>CM053766.1:73158444-73239723 GCA_028658305.1 Pachyuromys duprasi
AAAAAAAAAACATGAAAGTCCAGGGAAAATTAGAAAGAATGGGTTATTTTATCACTTATCCGAGGTCACAAGATAAGAGGTAAAAATAATCTAAATCTGGCCTACCCATGTCCCCCAATTCTGTATTCAACCCACATATTAACTCTTTGGTATGTATTTTATCTGTGGTATTTCTTCCCATATTGTACTTTATACCATACAAATAAAAAATCTCCAGCAGCAGTAAAAATGTTCTGCAAAGTATTTTAACTGAGTTTTAAATTATGAATTAGTAGCACAATTTGTGTTTTAGCAACCAATGTTCATCTTTTAACTACATGCCTAAATTACTAAACAATTGATTAATATTTTACACAGAGCTAAATTATAAAACATTTAATTATTTATACAGTAAGTACTAAGGTTCTTCAATTAGACTCCTGCACTACCTTCATTATTAAAGAATGTTATCCTTTATGTTTTGTAAATGTTCATAAAGTTTTTAAGGGCTTTAGAAGGGCCTCTATTTTCCTCCCAAATCATGCCCCTGCAAAACTAATTTTAAATACACTTGCAATGATTAGTAAGCAATCGAGACAAGTAACATTTGCACTAATTTGCAGAGAACAACAGAACGCTGATGAGAGAGCTACAGGGAAGAGTGTAAGAACAAATGTTATAAAGAGATAAGAGTGCAAGCCAATAAGTAATGCTCCTAATATTCTCCAAAGGATGCTCTGGAATTAAGGAATAATTTTTGTTCATTTTTCACCTCACATATATCTTCATAAGTAAACATTGGACTAGTACTTCTTTGCATTTGGCTTCTAAAGATTCAGTTTCTATTGATTACTTTCTCTCAAGTTGGAAAATTCGTATAGATACAAGTGTGCTTCCAATGAGTAATGGCAATTTGAAAATCAAGAGTCTTAGTGTTAAAAACGATTGACATAAATGTGTTATTTGTAGCAATATGTGTTCACTCCACAGACAGCTGTATGATAACATATCACATTTTGGAGGCAAGTTAGGTTATTTTTATCACACATTGTCATTCTACTCTTATCAGCAAGATGGTTCTAAGGAAATCTTGTAAGATTATAAGAAAGAGAGAATTTTACCTGGTTTATGAACATGGACATAGCTTACCTTTGTGATCACAATGCATGCTGGGAAAGAAATTGGTTAACTTTCTTTGAATAAGAAAATGGATTGTAGAAACTAATACTTTACATAGTTTTACACATAGCTATTTCAAGAGAATACTCTGAAATCATGTTATATGGAGAGATTCTTAAAGTGAAAATTAAAACCCAGAAATTCTGTATTTATGTGAGCATTTGGATTTTTCTTTTTTCTAATTTTTTATTTATTACAAATTATTCACTTTGTATCCCAGCTGTCGTTGCCTCCCTCATCCCCTCCTAATCCTGCCCTCCTTCCCCTCCCCCCTCCCATTCCCTTTCCCAGTCCACTGATAGGGGAGGTCCTCCTCCCCTTCCCCCTGACCCTAGCCTATTAAGTCTCATCAGGACAGTTTGCTTTGTCTTCCTCTGTGGCCTGGTAAGGCTGCTCCCCCATCAGGGGGAGATGATCAAAGATCAGGCCAATCAGTTCATGTCAGAGACAGTCCCTGTTCCCATTACTATGGAATCCACTTGGACACTGAACTGCCATGGGCTACATCTGTGCAGGGGTTCTAGGTTATCTCCATCAATGGTCCTTGGTTGGAGTATCAGACTCAGAAAAGACCCCTGTGCCCAGATTTTTTTGTTCTTTTGCTCTCCTTGTAGAGCTCCTGTCCTCTCCAGGTCTTACAATTTCCCACTTCTTTTATAAGATTCCCTGCACTCTGCAAAAGGTTGGCCATAAGTCTCAGCATCTGCTTTGATACCTTGCAGGGTAGAGCCTTTCAGAGGACCTCTGTGGCAGGCTCCTGTCCTGTTCCCTGTTATCTCCTTCTTCTGATGTCCATTCTCTTCACCTTTCTGAATGGGGATTGAACATTTTAGCCAGAGTCCTCCTTCTTGATTAGTTTCTTTATGTGTGCAGATTTTAGTATGTTTATCCTATATTATATGTCTAATATCCACTTATGAGTGAATATATATCCTGTGTGTCTTTCTGCTCCTGGGTTTTTAACATGCTTTCCAGTAATGTCACTAAGATATCATGAGATTATAGCTAGAACTTCAAGATACCGGGTCTGCAATGGCTAAAGGGCTAATAAATGTTTCACTGCTACAGAATCATCATGACATGCTACCTCTTACTATAAGACACTGGTTTCTAGTTGATGCAATAACTGTCAGAGTACATTCTAATTGCTATGACAATGTCTAAACCTGGAAAATGTACAAATACTCAGAATATTTTTTATTATAGAGTGGAGAAGAGAAGCTTGAAGAAGGCAGAAGATTGAATGTCTTGTGGGGTTTTCCTTTCTGTTTCACAGATGGTGCCTTTCTTGCCTTCTCCCAAGGTAGAAAGAAGGGTGTTCTGGGGGATTTCTTTTAAAGACATTCATCCCATTCTTGGGTGTTCTGTCCTGTGAACCAAACACCTCTCAAAGACCGTCCTTTCTAAAAGTATTACTTTCAGAGTTAAAAATCGCAACACATGGATCTGGAGGGGAAACCACAAATATTTAGAACATTACATGGGAAAATTAACTTCACATAGCAGAGTGACCAGGAACAATACGGGAAAATTAGTGTAGAGAACAAACTGGAAAAAGGTTCAGGTAATTGACAGTTGAGAAAAAAATTAGGAAATATGGAGTGCAGAGGAGTGTTCTTAAAATAAAATATTTTGACGTTCAATGCATACAATATACAATTAGTTGTGTAGAGAACACATTTGTGCAAACTTCTCAATAACAAGGCAGGATGAAGAGAGGCAGCGGCAGGTGGCCTGATCCCAAGGAGTCATCATAGGAGGGAAATTCTACAACCTGAGAGGCATCATCTGCATAATGAAATGATGACCCAAAAAGTATCATCAGGGCAAAGGGACAGCACATAGAAAGGGATGAGGATTTTTCCAGGTGTTTGAAAAACAAAACATGGCAAAGACAAACAGTCATTATGAGAGTTAACAATACTGATTTACAGAAAGGAACGCTTACAAAATAAGATCAGACAGAAGAAGAAATCTCAGTAGAATCCACTGGAAAGGAAAGAAGAAATGGGAAGAGTGACTCAAAGGAGCATTCGTGAAGAGGAACACTTGCAGAGAGAAACTCCCATAAAAAGAAACATTCACAGCAGGGCACTATGGAAAACTGAGTTCATGTTTTCTCAGCTTGGTTTGAACTAAAGTGACTGAAGAAGCTTAAGTATGAATGGGGAAAATCCAGGGCTTGAGTCCATGAGTCCACATGAGGAAGTGCAGAAGGAGAAGAAACATGTACAAAGGATAGGAAAAAAAGAAAAAAAGTACTTCAAGGGTGTCTTTACAGATTGAAATCGGCCACTTTTATGAATCTCTATTAAGAGGGAATTGGGTGACATCATCTACAATTTTGGTAATTCCCAACAAATTGGTATTACAGATTTATGGGAAGGGATTGCATCACAAAACCAAGGACTATTTTCAAGAGCTGGAAAAAACAACCTAAATAAAAAGCATGGTCAAATAAAGTGACAGAGAAAACAATTAAATCCAATGAGTAATGCCTTGGAAAGCATGAGACAGGAAGTAAAACAGAGGTAGTGGAGTCTGAAGAAGTGAGCCTGGTTACTGCAGGGAAGTTGGGAAGCTTCCACTCATTTACATCCCAGACACACTGTAGAAAGCCCACCGCTCACCCTTGCAGGAGCACATGCTCCCCTTACCATTGATCTCTTTCCTGCCCTCTCATTCTCATTTATTCGTCAATAGTTTTGAAGGTTATTCTTCATTTTCATTAGACAAGTAATAATTGTACAAAACTGCAAAGTACTTTATGATTATTTGATGCATATGGGCATTGATTAAATCAGGGTAATAAATCCAAGTATGATAGAACACACTTGAATGCATATTATTCAGGCTAAGGGTGGAGAATCACTGTGAATTTGAAGACAACCTGTTCTACACAAACATTTCAAATATATGCACAGACATACATAACAGGGTAACTGTAATTTCCATCTCAAAATGTTAGCATTTACCTGTGTTGAGACCCTTCAGTTCTCCTCTTTGAGTTCTTTACAGAACATTTAATAAGTTTTTAAAACAGTTGCCATCTTAAAATGCTATAAAACACTAGAACTTTCTCTTATCTAACTGTATTTTTAACCTATTTACCAACCCCCCATTGTCTGTCCTCACTTCCTACTTCCCCCCCTACCCTCTACATAGTAATGTTTTTGTCTGTAGCTGCCACACTGCTCATGTTTTGCTGAGACTGGCTTCTTTTATGTAATACTACTTTTTAATATTATTCATCTCATATCACATTTTATTCTAATGGCAAACTTTTAGCCTTTTGTGGATGAATATTTTCATGTAGTACAATCCTTTCTTTATTCATTTCTCAATATATGGATAACTAAGCAGATACAATTTTGTGTCCACATGTTTATTCAATAAACTGATTTATCTCAACCCTTTTTCTGTCATATCTCCCTTTCATTCCTCTCAGGACTCCTCCTCCCAAGTCCATTTCCCACATCCATGTCCTTTGTTTTGTTTCGCTTTGTGACCCACTGAGTTTAACTAAGGCCGTCTGTGTGACCACTGGTGCAGAAATGTCCATTGGAGCCTGCTAGGCTTGTCGATAGGTATACAATGGGAGTGAGTTGGGAACTTCTGGTTTGTACTTTCAGTGCCTTCAAAATCAGTGATGAGACCTTTCCATATTTGATGTCTCTTTGTGTATCTACTTTCCATTCATATAAATGTAGGCCCTTTTGTTCTGTTTTTAATTTTGATTTTTTTTTGCTGGCCAATCTGTTAAAATGCTCAGAAATTCTAGATATGAATCCTTTATTGAGCAAACAGTTTGCAAATAATTTCTCTTATTTTGTTAATTTTCTCCTTAACTTATATCAAACTTCTTAGTTTGATATAATCCTAACAAATACTGTGTTTTTTTAGTATTGTGTTTTTGAAGTATTACTCAAAAAATATTACATATACCAGTCATTCTTACTTATTAACACTAAATTATTGGAACTAAATTCAGAGTATTCAAAGTATATTTGAAGACATTAAAATAAATAGAAACAGTGCTATATTACACTTAAGTAGTTAAAGCAAATCTTGTTCAGAATCATTAAAATAGGAAAGAAAAAGAAAAAGAAACCTCAGTATCAAACTGGGATCAATTATGAATGTAACAAAAGCAAGTCAGGAATTATAACAAAGAAATAGGTTGAGACTGTTGAAAAGTGTTGACAAATGAAAAGTTATTACTAGGAGACATCACAGATTAATAAAATTATGGCTAAAGAAGACATCAAAGATAAGAATTCTGGATAAACTGTGTTTGCACAATTCTTGCTGAAGGCAGGTCAGAGATATCAAATACACTTGAAGTATAAGGGGAGACAGACATTTGATCAGACAATGGAGTCTCGGTAGTTCATTAATTCACTTAGATATTTGCCAGCTATGTCTATATGGAGAAAATCCCATTTATAACATCCAAGGATGACATCTAGTCAAGAAGATGGCATAAGGAACCAGGTTAGAACTGGTAAAGGAGAGCATCTTTATCAGATGCTGCAAAGCACTCAGACTCTGCCTGGAGTCTCCTGGCCTCCGCAGTGTCTGCAGGACACTCCTCTAAGGTCTTTTCTTACTGCATCATTGCCAGGAAAACACTGAAGTCTTTCTCTTTTCCCTGTCTGTTTGGCCCAGTTATGTGAATCATTGAGCAGCCTGATAAACAAACTTGAGTTATGAAAGTAATGCTTAATAGCATTTTCTATCTCATTTTTTCCACATATGTTTGTGAAACTAATCAATATTTATTTGAAAGTCACAAAACCCAAGTGATGTTTACCTGGTCACACAAGGGACAGGAACATGTGAATGCCCCAGGAAGAAAATAAACCCCATGCAATAGGAAGCACTGGAATTTTAAAACTTTTAAATGGACTTCGTCTTTGTCCAATTCTGCCAATACTCAATGCTCTAAAACCCTTCAGAGTTTATCATTGGACAAAGAGGCACTGTGTCTCAAAAGTGAATGACCCCATGACTTGTTACTTCTTCTGTTGTACTTCATTAAAGAAACCTTGGAGAACTGTAGAGATCGGACAAATATATGATTTTGATTATAATGTTAAGATGTGAAGTAAAAGGATCAAGCATTGGATATATTAAAAATAATTTCAGCATAAATACACATAGAAATATCTAGTATCTTGGTCATGTTAAGGTTATCATATATGTTGCTATTTCCCAAAATATTTACAAGAAAGATATTCCTGGGTGTTTTATCAGGATTAGATTTTAAGCCTAAGAAGATCATTATTATAAAGTTTTGATTGCCTACATATTTGTATATTTCTACCACAGTAATTGTGTTTTGAATTAAAAATCAATAATTCATGTTCCTGTACAGTTTTTTTATGAGCAAAGATGAAAGGAACAACTTAGAACATTGGAATAAAATCCATATAGTTTTCAATTTGATTTGCTTACTTCATTATGGTTCTGTTTTCTATTGTAAGGAGTTTTATAGGGAAAAAATAAAATAAAATTAAATTCATGATTCCTTTGAAATAAACATGATAATATATTCCCTGTGTGATTTCTCTAGGCACAAGAGAAAACTGCTTCTGCAAGTGATTAACTTAGGACACTATATTACTGCACTTACCATTGTCAAAGCAGCAAATTATGTGGTAAATTGCATTTCTGGCAATTCTAGATACTTGTTGTTCAAAGTGAAAATCACAACATGTTTTTCTTCCAGCATGGACAAGATGGAACCCTTGTATTGGCTTTCCCTCTGCTCAGCATTAGCAATGTTTGTATTCCTTCCTCTCCAAGCAGAACAAAAACCACTTGATGTGAAGCAATTTTCTTTGTAATAGGAGTATTGATCATAGTTTATCGTAAACTATTTAATTACAAATCCTCTAACCGAAGCAAGTTCAAGTTATTGATAAAAAAGTATATTTAATGCACACACATCTTTTAAATATTCTTAGTAAACATCCCCCAGCCTTGCATTTTTTTTGTAACTAAGAATTCTTCAGTAATTTGGGAAAAATAAGTCCAAGACAAACAGCCAGAAAAACTGCACACAGAATGGCTGTCTTTGCCTTCCAACTAAAACCAGAATTCACCTAATATCCAACCCTGGAAAAGAAGTTTCCAGTTTTTTGAAAGAGAAAAAGCATAAACTTCGTGTGTAATTTGGCGAGTTACACACCTTAGTTTTCAGCAGAGAGGGAGCCGCGTTGTTTGGGATTTAAAGAGCTGGTACTGGGTCACTGTGTTCTCACTGGCCAGAGTGATGACCTTAAAGACATTGCATATTTTGATTCTTGCTGCCTTTTTAAAATTTACTTAGAATATAATTGCATCTTTTCTCCCTACCACTCTCCTCCTCCACCCCTTCCAGTGTGCCTTCCCTTCACTCCTTCCCACATCCCCCTAACTCTCTCTCAAATTCACTGGCTCTTTTAAATAATTATTGTTACATATATGTGCACAAATATATAAATATAAGCATGTGAGTCTATTTATGGTTGTATATATGTATATGATTTCAGAACAGGTGACTTGGCATTGGGTGACCAGTTAGGGTTTCATCCTTAGGAAAGCTTCGTTTCCGCACTCTCAAGATTCCTTAGTTGCCTGTAGTTCTTTGCCTAGACAGGGGGAGGCCCTGTGAGAGTTTCCCCTTCCACGTTACCATGATTACTGATGCTGTCCTTCTTCAGGTCTTGTTTAGGCAGCATTATGTTGAAGTACGATGGGTAAAGTTTCCCCGCCATTTCCAAAATCCACACCTTACACTGGACTCCAACAGTACTACCTTCATCAAACTCTCACTTAGAAAAATGTTAGATGGAATAATGCCCATGGCGGTGCTCTGGCTAGCACATTATAAATAACGGAGAAAATTTAAGATGCTTAATGTGTGTGTGTAAAACATTCTGCATTTCATGTACATATGCACACACATGGCTACCATGATTCATAACTACTGAAAATCGACTTCTGTACCCCTCCCTGTAAGAAAGTAAAATCAAATGTTGCCCCTGCTTCCATGTCCATTTTGTAAAAATAACATGAATGACAACTTGGAAAGGCTGCTAGAGTGACTAAGCATTCCTATTGCAGGGTTCCTTTATTCCCCAGAAACCAGCTTAAGGAAGATTGGATGGTTGTCATAAGGAATGTTCACAGTGCCTTGTATTGGGAAACCAATACCAGGGCGTTAACCAAAAAAGGAGTATGATATGGTTAAATATATTATTTGAGCTGCTCATGTACAAATCACTGAAGAAAACCAAAACTGAGAGAGCAGGACCAGTTAGGAGATTAGCGCTGTAATGGAGGCAAGAGATGAAAGAAGTGAGTACAAAGACTCAGGTAGATAAGAATGTGTTCTGAATATAGACTTGACAAGTTACTGGCATTGTGATATTGGTTAAAGACTACCGTAAGTATTCCAGAACATTTTCTCGACTTTTGACTTTCTCTAACGTGGAAAACAGACAAAACAGGTTTTATTAAAATAAGTGGAGATGAAAGAGAGAAAAGCAATTTGATGCACAAACAAATAAGGCATTCCTTGGGATGATAAGTTTGAGATGTTTATTAGACACCCAATGGAAGCTGCCAAGAAATTAAATGAGGGCACATCATTAAGAGAAGGAACATGTTGGAATAAAATGCCAGCCATCTGCAAATATTTGGATTTTTAGAACTTCTTGATTAAATGAGTACAAAGAGAAAAAAAATAGAATCAAGAAGGAAGTTTAAAACACTCAGTTTAGATGATAGATAGATATGAGAGTAGACTAAAGGGAAAAAAAGTAGAGCTCAAAGAGTAAATACGACACCCCGGTATTCTATTCCCTTATTTCTCATTGTTCCTGGGAACCACTATTACTTACTTAGATGAAGAATATCATGCATTATTAATCTTTCTATGGCTGATCTAGTCCACCTAATATAATGTCCTCCATGCTTAAAACCATTTTCAAAAATGATAGGATTTTCTTCTTTTATTTAAATCTGGGTAGTATTTCATTGAGTAAGTACTACATTTCCTAATGGATTCACCTGCTAATCAATGTCTTAGGTTGTCTCTATTTGGAGTATATTTTGACCAGTACTGTAGTAAGTACACAAGCATAGATGTCTTGTGACAAACTTGTTTTTTTACTGCCTCTTGCTGCATGATTTGGAAGTATTTTCTAAATAAAAATTATTCTCCCGCTCTTCATCTTCTCTCATGCTGACTGCAGAGCCGCAGTGTGCACTGCCTGCTTCTAAGCTCGGCTCTGCTCTATGTGGCCATCAACATGTATGTTCTTGCCCTTTTTTACTTTTTTATTTTTTTATTTTTTGCTTTTAATTTCACACACACAGAGATGTACACTTGTGAAAATGTTTATAAATCATGAAAATTGTGTGATTCAAAACTTTTGGAACATAAACCAAACATTTTGTTTGCTTCCAAGATCTGGCTAGAATGCTAGCTTTGATTGCATCTCAAAAGAATGCCTTCATTTCTGGCCTTTACTGGAAATGTCTAAACTGTTGACACCATGAATTTAAAACACAAACAGATGGGCATGCCTCCATGACTTTGGTTGCTCTTAGACATACATATATTCAGAGATAAAGGACAATGTCTTTTTCAATGTTTGTAAATAAAAAGAATTTGCCTATGTTGTTTTATCCACTAATGCTTTGCTTCGTTTGTGGGGCACTAAATATGACTATGGATGTGGTAGTTGGAAAACTGTGCAACCATTATTATAAGTATGTTGAATATTTTTTTTCTTTAAAAAGGAAAAGAGAAACAAAAAACCACTCAAAAAGTTTTAAAAGAACAAAACAGGCTATCAGGACAGGTGATTTAAAAATGTGAGAGTGGTAAAGCATTTTAGTTGTCAAGGAAAAAAAATTAAATATTTTCAATGAAACTAATGTTTAATAAAAATTTACTTTTCATCTTACCGGAAAAAAATAGCATTTGGCATAGCAGTGCACTGGACTTTAGCCACTGAAGAATCGGTTCAGAACTTTGTCTCTATTTTAATCTGGGAAAATTCAAGCAAAATTACAGTTTCCTAGCCACTCTTTAATCTCCAATTCCTGTTGAGAAGGACCTCAGAAAACAATGATTGCACAACTTCTAAATTTGAGGCAAGACAAGTTAGAAATCACTGCTACTTAAATAATACTGCTGCGGGGCATCCACAAGATCCACAAGAACCTATGTTCTTGAACATAGGTTTAAGCCAGTAGAAAGCTTTATTAGCCAGCTGGCAACTGCACTGGGTGTTCAGGATCCCAGTGAAACCTGGCACCTTTCTCGGGGTGAGCTTTTTCACACAAAAACCATATTCTAGGTCGACCTACTTCAGATAACAAGATCAGCTAGCCAGCACAGAACTACAGAAGCCCATAAGCAAGCTTAGTACATGTTAAGACTTTCCAAGGCAGGTAGGTGGTGCTCCCTACCTGTTGAGCTTTATGGCCTGAACTAAACTTCCATGATGGAGTCGGTTGTGCTTGGGTTGGGGGGCTCACTAAGGACTGGGACCCAGATATGACCTCAGAAAAACAGGTTACTTCCCCATGCAGTATTTGAGATTAAGAGACTGTATGTAGTGCTGTAAATTTTTTTTCTCTTTCCTCAATTGAAGTCACTTTACTAACAAAGTCACTTTGTTTTCAAATGAGATCAGGCCTTTACTGTTCCTTTTTAAATTGTTGGTTGATTCTTGAAAGAAAACATATTCATGGAACACTGTGTAATATTTTCATGCTAATATGGATGTCAGAATGTTTAAAGCAGGTTAACTTTACCTCATTCCTCATTCTTATCATTTTCTCAGGGTAAGTTTTATAAAACTTTTCTTCTAGCTATGAGACACACAGAGCACAGTGTTTCTGTCTATTGTCACCATAATGTGCCACAGATAAAAGGGAGTCTTACAAAAAGTTCTTTGGTGCCCATTTAGCTTCTGTTTTACTATAACTCAACTATCACAAATTACTTGATAAAAATGAAATTCCATTTGACAAATATGGTGCCAGAAGTAGGACTTTCATGATGCCTTAATAAACTTGTGTGTGGGCATTATTATATTCAAGTCATACCTTGTGGTCAACTCTTGTGATCCTATTGATTGGGTTGCTGAGATAGGAGGAGAGAATGAACAATTTAAAATGACCTTGTTTCAAAAGTCCTCACCCATAAAGACATGGGTGACAACGGGATGGACATTGGAAGAGGAGAAAACAGGAAATGTGACTGGAGACAACCACAGAGGGCCTCTAAGAGACTGTATCCAGTAGTGTATCAAAGCAGATGCTGAGACTTATAACTAAATTTTGGGAAGAGTGCAGGGAATATTATGAAAGAAGAAGATAGAAAGACGTGGAGGGGACAGGAGCTCCACAAGAAGAGCAATAGAACCAAAATTTCTGGGCACAGGAGTCTTTTCTGAGACTGATACTCCAACCAAGGACCATTCATGAAGATAACCTAGAAGCCCTGCACAGATGTAGCCCACTCAGTCTCCAAGTGGATTCTCTTGTAAGGGAGCAGGGGCTGTCTCTGACATGAACTCAGTGGCTGGCTCTTTGATCACCTGCCCCTGATTGGGTTGGGATGGGGCAACCTTGCCAGGCCACAGAAGAAGACAATGTAGTCAGTCCTGATGATACCTGATAGGCTAGGGTCAGATGGAAGGGGAGGAGGACCTCCCCTATTAGTGGACTGGGGGAGGGGCATGGGAGGAGAAGGGGGAAGGCAGGATTGGGAGGGAGCAAGGGAGGGGCCGACCGCTGGGATATGGGATACAAAGTAACAAACTCTAATAAATAAAAAAATAAATTTAAAAATATCTCAGCTTTAGAATCACACAAAGGCACACAAAATCTTTGAATACTAAGAAAGACATATTGTAGTGACATGAAGGTACTTAAGGTATATTCCTCTTAAGGCATTCAGAGATGGATAGGTAAAATGTATTTTGTGATTTTGTGGCTTTGACAGGAGTTGCAGGGACAGAGGTGTGAGTTAGAGGCTTGGTTTGGAGAATGTCTCTTCCGGATTCCTTCACTTTGTTGAGATGCCCAAGTCAGAGGAAACACTCAGGCCTCTGGCTGAAACGAGATGTTACTTCAGTCAGGCATACATTTCTCAGAATAGTCTAGACTATTTTCAGGTTATTCTAGCATATGGAGGTATCTATCATGAGGGTTTGCATACCTGGCTGTCTTACAGATCCACTGTCCAGCTGAACAGATGGGATTTCCCCTCATTTGTTTTGGTTCTTAGAAAAATTGATTTTACAAAATGTCCAACTCTAAATATCTAAGCAAGGAGTCCTGTAAATCCACAAGAAAAAAAATAAATTTCATTATTGACCAGAAGTTTTTGTTTTTCAAAATCTCCACTTGTGGTAGCATCTTTCAAAAAAAAAAATAGTTTGACTTGTAATCTAATAGGCAATTTTAGGCAAAACAAAGTTCCTGCCTTCCATACTTCTCTTAAGAGGGTCTTAAACCACAGGGGAGTAGGGAGGCGACAGAATGACAACAATGGCTTTTCATTTCTAATTATTTTTCTGCCAGCTTTTCAAATGAGAGCATCAGAGACGAGTGTGACGAACCGTCTGCCCTTTGTGCAGCTACGGGACCCTCTCCTCCGCATTTTTTCACTGTCGACTTGCTGTTTCTCATACACTGCTCAGAGAAGGAACAGACTTTTTTCAGGTAGGAGTGGCATATTTCAAAGGTGTGAACTCTACAACAGTAGGAAAGGGCTTTTGAGGGAGGAATAGCGGAGGCATAGACAGACAAATTTGTCAATTTGTTTAACTGACAAATTAAAACTGATAAACTGAAAAGAAATGACTCCTTTTTTGCAGTCCAGAAGTGGGGAGGGGTTGCTTATTTATTTACTTAGCTCTGGATGGTGTTGGCAGAAGCCAAGGAGAAACTGAAAAGGATTCTGGGAGTAGGAGTGATCCATGAAGACCCAGACAAAGTGTGAAAACAGTCTCCGTAGATGAAGTCCTACCTGGTGAATTTGGTGGTTGTGATAAGAAATACTGCATCATTGCTGGGACCTTCTCTCAGGGCTGATTTCTGAAAGCAAATACCATACCACCTTATTTTAGAACAATCTGTGACCAAAAGAATAACAAGTAGACATGGTATCTGAAACCCTGAAGTGTTGGTTAATCCAATGTTGATAACAGCTGCAGCTGTTATAAACAGAATTATCCATTAGTGCTAGAGCTAGGATAACATCTAGATTTAAGCATAGCTAAATGAATCATGCTTCTATGCAGAAAGGCAAAAGTGTCCAAACTGAAAAGATGTATGTCTGTGATCCTACACTGCTTTCCCTTAAACAGTATGATCCCATTCATCTGCAGAGTGATGTGTGTGAGATTCAGCTTGCACTTATGATAATATAAACACCTAAGGATTCAAGTGTTGCTGAAGCTTCAAGCACAGATCAGATCTGTACAGAGGCCCTCCATACTTAAAGCAAAGATTCAAGCAAGCTTACATTAAACTACAAATATTATTCTTTATTTACATAAGGAAATTCCAGTAACAGGAATTGCAAAGACTATTGATGTATACCAGACACGACTTGTATGATGGCTCCTTAGCAAATGTCTAAAGAAAAAAGGAAGTCAGCAGAAACTGATCTACTCAGGGATTAGTATTAGAGGACAAAAACGCACAGCACTGGAAGTCACAAGCATGGATTCCAGTCTCGGGAAAACTTTGAAAAGTTCTCTTTATTATTTTGGACAAAGCGTTTAATGCCCTCGACTTCACTTCCTTGTCTTGATAATACAACTATGCTAGTCACCCTTTCCCTTGCTACTTCAAGTGGCTTAGGGAGTGCATTACTTTTGTTGACAGAGCTCTGGAAATGTGTGCTTGGGCCAGTCAGAGTACTCACTGTTACTCAGCTTCGTGGCCTCAGAGCTGCCTCTAGTCATACCTGCGGCCCAGCAGACACACAACAGAAGCTTTGAAATGAAACTGATTGATGCACACAAGAGAAAAGAAATAAGGTATGCACAGAAACTCACTCAACACTCAAAGGCAAAACTGTCTCAGAGAAGGCCAAAATGGACAATTACAGGGAAGCAGAGGCCATAAAGTGACATTGACTTGTTGATGGCTGTAAATTTGCTTCTGAACCTAAGAAAACTATGAAACAAATACATTTAACGACTGCCCATTGATTTGAATGTCACAGTGCAGTTGACCACAGCAAGGCTTTCAGGGAAATTTTCTGCAATGATAGCAAAGGCTCTCTAGAGGCTCTCACAGTACCTTCTGGTAACATGAAAGCCAGCCTTTAGGGAGGAGGTGTTCAGGTCAGATCCAGCTCAGGGGCCTCTGGGTCCTGTTCCTGAAGAGCATCTGGGACTTTGTTTCTTCCTCTGTGAAAGGAAGCTGTTAGATTTACACAGTGGTTGGGAGGACGTATGTGTTTGCTTTGAGGACTCCTGTTAGATTTTTGTCTCGCATGCATCTTGCTTTCCTCTTGCTTCTTCTGTTTAATTGTATTTCAAAGAAGTTCACCTGTTTGAA
Source organism: Pachyuromys duprasi (assembly GCA_028658305.1). Lineage (NCBI taxonomy): Eukaryota > Metazoa > Chordata > Mammalia > Rodentia > Muridae > Pachyuromys > Pachyuromys duprasi. Next base: position 73,173,187 of record CM053766.1, read on the forward strand.
AGATTTATTCTTCTGAAAGATATGTTTATAAAAATCTTAGACATACATGTATGTGAATTACACATTTCACTTAAAAGGATAACTGCGAATAGATCAAGATAACCTTAACACAACAAGAAGGGCATTAGCCAAGGATCTAAATGGAGGAAAGATCGCTGTAATCTTAGTAAAGAATGGCAATATTAAAAGCAATCTAAATGAAAAAAAATAGATTTATGTTGAGTGTGGAGCAGCTGCAGTTGCAGAAATGCAGGTGTGGCCAACTAGAGTTAAGGAAAAATAATTCTGGGAACTCTCTGGTCCCTCTGGCTCCCCTGGTTCTCTGCTCCCTGATAAAAAAGAAGATTACACAAGCCCCACCTACTGGACAAGATGGGAATACCACCCAAGTGTCCCGTTTTAAATTCTGTTAACTGACTCTCAAAAGAAAAACAAAATAATAACCTCAATCTTAGCATACTGTTTAAAAGTTACATCCTATGAATATTTAAAAGTTATTTCCTTTCAACTTAGAGGTAAATCTTAATTAATAACTGGGGTCTGGCTTTTCTGGTTTTAGAAATTGTATAACTGTGTTAGATCTTGTTTTAACACATTGTTTTTGACATAACAAAATTACAAAATTCTAAGCCACATCTTGACATCTTCTTTTAGGCTTGGGTATAAATACAGTTCTTTTACTAATATAATTTAATTCCATTTACACCTTAGATTAAGCCTTGCTAAACATAACCCTTAACTTCAAGAAGTGTCCTGTTTTAATATTTATGGAAAGGTGGAGCAGTACATCCTTTTATTTTGCTCAAGAGAAAAGTTCTAATTATTTTTATCCAGAACCAGGAAAGAGTGTTCATGCTAAGACATTTTGGGCATGGAAAGCAGCATTTTCAGATATAATAAAATTTAACAGAAAGTTTACTTAAAAGGATAACTGTGAATAGATCAAGATAAACTTAAAACAACAACAAAAATGTATTTGCCAAGAGCTAAATGGAGGAAAGCTTATTGCAAACTTAATAAAGATTTGTGAAATTAAAATCAATCTAAATGAAACTACTCGCTAATATGTGGGAACACCTTTAAGGCATGACGTCATACCTTCCATTGGTACCGTATCCACAAAACAAAAATTCTGCACCAAAACAGCAAATATCAGTGACCTTTAAAACGCTTCAGGGATGGAGTTGGAGAGTTATCTGAATTGCTTTTCAAGCCACATGTAAATATCCACATATCTGACATAGATGAAGTTTTCACTGGGTTGGTAGATTGAAGACAAATCATTAGACAGCCCTTTTTGTTTAAGGCTATCCACTCTCAAGAAAAATTGAGGTGTAACAGTCTGAAAGCCTGGAAGAGTCTGTGATGAGTAGCTTCCGTGTTTCTCTGAGTTAATTCTCTCAGCACCTTGTGTTCATGCAACCAGCCACATACGAAAGAGTTGAATGGTCATTAATATTTTATTCAATTTATACAAAATAGGTAGTATCTTCATTTTACGTTATAAAAACAATTGTAGAAATTTGGAAGAGCAGGAAAGCTGCCTTTGTAAATCCCCCTGAAGCCTTAGCAGTTCACTGCTGTCCTACTGACTGATACGTACCTCATGACCTTCTCTACCCTGTGAGTTCAACAGAGTTACTTGCCTTTAAATAATGGAATGATTACTAAAGAAGAATTCTGTGTTTCAGGCTCCACCAAATAGGAGGCTGAGAAAGCTGGAGTTAAAAATCCTCAGCACACACTGCTGTAGTGGTCACTCTCATAGCTCTCCCTTTCCAAAACCCTCAAAATAACTTATAATGCCACATAGCATATGTGCTGTAATAATTGGGCTTCCTACAGTGCTTTCTGTTGGACAATCCCTTTGGAACAGACAAATGCTATGGAATTCAGCATTTTGCAGTTGTCCTGCTTTTCTTTTTGAGTGTTTTAAAGACTAGAACTATAACATCACTTGGCAACTTGGCAAGCCCAGGACTGAACAACGGGCACTGCGGAGTGTGCAGTTCTGTTGTCATCTTTTTGAGACATCTGTTGAGATTTGGAAATCAATAGTATACATCTACAATTCTTGGAATTATGAAAATTAAGGAAAGGAAGAGATTTAAAGGTTTAATTTAAAATGTAATTTTGTAAAATATGATTTGCAGCTTCAAACCCAAAGGAACTACAAAACATTCCACTACTTATAAAGTTTTGGGTGAGCTTTGAAAGTCTCAAAGGCAATAACATATTATTTTATTAATTAGCATTCCTATATCTGGTGCAGAGAAGCTCTCTATGTTGGCTACACACCTGCTCTTGTAAATTAGACTTTACCACCTTCAACAACTTTATTGATTCATCTGAAGTATGTACAGCTAGATACCACCATACTATTTGCATAAAGCAGCTCAATGAGCAGAAGTGAACAAAAAAAGGAAGATGTCAACGTTTGTAGAATAAGTTCAAGATGGCTTAAATCTACTCATGTTTTGTTTTGTTTTTTTCTTGTCATTGTTTGTTCATTTTTATTTTTTAGGGACTGGAAAAAGTGTCAGGTCTTAAAATCACCTCTCCAAACCTTTAGACTGATACACGGAGAGAAATATATGTATGTATACACGTACATATTCATACATGCACACAAACACACATACGGAGAGAGAGAGAGAGAGAGAGAGAGAGAGAGAGAAACAAGCATGTCTACACTAGAATCCTTCAGGAATGCAGACAATAAAATGGATTCTTGTAATCAAGTAATAAACTTAGTTATCTGATCTGTAAAATTTCCAAAGCCCTTGTTCTCTTCTGATGCATTTAGTTAAAACTTAGAGAAAACATGAAAAACAAGAATAAGCAGGTACTGAACACTGAGCCTGTGGACCCAGGATGCTTCTGGCTGCTTTCAATGGTTTATAGACTGGCCAGTGTTTGAGCTATTACTCTCTGTACTCTGCATGTTTATGTGTTGGGGTAAGGAACTATCTAAACATGATGCTTAAATTTTCTATAGCTTTTTTTTTCAAAAAAGGAGATATGTGTATATGTATAAATGCACACATGTAATCATTTTTACATGTTTGCGTGCCATGTGTGTGTGTGTGAGAGTGTGTGTGTGTGAGTGTGAGTGAGAGTGAGAGAGAGAGAGAGGTTTGGGGCCTTCACCCATTGCCACACCATGTAGTGATAATTTGGGATTTAGATATACTATTGTAGCTATTACCAGGAAATATATACTCAGCAAAAAATATTAAAAGTCAGTGCATATAATTAAAATTGTTTATATCCTCAAACAAGAATTATTACTCTGCAAAAGTTCTTTATTCACCCACACTTTTTAAAAAATTATTTATTTTTGTATTAACCACAGGATATGTACTTTGTATCCCAGCCAGAGCCCCCCCCCACTCCCTCACACTCTCCCCATTCTCCCTATCCCTCCCTCATCTCCTCCCTGCCCCTTTCCACGTCACACTTTTTAAAAAACCATTTCACTCCTTAAATTAAGATAACATAACAATATGGCTCTAAAATCATTGGATTTCACCCTTAACTCTTCTTTTTAATATGATGCAGTATTAAAAATACAAGAGCCTGTGATTTGGAGATGTTATTAAACCTCCTGAAGCTAGAAACTCTCATGCTTTTCGTGAATATTTAGTTCTTCCTCCCACAGTTTTCCAGAAAGGCATTTATTCTAGAAGATCTCTTTCAGATAAATTCCACCGATCTTAATCACATTAATAATACTAACATACAGTGAAAAGTTGATGTCTTTAAGAAGACAAGTATTTCCAAGATGTCCCCTGCTGAAATGTGTTAGGGAGATCCATGGTGGACCTTCTTTTCATTCACCCATCATTTATTTTTTTATTCATCCATCATCTTTTCATTCATCCATCCACTCGTTCATCTGTTTTATAAACACTCCTTACACTACAAGTGAAGGAGCATGGGATTCTCCTAGAGCAGAGGTTTTCAACCTTTCTAATGCTGTGACCCTTTAATACAGTTCCTCATGTTGTGGTGACTCCCAAACATAAAATTACTTTTGTTGCTACTTCACAACTGTAATTTGGCTATTGCTATGAATCATAATGTAACTATTTGTACACCTATTCATTTATTGTTCATTACTTTATCTATAAACTTTACAGCTTGAACACAGCACCCTTCCCTCCTCTCCTCCTAGTCGCACCTTCACACTATTCTCCTTTCCCATTCTCAGAGAAGGGGAGTGCCCCCCCAACCATGGGCACCAACCCATCCTGGTACATCAAGTTGCAGCAACACTAAGCTCATCCTCTCCCACTGAGGTAAAAAAGGCAGTCCAGCTATGGGAAGGGAGTCCAAAGGCAGGCAACTGAGTAAAAAATAGGCCCAGCACCAAGTCATAATGAACAAGCTGCACATGATGCAAATATTTTTTGTGAGAGAGGTTTGTCAAAGGAGTCGCGACCCATCAGGGTAAGAACTGCTACTCTAGAGAAGGTAGGACATGGTGAAAGGTGCCGGCATTCATAGTTGCTCTAAAGAGAACGTAGACATCTCTCCCAGGTTCCTCTACACATCTCCCACTACTGAATACATCTGGGTCATCAGAAGAGAGAGTGATGACTCTCACAGCTATGCAAAGCTCATCTATTTATGGAGAATCTTTAGCTTATTTGATGTTGGTCCTTAAGGACACTGTTCTCAACTCATGGCTGCTCAGAAATGTTGATGTTGGACACTGGTGAAGTTGCCATCAGGGTTACCCCTCAGAAGTTGTCCTATTCTGAAGGAACTCTGTCTCATTTTGTATTTACAATGTTTCCATTTTACACAGTAAAAAGAGATGCAATGTTTATAGTTTCCCCTTTTCAAAAATCTGGTTTCCTCACTAGACATAAGCCACTTCTTCATGGTTTTGTTTACTTATTTTCCTGCATAAGAAAGCTGTTGCTTTTTGCAGAAGGCTTTCAAATAGCAAAACTAGAGGTTCTCAACTAGATTCTAACAGTTTGGGAGAGATCCTGAAAACTATGATTCTCTAGTTCCTATCCTAAAGCATTTGTATTTCAATTGTCTTCTTGGCAGCCCTCAAAATACATATGAATGGGGCCAGTGAGAAGGTTCAACAGGTAAGTCTGCTTGCCACCAAGCCTGAAACCTGGGTTCACATAGTAAATAAAGAGACTTGACCTCGTCAGTTGTTTTCTGACCCCCAAAGTTGTGCACACACACATAAACACATATATACTAATCAAATAATTTGTTTAAAAAAAGAATATGTTTATTTACATATACATATATATACACACACACACACGTACATGTGCACTCACTCCAGGAGAGCCTGGAAGGCTTTGCTTCACGCATTGAGCATCACATAAACAAAATTTGTAATTAAAAGTAATCTTTTCTAAAATATATTTTTCAGTTAGCATGCTAAGCAATAGGCTTAAATATGACATCTCCACACAGGATTATGGCTATATTTTTACCATATTACTCCCCATATACTCTCTCTTGCCTCTCCTCCTTCCTCCTGCAGGTCTAGGCCCTTCCTTCAAACGGTTCTGTTTTTTATATTTAAATCTATATACCACTTAGGAGAGAAACATGGAATATGTTTGTTTCCGTTTCATTGTTCTCTTCCTCTCTCCCCTCCTCTAAGGTCCCTTTCTCTTCCAGCACTAAGTACTTCTGCTCTCACACCATATATTTAAATATAAATATTTAAACAATATTTAAATGTTCTAACACATTCAAATATTTAAATATATTCAAATATTCAATGACTAAACATATAAATTATTTAATGTATTTAAATAATTATGCATCCAGCATTTAAATATATTGAATCCAGATCCAGCACATAAAAGAAAACTTGTGATATTTATTTTTCCGGGTCTGGCTTATTTCACATAACATGATCTTCTCCAATGTCATTTATTTTCTGAAAACGACCTAGTTTTCTTTACAGGTGGATAAAAGTCACCATATGTGAGTGTTGGCGTGTGTGTTTGTGCGTGTGTCATATTTTCGTCATCCATTTATCCACTGATAGGCAGCTAAGATCATTCTAAACTTTGACTGTTGAGAACAATGCTGTCATAAACACCGATGTACAAAGAATCTCTGTGTCTTGTTGCCTTTGACTCATGTCTGAAGCAGGAGTTACTGGACAGTCAGGGCTACACAGAAACCTTGTCTTAAAAACAAATGAAACAAACAAAAACAAATTAGATATTACTTAAAAGAGCATGGGGTGGTTTGAATAAAGATGGCCTCTACAGGTTCATATAGTTGAATGCTTGTTTGTCAGGGAGTGGCGCTCAGGAGGTGTGGCCTTGCTGGAGGAAGTCTGTCTTTAAGGGTGGGCTTTAGAGTTCCAAATGCCAGAGGACCAATGTTTCTCTCTTCCCGCTGTTACTCAGGTTGGAGAACCCTTCGCTACCTCTCCAGCACCATGCTGCCATTCTTCCTGCCATGAAGACAATGGACTAAACCTTTGAACTATAAGCCAGCCGCAATTAAATGTTTTTCTTTGTGAGAGTTGCTGAGGTCATGGCGTCTCTTCACAGCAATAGAGCATTGACAAGGACAGAGTGAAAAGGCTTTAGTTTTCAGCCCATTCTTTCACTAATAGACCAAATACTAGTCGCCACTTATTAATCTTATTTTATAATATTTGTAGGATGTACTTATATACACATTCTATCCATATTTTAATTAGATCATTAAAACTATATTTTTGATGAATTTTTTATTTTATTTTTATTAATTACAGTTTATTCACTTTGTATCCCAGCTGTAGCCCCCTCTTCCCACCCTCCCTCCCTCTTCTTCTCCTATGCCCCTCCCCCATTCCACTGATAGGGGAGGTCCTCCTCCCCTCCCATATGACCCTAGTCTATCAGATCTCATCAGAACTGATCACCTCCACCTGAGGAGGGAGCAGACTTACCAATCCAGAGGAAGACAAAGATAAAACTACATTTTAAAACAATTTAATCAATTATATAAAGTTCTGAATTGTTTGAACTACTTAAGTGGTATGTGTTTTACTTATACATAATCATTTCCTTCTTCTGAAAGGTTTGCTAAGGTGTAATGTCCTTCAGATACTGCTAATGCCTCCTTTACATATATAAAGCCAAATCATAACGGGATAACATGCATGGTTCTGAAAGTAAAGCACATAGTGCATCTTATTTTCACCAACACAGAAAAATCTCTGATAAAACACTAAAACTTCACATCATAACCCAGCACCACCACCTGCTGATGTAAAAATGAAAATTCAATTTAGTGTATTTTCAGCCCTGGAAATGGGTGTTCAAAGCTAGTTACTTAAAATCACTGTAAGGATAAACACCACAGTTACGGTGACTACTCAGATTTGAAGTCTTAAGTAGTTTATTTTTTGAGTATTTGTGCTGATTTTACAGTCACTCTACCGAGGCAGAGGAGCCAATGAGAAAGAAGCAGGGAGAGTCGGGCACTATAATTACTTTGACTTGCGCACTGTGCTGCCCCTTAAAGTAGAGAAGACCCATTCCTCTGCTACAGCTTCCCTATTGTGTCGCTTTCCATGGTCTTAGGCTATACATATTTCTTGCCCTGGATTCATTCCTGATAAATGCTTGTCATGAAATAGACAGAAAACAAAGGCTTTTCACTCTGGGGTTGAGTTCCAACAATTTCACTGGCTCACTTTGCCATCAGCCCAGACACTTCTCTGAGACCCAGGCTATACATTTTCTAATAGAACATCTGCGTGGACCTTGTGAGGCTTCAAAAGACCTTGAAATGGTGACTGTAAAGCATGCTGTGTAGATATTAGACACTGAAAAGGGTGGCTTCTCCAAACATACTACTTTTTTCTTTTAATTTGTAAATTTTAGGTACAGAAAAACAGTTGAAGTCTATTGTTCTAATTGGTGATACCCACATCGTCTGGAATGGGTGGCTTTTCACTGGAACATGGTAGTTACCAGGGATTGCACTCCTAAGAAACTAACTCACCTTCTCCCAGCAGGTAAAAGGAAAAATAAGGACATGAAGTAGGCTGGGTATGGATGTGGAAATATGTCTGAGGAAAGATGGGAGAAGGGATGAATATGAAGCTTAAGCTTCTTTTACTCTTCAGAGTGGATATTTATGAGCATTCCTGTTTTTGTATTGTGTTAAATTGACTGATCGGATTTCATTTTTGACCCTACTTCAGAGTCCATTATATGTACCCAGGTTAGCTTAATAGAAAGCTGTCACACAAATCCCATGTCTGAAAAATTCAGACAAATCTCAGAACGAATGGAAGTTAGGGGGAATCACAAGACAGAAGAAACCCTACCTTTGAAATACATGTGAAAACTGTGACTTCAGTGTAAAAGTAAAGATTTTTAAATACCTGCCCTTTCTCCCAAATGATGACACAGAGACCTGTTATTAAGTTTCAAGCACTATTGTTGGGCAGATATTGAGCTATTCTAATATGTGCAAGCTGGTCTAGACTAGTTTCGAGCCACATGCAACCTTAGCTGCCATCTTAGTTTTGTCCTGTCTGGCCTCCCTCAACTTTTCTGCCCAACTACAGTCCGTTCAGCTTTTTATTTACCAATCAGAAGTGATGGAAAACCGTTATTACACAACATTGAGACAGGAGATGCTTCATAGAAATGCCAATGCCAATGACCAGACTGCAATCAGATCTCTGGGTACAGAAATCAGCATTTGAATACACAGTGTACAAAACCATCGCCCTAAACTTCAGTCAGACACAGAGAGCATCTTACAAGTCCACAGTAGTGAACTATAGCTTTGGTCTACAGAAGGTGTAGCAATTTACAAAGCAGATTCTCTCTCATTAACATAATCTTAAGAACAGGTTTTTACCTCTGCCCTTTTCCTTTCCGGTGAAACTCAGCCACCAACCCCATTGAAAAAAAGTAATTCCCAAAATTTCTTAAAGTATTTTTACATTATATATAGTAATATATATATATGTATATGTATTCATATATCTATGGTATTGAGAGAAAAAATTGTAAGAGCAGGCTCATCAAACACTGAAAATCTTTGGTTAAATTTTAAGTGAGAAAAATCAGATAAACCTATACCATGGATCTCCTCAGTACTACATAAAGTGGCATAATGAGTAAATATGAAATTAGATGGACACATTGATGCATAGCTATACAAATGAATGATGGGAGATTAAAAGTTTATCAAGACAGAAAATACATCCCTTACAATAAGATTGCAATTAACGAAGATAGCAGAGAGGGTAGAAAGAAATGAACGCTGTTCACAACCTAGTCTAGTAATATTTTTTTAGTCAAGAATTATCAATATGCTGTAAGTAAAAAAAAGACAAAAAGTATAGTGATGAACAGGGTGACTACATATCCTCATAATAGCTCTCAATGAACTATTAAATCCAAATGGAGAAAAAGGTGAACTTTATATTGATACAAACGGAGGATACTACCTTACCCAGCGAACAAAGCTAAACTAGAGATTTACAGTGGAACATCACCGTATACTATGAAAGACAGATGATTCCTGCTGTATTTCTACAACAGTGTAGGTTGGTTTACTTTTCTGTTGCTGTGATAAGGCATCTGAGAAAAAAAAAGCAATGTGGGGATGAAAGGGTTTATCTCACTCGAAGGTTAGAAACCACCATCAAGGAAGTCAGGACAGGAACTCAAGTCAGGAACCAGGACTCAGGAGGCAAGAACTTAAGGAGAGAATGTGGAGGAACATTGCTTACTGGCTTGATCTATCTGGCTTGCTAAGGTAGTTTTTTAATACAGTATAGATGTTCCTACCTAGGACTGGTACTGCCTGCAGTGGGCTGGGCCACTTACATCAATGAGCAATCAAGAAAATGCCCCACAGATCAACCTGATAGAGGTAATTCCTCTGTTGAGGTTCCCTTTTCCCAGGCATCAACCGCGTCTAGTTTTATTATCTCTTCCTCTCCTTTTTGTCTCCATCTTTCACCTCTCTATAGATGTGACTATAGATATAAATAGTATTACACAAAAAATATTAACATATATGAAATACAGTTGAGGAATTTAGGACTCTTAAAATTAATTTTAAATTATTTTGTACCTCTGAAACTATTTTTAAAACTAGTAGTTAAATATATAAGAGAGAAAGAAAAATATATGAGCTATATAAGAGAGGAGAGCAGAAAGGCCAAGAAATATTATTACTAATATAATACTATTAGTAATATAAACATTCATATGTGCTGAATAAGGATTATTTAAATAAGAATGGGAATAAAGTGGGAGTTGAGGACAAACTTTGTAAATGGATGCATTTTCTGTACTGTAAACTCCATGAAGGCAAGAAGCAAACTAGTTTGGGGCAATTATTCAGATAATGCCAGTATCATGTCTAACACACAGGAAATGCTTCATAACCACATCATTTCAATGTTCTTTAGATAAAATAATTATATATAGTTAATGTGTAGAATGAGTAAGTGTAGTCGCCCGTGACTACCAATAGTAACCGCCTGCACAAGGGGCTGGGAATTAAAAGAGACAGAGAACACAAAGAAGTGACGCCAAGACAGTATTCTGATCAAGGCGCCATTTTTATTACAGAGTAAACCACTTATATAGGTTTCCAAGTAAACATATCCAAGCAAAACAGGAAAATTAACCAAGCAATACAGGAGGTGTAACTGAGCAAAACAGGAGGTGTAACTACGCAAACAGGAGGTGTCTGCTGAAAACAAGAATAGCAAGCCAGCATGACTTGCACGCAGGTGACCATCTCAGGTCTAATGGAATGGCTACCTCAAGTAAGATTTGCCATAAACAAATGCATGTGTGTAGTTATATTTTCGTGTCTATGTATGCTGTAATACAATTAAAACACTGAAAACCGTAGAACCTCCTACAGCTTGCTCATGCCTTTAAATCTCTCTCTTGACGCATTCCCCAACTGTTATCAGAGTAGTTTGTTTTTTAATTGTTATATTAATTACAGTTTATTCACTTTGTATCCCAGCTGTATCCCCCTCTCTCATTCCCTCCCAATCCCACTCCCCCTCCCTCATCTCCTCCCATGCCCCTCTCCAAGTCCACTGATTGGGAAGGTCCTCCTCCCTTTCCATCTGACCCTAGCCTATCAGGTCTCAACAGGACTGTTTTTCATAGTCTTCCTCTATGTCCTCGTCAGGGAGTGGAGGTAGTCAAAGGGCCAGCCACTGAGTTCATGTCAGAGACAGTCCCTGTTCCCCTTACTACGAAACCCACTTGGATACTGAGGTGACATGGGCTACATCTGGGCAGTAGAAAAAAAAAAAAAGAAGCAGACACATCCAAGATGAGTAGACGATTGGAAATAATCAAACTCAGAGCTGAAATTAATGAATTAGAAACAAAGAAAACAATTCAAAGAATCAATGAGACCAAGAGCTGGTTCTTTGAGAAAATCAACAGAGTAGTTTCTTTATGCAGTGAAAAGTGATGAATAGAGAGATACATGGCTGCTCATAGTGCTGAGAATAAGTGACTGGTAAGTATTCAGTCTATTTATTTGTTCATTATTTATTTATTTATTTATTTATTTATTTATTTATTTATTCACTTTGCACTGCCAATTACTGTCCCCTCCCTTCTCTCCTCCCAGTCCTACCCTTTCATTCTCTTCTCCCTTTCTCTCTCCCCTTCTCCTCAGAAAGGGGAGTGTCCCCCAGCAACCCACCCCAGCACATCAAGTCATATCAGAATTAAAAGCATCCTCTTGCACTGAGACCAGACAAGGCAGCACTAGGGGAACATGATCTATAAGCAGGCAACGGAGTCCATAACAGAGACAGATCCCACTTCGCTTACTAGGACACCCACATGAAGACAAAGCTTCCCATCAGCTAGATATGTTGGGGGGGAGTGAGGAGAGGCTAAGTCCAATCCATACATTCTCTTTGGTTGATGCTTCAGTCTCTGTAAATCACCATGAGCCTAGATTAATTGACTCTGTTGATTTTGTGGAGTTCCTGTCCCCTACAGGTCCTCCTACCCTTCCTCCCATTCTTCCACAGGACTCCCCAAGCTACACCTAATGTTTGGCTATAGGTCTCAGGATCTGTTTTTATCCACAGCTGGGAGTATTCAGTCTTTAGCAACACAGCTGTGTCACCCCCTCTAAGGCTCAAGGAACCCCCTAAAAATAAAAGCACAAAAACCGTTAAGAGCCAGGTGACAGGAAGGGGAACTGTGAAATTCTAGATTCTAGGCCTGATATTACCATTATAGCCATTAGGTTACAGCAACTGCAGTTGCCTGAAGTAGGCCTTCACAAGACTGGGCGAAGAGTCATTTATGGATAGGAGAGGGAACAGTGAGACCTTACACCTCCATAGGGAGGAAGAGAGATGGGGAGATGGGGAGTCATTGTCTTTGGCTGTATAACTTTCTCCTAAGCACCCCATGCTCCAGTAGATAATTATAAACCCATGTTAATACAGTGGTTCTCAGTTAAGTATGGAATGTTGTGACCGGCAGTTCATGTCTCCCGGTGAAGAAAAAAATCTAAGACCCAGGAAGGCCTTTAAACTATAAAAATAGACACCAAGACCTTTTAAACCATGATCCATGTTCCTTTTGACTAAAGAGCAAAGAAGCTACTTTGGTAGGAATACTGATGACTGCAGATGCACAGTTGAGAAAGAAGGACATGGAAGCTTCTGTGACAATCCCTATCCCTCCCCCAATATTACAACCCCCCCCTTCAAATTAACATCCTACACAGGTCATAGAAGAGAACTCTTAAAATGTGTGATAAGCATAGCTCTCAATATTTGATGGCTTCCAGCAAGCATGCATGCAGGCATAGACTACGTAATATTTAAGGGATAGGACACTGAGAATTTGAACACATTCCAGTCAATATATAGATCACACAAATTGGATTTGATTTTTTTCTTCTTTTTGTTGTGGAGGTCATTAAGGACAGCGGTATTGGGGGCACTGACATGGAAGGACTTGGAAGTAGGCATGGGTGCCATGTATGATGAGAAAGTCCCAAATAATGAATAAAAATACTATGTTGAAAAAGTGTATGTTTAAAAACTAACTAAATACATAAATAAATTCCCTTGAGCACAGAAAAAATATTCCAAAAATTAGGCCTTAGCTGTGCAGTCTCAACTAGCTTATCCAAATTAACCTACCCATCTTGCCTCATCCAGCCACATGGCCAGCTTTCCTCCTAGGCTCATGATCATCTCTGTCTTCATCTGTGTCTCTTAGCAAAGGGGCCTTTCTATCCTCCCTTCCCAGAGTTAATTTCTCCCTACAAGGTCCCACCCGCCACTGCCTGTCTTTCCGCCCATCTTATTGGGCAATCAGATCTTTATTGACAGCTGACACATCCATACAACAGATTCTTCTACAGTGGTAGGTTACAAAACCAAAGTGACATGAATGTGGGAAAAGATCCTGAAGAGAGGTTGGGAGGGGATTGATGGTGGGGAGGAGGAAACAAAGAGGATGACAGTAATCAGAATCTATTGTATACTTTATAAAATTGCCAAATAATAAATTTTAAACATTGATATTACTCAGACCTTAGAGTAGTAATATTTACTTTGATGCTACAAATAATTAAATGATATACATTTGTCTTCCTAATTGGGATGCCCTCAGTTCATTTTCTTTGCCCAACCTCTACTTTAACATTGAGCAAAATTAATCAGATGAGATATTTGTATCTTTTTCTCAATTTCCTGGTTAACTATTCACTTTTTTGTCTTTAAATGTGACAGTAACTATATATCCTTATGCATGCCCTCTACCAGCTTGTATATGTATCTTTCATTCTGATTTTGCTAGCAGATATATCACTAGGAATGGATAGTAGCTTTAATCAATTACATGACTTGAAATATCTGTTTGCTTTATCTAGTTTAATTTGTAATATGAGTTAAACTAATTTTTACATATTAAACCACTTTACATTTCTAAGATATACTTAGTCATGATAAATTAGCTGAATTGAAAATATACCTAAATCAAAGCTGTAGCGTAAAATAACACCACATAGCAATAACTTTATTAGGTATAGGTGAACATTCTTAAATAAATTTTAACAGATTTAGTCTAGCAAAAGTTAATACACAAGACACATAAAGTTCAAGAGTAATAGTGGTAAGACAAAGAGAAACTGAGAAAGGACATGAATAATTAAGTTTCTGTTTGTGAATAGCTTTGATATTGAACCATTTTCTGCACTGGAGTCGTCATAAAACATGCTTATTACTTGCTTTGGTGAAACTTCTTAGTCTTTATTAGCATTTGTTTTCAAAACTCCAGTAATTTAAAATTATTAGAAAGTCTTTCTATATTTTAGAACTACAAGTCCTAATGTAACACGATCACTTATTTCCTTTAGTGACTAGAATTTTTTGGGGGGGAGTGATCTTTTTTTATTTTAATCACAGGTCATTCACTTGTATCCCAGCCATAGCCCCCTCCTTCTTTCCCTCCCAATCCCACCCTTCCTCCCTCATCTCCTCCCTGTCCCCTTCCAAGTCCACTGATAGGGGAGGTTCTCCTCCCCTTCCATCTGACCCTAGCTTATCAGGTATCCTCAGGACTGGCTGCAATGCCCTTATCTGTGGCCTAGCAAGGATACTCTTCCCTCAGAGGGGAGGGGAAGCTCAATAAAGCAGTCATTGAGTTCATGGCAGAAATAATCTCTCTTACTAGGGAACCCTCTTGGATACTGAGCTACCATGGGCTACATCCGAGCAGGGAGTTTTAGGTTATATCCATGCATGGTCCTTGTTTGGAGAAACAGTCTCATAGAAGACCCCTGTGCTCTAATATATTTGGTCTTTGTGGGGCTCCTGTCCCCTCTAGGTCATAATAACTCCCCCTTCTTTCATATGATTCCCTGCACTCTGCCTAAGGTTTGGTTATGAATCTCAGCATCTGCTTTGATGTACTGTTAGGTAGAGTCTTTCAGATGCCCTCTGCGGTAGGCTCCTGTCCTGTTACTTGTTTTCTCCTACTTCTAATGTCGATCCCCTTTGTCTTTCTAGGTGAGGACTGATCATCTTACCCCGGGTCCTCTTTCTTGTTTATCTTCCTTAGGTGTACAGATGTTAGTATGCTTATCTTATCTTATAGGTCTAGTACCCACTTATTAGTGAGTATATACCATGTGTGTCTCTCTACTTCTGGTATACCTTACTCAGGATGATCTTTTCAAGATCCCACCATTTCCCTGCAAAGTTCATTATTTCCTTGTATTTAATTGCTGAGTAGTATTCCATTGTGTAAAAGTACCACAATTTCTGTATCCATTCCTCCGTTGATGGACATCTGGGGACTAGAATGTTTTAAATTTAGAGGTTTAAAAATTCTCCCTGAAACTTTTGCAATTCAATTTTTGTAGCTCTATATATTTAGATTCAATTTGATGCCTTCAAGATAAATCCTGCTGCTATGGGACTTCCTTGGCAAAAACAGGGAAATTTAAATGCTAAGTGACCACTGTCATATATTCCAATGCATCAGCAGCTCAGAAGGTCACTGGAGAAAATTTCCTATGCAAGTAATGAATTGCCTTTTTGCTGTATTCTTGATGACATATGCTTCTGATGGTTATGACTGTATATTGCTTGGGTAGTAAAATAGTCTGAATTAAGCCAGTGTTATTAGATGAATGCTTTTGTTCCCAGAATTCTATGGGTTGCAATCATAACCCCAATATTATGGCATTTGAAGATGGGACATTTTTGACATAATTAAGTCATTATGCTAGAACACCCATGAATGGAATTTAGGGCCTTATAAGAAGAGAAATGCAGGGATCCCTGCACACTTTGTATGGATGCACACACACACACACACACACTGCTACGTAAAAATGAGAATATGGATATCTGTAAACCAGAAAACTGAACTTAGCTGTACTGTTGATCAGCCAGCACCTTGATCCTTTCAAACATCCACAACAGTGTAATTTTTTTTGTTTTTTCCATTCTCTTTATGATAATTTATCATGGTAGCCTTAACCTATTAGGACAAATAATTATGAAAAGTACATTTATGAATAAACACTTAGTTCCTTTAAATGATGAAAATGAACTACATGTGAAGTACAAATACAGCCTTTCTTGCCTTTTAGTACAGAAAACTTCAAACATGACTTCCATTTTAAAATATAAATTATTCTTCAAAATCATCATATTCCATTGAGCACCCTGAGTATCATGTTAGTGTCAGAGATTAACTTAAAATACGCCATTAAATAATAGATAAAATTGCATTGCTTATCTATTTAGCATGTAGCATATTACTTATCTAAATAGCACTGTTCTGGGAATTGGAGATACACCTGTGAGATATATATATATATATATATATATATATATATATATATAATGTGTGTGTGGTGTGTGCATGTGTGTTTATGTAGTGTTAAATGACATAAAGAAAAACAATCAAAGCAAAGGTTCAGAAGCAGATTGAGGATTAACTCTTTAAGTAAAGGGTAGGTAACTTATGCAATAAGATGACAATTGAAAACTTGTCTATATAAATAATGAGTAAGGTTATCTGAGAGAAGGCTGTTCTAGGAATGGACTTGTTCTAGCAAGTCTCAAAATTCAGTAGCAATTGTATGCTTGAGATTCATAAAATAGGATCTTTAACTTCTGAAATTAAAATAAGTGTTTCTCATCTTCTGCTTTTTCACAAATACCTTATGAATTTCAAAATATGACATCATCTAATACCAAGGAAACTTTTCCTTTGTAATCCCCGTAGGTTTTTGTTTTGTTTCTCTATTTTTATTCCTGATTTTGCTTTCCTTGTTAATGTCTGTGTGGGTATTTCTATCTGGGAGCATCAGTGGCAAGTACAGCTAAGAGAACTCAGCTTCTCTTTCCGGAGTTTAGCCATAAAACTTCTAAAGCATGCTTACGTTGCTTCTGTCCATCATGCACTCAAAGGTATAAGACAGAGTAAAGAAACAGGCTCTATCTTATTATGATACAGACCAGAATTGTGTTGAGAAAGTTTTCTGGGTTCCAGCTTAGAACTGTTAGCTCTACTTGTCACTGAATGAAGAAACAACAACACATTCTGTTCAGTACTGGCAACCTACTGTATTTAAAGCCTAAGGGGGAAGAAACACTGAGGAGAACGCTCTACTTGTAAAGCTGTCCTCTGTTGGCTTGGTTCTGTCCAACATTGTGTATGTAAAAAGGAAGGAAATTTCACATAGACTATTCATTTTGGCTCTCTGAAGAGTGTTAACTTATACAAAGAAATCAACACTCACAAAAATGATGCAAATATTTATAAACATGATTTTAGTAAAACTGAGTATTTTTCCAGAATGAGGAATTCTGTTTCATCTTCTCTAAGTCTGTTAGATATTTTGTAGCCATGGGTGAGACACAGTTTATGTAGATCTCCTATCCTAAGCTGTAAATGTGTGCTTTCAGTTCAATCTCACGCAAAGTAATATGGATCTTTTTTCTTTTCCAAAATAGATGGGCAGGACTATCTTCTTCTTTTCTCTGAATTCTGAGAGGTAGAGGGGAAAAAAGGCAAGAACTTAAGAGAAGCTGGAGGGGTGAAGGACATCGCAAGAAGACCTACAGATTAAACTCACCTGAGCTCATGGGAATTCACAGATGGAACCACCAATCAAAGAGTTTACATGGGGTGGTCCTAGATCTCTCCCCTACACATATGCAACAGATGTACACTTTGGACATCATGTGCATACCCTAACAATGGGCTTAGGGTCTGTCTCTGACTGTTGCCTTTCTTTAGATCCCTTTCCTCTAGCTGTGCTGCCTTGTCTAGACTTTGTGGGAGGGGATGCACTTAGTCCTGCTGAAATGCTGGGGTGGGTTGGTACCCATTGGGGGCCTCCCCTTCTCTGAGAATGAGAAGGAAGAATGGGGATAGTGGACATGACAGTGGGATTTGTAGGAGAGAAGGAAGACAGCTGGTATCAGGCTGCACAGTTATTAGATAGATAGATAGATAGATAGATAGATAGATAGATAGATAGATAGATAGATAGATAGATAGATAGATAGGGAGCAATAGTCATGATGTCATGATTAGGAAATCAAGTGAAGATTCCATTAAGAGATAATGCCAGCCAAATGAATAGGATAAGATTAATTCCTTGGTGGCTTGAATGATTTCCATTGCTGATTTTCTGTGTGAGGAATTCTTACCTTCTGTCACGCTTTCCTTTTGCACACTCTTAGCAGAAACCTTACTAAAGGTATGTTCTGGGATTAAAGTCATTCAACAACAATAGTAATGAGGTAACATGGGATGCTACTAGTGATTCAACACAGATGGTTCAGGAGCCAGATCTGTCATAGAAATGGGTAAATTTTCCTAAGAGCCTCCAACTTAGCTGGTGTTTTACAGATTTGCTACAAGAATATTGTTCAGCTGTGATTATAGTGGAACAACAATGCACACACATCTTAGGAGCTCCTTGCCCATCTAGGGAGTATTTATATTGATGAGTGAATATTTATATTGAATATATATGTATTGAATATAAATGTTAATATTTATATTGATGAGTGAAAGGGCCCGGTGCCAGTGAGAAGGTCCATTGACAGAAAGAGTTTGTAAGAGAAACCAGACAACCTAAGATAGATACCCAGAAACCACTGTAGAAGAAGAGAAACAATTCCTAGAAGTTGTCTTTGACCGTTATGCATGTACAATGTCACACATCATATACACTCACACACACACATACACACCACATATCATCGTCATCATCATTCTCATCATGAAAATTTAAATTTAAAAGAGAGAATGTAAGTTCTCTCAATATTCACACTAACACCATAGCCATCACACCAGCTCAGCGCGAACCATTCTCATTGGCAAAAGTGAATGTTTAAATTAGATCCATTTTTAAAAAATGTGGCTGACGACATGGACTCATAAGGCTTAACACACAGTCTTTCTTTCTTTTTAGAAAACCATCTCAATGTTATCTTTAAATCAATGTAATTCTTAGGCCTCACCTACTCTGAACAAGAAATAAAGTGTACTGGATATTGTGCCAACTTCTCATCCTTAGAATCACAAAGAGTGCTGTGTGTCTGGTTGTAGAATTTACTTTAAATTCAGTGTACACAAGAGCCTTCTTGGCCTTCTCATTGCAGATAGTTCAGGTCTTCATGGAACTCATGGGCCCATGCCATCAAACATTCTTTCCACATATTCTTTCCAGCATATTCCTATCACTAAATTTAATTCAGTTGCAATTTCTGACGGATCCAGCCACTTCTACAAAATGCCCAATAAACACTGAAGTTGGAAACATTCATGGATATTCAAGATAGTTTTTCATAGTTAGTTGGCAAAAGCCACAAAAGTTTGAAACTTTTGTTTAAAATATTGATATTTAATAGAGTTGTACTAGCTTGAGTACTGAGAGATATTTTATTTTGTTGTTGCTGTTTGTTTAAAACTGACTAAATTTTTAAACACAGATTATTTCTCAGTGTATTGAGGTCTTTCTATTAAAGTGGAAGCAGAGTTAAAATGTTGCCACATTTTTAATAACTTTTATTATTGCTGCTCTTTTCCTTATCTATAGCTTCTCCTAATATTTTCTAATTGCTTGACTAGGTTTATTATATGGATACACATACACACATACATATATATGTATATATCCATTCTATGTGTTTCAGTATGTCCTTTTTCCTATTTCTTGGAATTTCTAAGTGTTCTAGACTCTTATGTCTGACATAGTTGCTGTTGTCTGATGGTCCAGATTAACCTTGCAATCCTCCTATCTCAGTTTCCTTAGTACTGAGAATATTACAGGCATGACAGACTATGATCAGCCCTTCTTCTTAAGCTCTTATCTAATCTTCAAATTATCACATAAATGAGTTACATAAATTGTACTAAAAATTTGAGCTAAGTAATTTGGTCATTAAAATATTTTCAATAGATGCCTTAATTTAGTAATAATTCATATAACTAACAAAGGTCTAAAAGACAGTGAAGAGAGTAATGAATCTACAGAAAGTAGATCATAGTGAATTCTAGCTTGTGTTTGCAGGGAAACTTGCCCTCAAGTGCTGTGAAACCCTTAGGAGTGCCAGGCATTTCACAAAAGTGGAAACATTCCCTTTGGAGTTGGGTATCCAACTCCATCAATTCCAACAACCATGGAAAATAACTCAGTGATTCTAGCTTGCTCCAAGACAGAGTTAAGCAATCCTTAAAAGTGGCTTTTATTTTCTGCTGTCTTAAAAAAGAGCATTTATAATTTCAGCGTAGCAAAAAAATTCAGATATCCACAACAGAAGAATTTGAAGTCATCAATCATGTTCAGTGCTGGGAAAGATACTGTAACAGATGAACGTGAAGATATTGAGCAAAAACTCAGAAAAAGAAGGAAAAAGAATATCACCCTAAGTATTTTTCACCACCATGAGCATACTCCCACCCACCTGCCTTCTGGAACATACCAATAATTTCAGGCGTAAATTTCAGAATTCAGCATGATCTAACGTAACAGTCGCTAACTTTCATAGGTTGAAGTGAAAGCCTTAGCCTCCCCTCCCTGACCCTTGAAAAGCACTCAGAAACTCCTAACCCGGAAGGAGACACGATGAGAAATCATTCATTGTGTCATCAATTTTCTTTTACAGAAACAGGACAAACCCAGGTGGAGAGATGGCTCAGTGAGTAAAAACACTTGCTATGCAAGTAAGTGGATCTGGGTTTGAATCTCAGAATCACTGTAAAATGTCAAATGTGTCTACGGGTACCTGTATGCCCAGTGCTGTTGGAGGCACAGACAGGGGGATCTTGCTGCAACTTGCTGCATGCCAGCCTACCCCTAAGCTCACTGAGAGACTGTGTCTCAGAGATAAAAGAGAGTGATAGAGCAGTTATCCAGTACCTTCCTCCAATCTCTCTATATATGCAGACACAAGCCACATAAACACATACAGACACACAAAAACATACAAACACACACCACACACACAAACACAGATACAGACATACACAAACACACATGCACACACACACCAGACTTCAGCGTGTTAATGTACATTGTATTTCCACATCCATATCTCTGTTATATGGAAATCCAATGGTCCTAGGTCCTGCTGCCCTGGTAGATTTCTTACTCTATAAAGTCTCCAGAATCAGATTTTGTAATTCTGGGCATCCTTACAGATGCCTCACAGATACTCAAGTTACTTACTAATATCTGTGGCCTTTAGTTTATTCTAAACATTATTTATTTGTTACTAAAGAGTCACATGAGCCTCCATATCATTATTCTAACAATGTTCAGATCCGGACAAATTCTGTAGATATAAATTGGCTTCACACAGGATATGGTTAGTACAGGGTATGATCACAGAAAGTATCTATCATATAAGTACATAATCAATCTTTCATTCTAGTCTAATGAAAAAGTAAGTGTTTACCAGTATTCTGGGTGCACAATACTTTCTGACTATCCCAGGACAGCCTGCAAGGAATTCAATAGGCCCTATCTACTGAAAATGTCACCTACCCTAATATTGGAACTCTTAGTTTCTTATTAATTCTACTATGTCAGATAGTATTTGGCCTATGGAGAAAATTGCAGAAACTTAAATTTCTTTTCAAAGAAAAATTAGAAAACAATCTTAGAAGATATCCTAAAAAGAAGACAAAGTTGATCTAATTAGAAAAATGTGGAGCAAATAGTCAAAAGCAAACCATACGCCTTGTAATAGTCTAGAGGTAAACAAAGAAAATCTGTCTTGGTATTCTGAAATGAGAACATCATAATTGTACAAAAATTGGCTCCAAAATATTCACTCATAAAACAGATGCTTAGCTTAGACTGGCTTGGAAAGGAGCTAGACTAAGGACAAAGACGTGGAGCATTGCTGAAGAATGATCACTGCTGATTTAACAAACCAAGTGGGTAAAAGCATTTCCATAACACAACTAAGAAGGCAAAATAGAAGTTTTGGCTACAAGTGTGGGCCCTATTCCATGCCATCCCACAGTATATTCTTCCACTTTTTAAATTTATTTATTTATTTTTATTTCAATCACAGGTCATTCACTTGTATCCCAGCCATAGCCCCCTCTCTCTTTTCCTCCCAATCCTACCCTTCTTCCCTCATCTCCTTTCTGCCCCTTCCAAGTCCACTGATAGGGGAGGTCCTCTTCCCCTTCCATCTGACCCTAGCTTATCAGGTCTCATCAGGACTGGCTGCAATGTCCTTATCTGTGCTTTAGCAAGGCTGCTCCTCCCTCAGAGGGGTGGGGAAGCTTCAATGAGCCAGTCATTGAGTTCATGTCAGAAATAATTCTTGTCCCCCTTACTGTGGAACCCTCTTGGATACTGAGCTACCATGGGCTACATCTGGGCAGGAGTTACAGGATATATCCATGCATGGTCCTTGGTTGGAGAAACAGTCTCATAAAAGACTCCTGTGCCCTGATATAGTTTGTCCTTTTGGGGCTCCTGTCCCCTCTAGGTCATAATAACTCCCCCTTCTTTCATATGATTCCCTGCACTCTGCTGAAGTTTGGTTATGAGTCTCAGCATCTGCTTTGATACACTGCTGGGTAGAGTCTACTTTTCTCCATATCATAGATGCATAGTTCTCACATGGCCCTATGTATAAGAAAGAAATATTTGGTTGAAGTTGAGGATTCGCATTTGTAGTGGTGGAGGTGGTAACTCTAAAGACCACCTATACTGACAGCCCTGTATACTTAGAATGTTACCAAGATTAATTCATTTATTTCTAATTTTAGGAACATAAGAGTCCCTACTCCCAGTTTAGTAATCCAAAACTGAGGATAAGAGCACCATGTAGCACGGGCAGAATTGAAATTCTATCCTATGTCAATTGAAATTTGATATTCTGTATTGTCTTCAATAAAACCCTCCCACCAATGGAAAAAAAAAACAACAAAAAAACAATGGCTCATTTTGCACCCAAATAGCCAATCATGTTATAACTAGCATTTAGAGACTGCAAGGTAGCTCTGGGCCGTCTTATAGGATATAAGTGGTAGGTAAACTCAAAAAAGCATGTCATCTATTCAGAGTTTTATTCCTCTTCAAAATAGTACTTGCATAAGTAAAAGTAAAATAACCTGCCGCTACAGAGCCTTTGACTCTGAAATCGCACCTCAGGGGTGACTGGTGCTGTTCCATAAGAGTCTCAGGGGCAACTGGGCCTAGATAATTTCACTAAAGGACAGAAACCCCTTTTGTCCTTTGTCTAGGCTACGTATTTCGGAAGGCTTTAATCCACAGGCATACATTCATGTGTTAAGTAATATGATAAAATAGAGGTACTTGCTTATGTTTTCTTAATTAATAAAACTCATACAGTAAACTGAATGAAATTTAGCATTTTTTCCATTTATTTCTAAAACTGTCTTATATCACAAAGCATCAACCTGACACTTAAATT
Organism: Pachyuromys duprasi; assembly: GCA_028658305.1. Classification (NCBI taxonomy): domain Eukaryota; kingdom Metazoa; phylum Chordata; class Mammalia; order Rodentia; family Muridae; genus Pachyuromys; species Pachyuromys duprasi. Next base: position 73,196,657 of record CM053766.1, read on the forward strand.
TAATCATAAGATTATTTAAAAGCCCTTTACTGTGCCCCTGAACTTCTAGCACTCTTCTTGCCTCTGACCTCAGGCTTTAGAAAGCATGTTGATCAAAACTACTAATATGATCCCTCAAGACACATAATTCTACCCATGATGATCTTTATAAATTTCTTAATTTAAATCTACTCTTGGGATAAATATGTATTTTCATTTATTTAGAGAAAAGAAAATAATTTTCCTGAGTAGTTGTTTTGATAAAGCTACTCTCGAAATAACCTTAATCAAAACTAAACAAAAAGTTATTTTGAAAGACTGGCTAGAGATTATCCAATTTAAAAATAAAAAAGAAAGAAAGAAAAAGAAAACCCCAGAGCTTGGCATACGTTTAGAAACACTAATTGTCGACTTGGGTTTCTGAGTGTTCCCTGAGAAGCAGTATAACATTCTTTCCTTTGAAAGGATGAAATGATGATAATAACAGCTCAGAGTCAGAGTAAGAAACTGGAATCAGAAAAAAGTGAGAAGGAATTCCAGGGTGGATGCCGAAATACCAAGATAAAATGCAAAGGATGATTGAGCGTGGTTCTTCACCTTTCCGAGATGAGATTTTCAGCTCTGCATGGAAGGAGTTGGCAAGGGGATCCCATCTGCAGAATGCTAGCTGGATTTTGCCAAGTGTAAAGTTCACTAAGGAGAGCAATTATACAACTTTAATGGTAGTTATTCTTAAATGTTTGCTCTTAAGTCTCATTCTTTAGCAACTCAAACTGGGGACACAAATGGATGTCAGTTGCTAAAATGAAGGGTGTTCTGGTAAAATGCTGTAAATTCTCAGGCCATTGGAATTCATGTAAATGGCACTCCTAGGAATTCAGAGACAGCTTTCACCTTCTTAGTAGAAACTGTTAGAAGTCTTTGGCAGGCTTTCAGAAGACAATTGAAAGTTGCTTTCATGTCACTGTATTAGAGAATTTTACCTTCAGAACCACTTGTATCTTGAAAACAGCCCCAACCTATTTCTTATTAGGCTCTTGTATCCTATAACTACCTTCTTAGCAAATAGTGTTAAGAAGGTTGACAAAGATTGTGAGAACAAGTTGAAGCTCATTTAAAGGTTTTGTTTGTTTGTTTCTGGAACAGGCAGGTCTGGTGGTCAATGGCAAGAACAAAGAAAAACTTCAATGGTGATCGTTTCTCAGCTTAGCTCTGTTTTCACGAGTGTAAGTCATATGTTACAGGACTGATGAGCAAGCTAAGTCTAACTTTACTCATCAATATTATTCATGAAAATATCCACGCCATTTGTTGCAGAATAATAATAGCTGTATTCAAGCTTATCGAGTTGTAGTGGGTTTTCCAATAAGGAAGAGATTGGGCTCAACTTGAAAGCAAAGTCAACATGGTGATGTACATCCCAGAGGCAGGTACCAGAAGATTGAAAAATGCCTACAGGAAACAATAACAAGAAGGAATATGGCGCTTACCAAATCAACACAACAGGATTCTTACTGATGGTAACCCAAGGTCACCCAATGTGGACTCATCAGATGTGCACACTGATTAACATATCAAGGGGGGGGGGGACTCAGGCTACTCTTTGGTAAAATCGAATGTAGAAAGATGACAGCTCAGAAGTCATGATTTTATTGAGAACATATAGATTAGAGTCTGTTCAAAGGGACAACCTCTCAATATCCCCCAAAGATATTGATTTTTATATTTACTATATTCATGAAGAAGAAATCATTCATCTTATAGACAATGTATAAGGTTTTTATATCATGAAATAACACTTTTTGTTTAATGAAGTGGAACACTCCTCAAAGGGGACACACACGCTGAATTTTTCTTGGGGTGGAGGGTAGGACATGTATTTGTCTTCAACCTAAATAAGCAACAAACAAGAAGACTTCAATTCTAGATCAATCAGGAAAATCTGGGCAAATAATTTATTTTTATCAACTGTTTTCCGGGAGTTTGTTATGGTCTGTATAGGCACAAAGTCTGTCACAAACTATCCTTAACACCACCTTATCCATGTGTATTCAAGGCTACTGTGTTTCTAAGCTGCACTGTGTTTGCCGTCGGCTGCCTTCTTGTTAAAAAGTGGCCACATAATTCTCATTTTTTGATGATTAACATCCATGCTCTCACTTATATATCAGCTAGCTATAACAAAAGTAATTAAAAACATGGTTAGCGTTTTAAGACAATAACATGTTAGCCCAACTAATAAGCAAAGGCGAATTAGCCTCTGGAAGCGGGTTATCTACATTTGTCTTCAGCCCTTTCGTCCATGGAAAAAATAAGTGACATGAAAGTTTGGCACACATTTTCCAGTGCAGGGGCATAAATCCCATACAAAGCTGCCCTTAAAATTAAAGGCTTTTACTACTGAGAGGAATAAAGGAGAAAGAAATTGTCCTCAGTGAGTTCAAATCCAATAAACAGAGTTAGAATGGAATGTTGCAATCTTTGCAAGGTTTTCTTTTCTAACTGCTGTCTTTGATTTATGCACAAATTCCTGTCCCTCAGCTTAGTGACCTATAGTTTAATGTAATTTAAAAACCACGTTACTATCAACAATCTTTGCTACAGGTATACCAAAAATAAATGTCACCTTTTTGTGGGGGTAGCTTTGTTTCCTTTTTATATTTTAAATTTATGATAAAATATAATTTTAATTTATGATTACCACTCAGAGCTCTGTTTCTGCTATCTATGCTTCATTGATTTTTATACTGTAAGACACAGGTATAAATACCTTTTTGCTTTCTTCTCTCCTACCCCTTAGAAATCCTTCCTTGAGCTTACGTTCAATTATCTTCTCCATAGGTACAGGGTATCAGAAAAACAAGCCCTATCAGGACTGGCTGCATTGTCTTCCTCTGTGGCCTGGCAAGGCTGCATACCCTAGGGGGAGGTGATCAGAGAGCTTGCCACTGAGTTCACTCCAGATACAGCCCTGCTCAACTTAATAGGGAACCCACTTGGAGACTGAGTTTACGGGCTACATCTGAGCAGGGATTTTAGGTCCTCTCCATGCATGTTCTTGAGTGGGGGTATCAGTCTTTGCATGGCCCCCTGGGCCCATTTTTGTTTGTTTGTTTGTTTGGTTGGTTGGTTGGTTGGTTGGCTGGTTGGTTGGTTTTGTTTTGGCTCTGTTGATCTCCTTTTGGAGCTCCTGTCCCCTCCAGGTCTTTCTATCTCCCCCTTCTTTCAAAAAATTCCACACATTCTGCCCAAAGTTTAGCTATGAGTCTCAGCGTCTGATTCCATATCTCAATGAGTGGAGTCTTACAGAGGCCCTCTGTAGTAAGCTCCTGTCCTGTCCTCTGTCTTCTCCTGCTTGCAATGTCTATCACATTTGCCCTTCTGAATGAGGATTGAGCATCTTCCTTAGGGTCTTCCTTGTTGTTTAGCTTCTTTAGGAGTATAGATTTTAATATGTTTATCCTATATTATATGTCTAATAACCATTTATGCGTGAGTATATACCATGTGTGTCTTTCTGCTTCTGGGCTACCTTACTCAAGATGATCTTTCCAGAGTGGTTGTACAAGTTTACATTCCCACTAGTAATAGAGGAAGGTTCCTCTTTATCCACATCCTCTCCAGCATGTGTTGTCACTTGAGTTTTTGATCTTAGCCACTCTGGTAGGTGTAAGGTGAAATCTCAGGGTCATTTTGATTTGCATCTCCCCAATGACTAAGGACATTGAATATTTCTTTAAGTGTTTCTCTGCCATTCAGTATTCCTCTATTGAGAATTCTCTGTTTAGCTTTGTACCTCATTTTTCTTCCATTGGATTACTTGGTTTGTTGGTGTTTTAACTTCTCGAGTTTTTTATATATTCTGAATATTAGCTCTCTGTCAGATAGTGTTGGTGAAGATTCTTTCCCTATCTGTAGGCTGTATTTGGTTGTAGTTTGGTGTGTTCTTTTAAGGGTGGTATTTTGTTTTCTTGATTTTGAGGGGGGATTGTTATTCTATTTAGTTTTTTAATGTAATTTATTTATTTTCATATCAATCACAGGTTATATACTTTGCATCCCAGGTGTAGCCCCCTCCTTCATTCCCTCCCACTCTCCCCATCCCTCCCTCATCTCCTCCCCGCCCCCTCCAAGTCCACCAACAGGGAGGGACCTCCTCCCCTTCCATCGGACCCCAGTTCATCTTGTCTCCTCAGGGCTGGCTGCAATGTCTTCCCCTGGCATCTAGCGTGTATGGGGGAGGGTCAAAGAGCCAGCCATCGAGTTCATGACTGAAACAGTCCCTGTTTCCCTTACTAGGGTCTTCAGTTGGACACTGAGCTATTTAGTTTTTTGAGAAAGAAAAATTTAGTTTGGCAAGGAGGGCGAAAGAATCTTGTAGAAAGACTTGTATTAGGGGAAGAATATGATCAAATATATGCTTACACTTTAAAATTGTTTTAAATAATAAAAAATAACATAATACAGAAAGAAGAAATGGGCAAAGAAGCTGAACAAATGGCTCAGTAAAGATATATGGATGGGAAATATGCATATGAAAGGGTGATCCATGGTATCTGAATCCTGGCCCACTATGAGTGCTCTGACAAATCACCACAACTTGAGCAATGTATCAAAGAAAATATTTTTGTCACTTTTCTGGGGGCTAGGATGTATGATCATGGAGCCAGTATTACTAAACTCTGATAAGGGCCCTTCTGATTGCAGAAGGAAAACTTTTCAGGATATCTTCACATGGTAGGGAGCCTACTTCCTAATAGCAAGTCTTGGGCTTTAAGGTTTTACCCTATGAATTTGTGAGAACACAAGCACTTACAGAATATTCATTTTAAAAGGTAGACTAGAACAACAATGAGATGTATAACCATGGAAATTGTCTGCATCCACCACTGTGAGAACATCAAAAGCAGAAGGACAGGAAGGCCCACTCACCACAGCTGAGGATGCAGAATTGTTCTGTCCCTTTGGGAGTCATTTTGCTTGTTTGTTACATAACCAAGGAGATTCTTACTATCAACAATTGCACTGTGATAATTAGCCTGAGGGGTTGAAATTTGGTGTCCATGCAGAATCCTGTATAGAGATTGTCATAAACATTTAACAAACAATTAGCAAACTGTTTAAAATAGCCAACATGTCTTCACAAGGCAAATGAATAAACTGCCAGATCCTCACATTGCTCAGTGCTGAAAAGAAATGAATTCTCAAGCTTGAAAAAACATGAGGGAAACAAGTAGTGCATTGTACTAAGCAAAAGAGGCAAAAATTAAAAAAAAAAAAGCTAATTAAAATATCCTTCTAAATACATGGCATACTGGAAAAGCAAAACCATCAAGACAGTGGAAAAAGTTAGTGATGACCAGGGTCATGTCGTAGGTACGAATGAACAGACATGGCAGAGAGGACTTTTAGGAAAATGAAAATATTCTACAATATTAGAATTCAGGGTGGTCATACAATCCTGTCATAGGTATACATTGCCTCAGCCCACAGAATACAAAGTGTAATAAGTAGAACAACTGTATATTACAGAATGTGAATGAATGCGTCAATGTAAATTAGGCAGTTCAACAGCATGTCAGTCTCTTGGAGATTGCAGATAATGGATAGAGGTCTAGAAATAAAATATTCATAATGTACATGCCCGAGAATAAACAGGCAAGCTGCACATGACCAGGATTCATGATCATGAATTCATCTAGAACTCGATGATTTCATAACAAAGACATGGGTGAGATTTACCTCCTCTAGATATAGCCGATCGGTCTCTATGGGATAAAAAGAAACCAAACTGATGTGAAGGGAGAAGACCACAACTTCGACACTGAACAGTTTTCTTCACGTCTCTTGGCTTGAGGTCTTCCTGTGTAACCTTGTTTTAATATGTGTCTCATAGAGCAGGGATTTAATGAATATCCATTAAATAGAAATGCAACTTAGATGTAGTAGGGTCAAACCCTTGAAGTCAAGAGGAGTTCAGAGGAAAGAAAGAGAAAAAGAAGGTAATGGGGATGAAGTATGATCCAAATGCACTATACCCATATAGGGAATTCTGAACAAATAAGTCAAAATGATTTTTAAAGTTCTTGAAGTCCATTAAGCCATCGCAGTATTGGAACCTATGTAATCGATATCATTTGGAATATTGTGTTGCTGATTTTGTTGCTGTTTCTCCTGGACTGCAAATTCCACAGCAGAATTGATCTTTCTTGTTGAGTGATATCTCTTTCTGTGTGAGCATTGTATGCCATATAGCAAATGCTTTGTTATGGGACAGTATCACTTGTCAGATGGCAACATTGAGGAGTAGACTCGTTTAGCACGTTGCCCAAAAGTACACATAAAATAAGCGACAGGACTCTGATCAATATCCAGAGACCTTGCTCCAGAGCTGTCAGTGTGAGCTTCTACCCCATGTGGCCTACACTCTTCCTGAGGGACGGGCTCTGCTGCTGGGTTTCTGTAATGGGAGCCATATTGTGGAAAAGAGGTGAGAACAGTTTGTCAAGCACGTACTATCAGCCAGCTGAAGTTAGAGCAGAGCTGAGGAGGCAGTATTCTAGACCAGATGACAAGGGCCAAGAGTTTGTAGTTCAGAGATATTTAAACTTTGAATTAGAGTGTTGCTGTCTTATAGAACTATTTCATATCTAAGTTAGTCATATGCCAATATATTCTAATATGTGCCTGGTAGAAGTAATTTACACATGCTGGCAGAAACAGAGGTAAACCTAGACATTTCTTTCTCTCTGCCCTCTCCATGACCTCAGCAGTAACTTGTGTGAATCCTGTGACACACCCTAGGAGTGTTTTTCCCCTGTAAAATCTCAACGCAAGTAGGGTTTGTCTCCCAATCAGGTCGCCAAGCTTCCGTGGCTTCTGAATGAACAACCTTCCTAGAGCAGGGTTTGGGCTGCAGAACGCCTTCGGGTCCTGAAGTGAGCGCTTGCGCTGATCTTCATTACAGCATTCGCCACATGCAGTGGTGGAAGTGAACACTTGAACCAATGGAAAAATCGATACATTAACTAAAGAACAAACTCACACGGTGCAAACATAGACTCTGCAGTTGCTGGGAAATCGAAGAGAACCGTGCAGAGCAGAGATCTGCCGTTCACAGCCTGATATCTGCTGTGTGTGTCTTCCATAAAGCTGTCTGCTTAGGTTAGGACTCAGACAGCCCTGCCTGGATAAGTAGTCAGTGTGGGACCTTCCCCGCACTTACGTGTTTCTCTCCTCCAGCTCCCTCACTGGCTGGAGGAGGCTTGCAGAAGGTTAACATTCCTCACGGTCCAGCTACAGCCACGGTGGCTGCAGCTTTTTAGATGGATGGTCATTGAGAAAGATCCCAAATCCCACACAACCACAGGGGAGCTGGCGGACAAGTGTTACTTCAAGACAAAGACAAAAATTTTTCTCCCTAATACAGATCTGAGCAAGAGAATTTTCAGAAGCCAAGGCAAGTATAAGTACCTTGCTCCAAAAGCGTCCCTGATTGTTTTCCCCATGGCCATCTGCTGACAGGGCTGCGGACTGGGTGTGTTGTATTTGTTGGTACCTGCCTCTTCTCTCCTACTGGTGTCTTTGTCTTTCCATTATTGTAAAATTGGGAGTCATTGATCATATCAGTGATCTGAGAAAACTACCTTAACCTCTCTGAGGTTCCCTTTCTTTATCTGTGACAGGAGGCTAATGTTGCCCAGGATGTATTGCAGTAAGGGCTCGAGGTACTGAGTAGGCCAGGAGGCTGCGCATTCATCGGCGCTGGTTGTCAGCAGTCAACGATAACAACGAGTAACTGATATTGCTACTGTTCCGCTGGGACTTTCCACAGGGGTCCACACAGAACGCATGTTCACTATATAGGGATTAAATGCAGGACCTGGGAAAGCATGTCGACCTTTCCGTAGCTCCCAGAGCCTTCCCTGACTCCCAGGAGACGTTTAGCAGAGTTTCAACAATAAACAAACCAACACGGGCTTTGTTTGTATAGAGTTCAGTAGGGGTGTACAGTCATTTTGTACTTTTACAATTGGTGAAGATGCCCTGGCACAAATACACCCTACTTTATTTATATGAGCTTTTGTGTGATGTGCTTACTGGCTTCAAGGTGACCTTCCCTCCCACCCCTCCCCCAGGGAGGTTGGCAACTCAAAGAATTTTCTCCTTTAAAAAAAAAAAATCCAGGAAATCCCAGCTGGAAAGAAGTGGTAAGACACTGTCACAAAAATGTCTGCCTGCTTGGGAACCTGCCCAGAAGTTTGCTGCAGAGGCTTAGTACTGAGTTGAGCTGCAGCGCCATCTGGTGGTCATGTGGCGTGAAGGCCAGGTGCAGCATTTCCGTGTGAGGGTTTCTTAAAAGCAAGGTTACCTTTCTCCCCCTCTGTTATTTATGCGTAAGAAATGAATCTAAGGAAATAGATGACGCAGATTTTACGATACAGAGAAGTAATGTATGGCCACTATCTTGTCTATAGGATGTGAGACTGTACTTAAACATATGAGTTTTCTTGTGGTTACTTAAGTGCTCATGAACCTCAGTGTTCTAATTAAAAAAAAAAAATTCCTCTTTACATTGTGATTATATGCATATATTTTTCTTCTACTCATTTTTGTGCATAAATATATTCAATACATAGAAATATATTATATGTGCAAGATATATAATTTGCATATGTATATTATGTCTTGCATATGTATCTATGAATATTTTTACATATTGTATGTATGTTTATATGTTTAGTTATATGTATACATATATATGTGTATGTGTGTATATATATACATGAATATATATATCTCCCTAAATATTACCTGCTCAGGCTGTGTAATACTACAAGTGCGCATGTTTTCAGGGCTGCTGCCCTTTTAATACTGAATAACCAAATGATGTATTCTTCCCTGGGCAAGAATACCCTATTCCCAGAATTCCTCATAAATTTGAAAGAGAGCAAGAATGGGTGCATGGGAATGTTTGGAGAAAGAAAAATGAAGAAAAAGGAGAAATTATGGACTTATATCTCAAACAAAAGAAGTAATAAAAATAAATTCTGCAGTTGTTATAACTATGAATTGAATGATCACATGGAAGTACATAAAATACATATTTAAAGTAAAAATAAATTTTAATTTTGATTATAGAAACAGACACTATTCATTCAAGCTATATATGAGATGTACTCTAATTTAGTTAAAAGAGCCTCATCCATGAGTCCATACCAGGCACCTGTACATACTATGTAGGATACAAAAAGTAAAACACAAACGTTTTCTTTTTTCCTTAGAGAAATCACAGTTCCATAATGAAGACAGATGTTAGTTCTTGAAACAAGCACAATGTGACACCAGATTGTAGAGGCAGGGCAGGGCATGAACTTAATTCTGACAGCCAAGACAGAGATGCCAAGACAAGCCTTGCAGTAAAACACAAACATAACTTTATTTGAATTGGGTCTCACAGAAACGTTACTCCCAGGGGAAGTGAGACTAGCCAAAAGATGGAATGTATAATGCTAAAGCTGAGAAAAACAATTATAAAGAATATATAGTTACGAAAATATCCTTCTTCTAAACAAATGACAGGAAAATTTGGGTTAGAGACAACATTTCATAAGTTATAACACAATTTGCTATTTTGCACATAGTTGCGAAAATTGAGACCATTTAAGCTCTAGCCCACCATATAAAACAATAAGTAGATAATAATGAGAATCAAAAAGTTTCAAGAGAGCTCATTGATTATAACAGTCCTGTTGACTTTTAGATTACATCCTGGTCTTTTGGTTCAATGTGTTAGTGGGTGTTGAAAACTGCATATGTGTCTGTGTCATAAAATCTGCTATATACATACATACATACATACATACATACATACACACATACATAAAACATGAAACATCAATGGCCTAAAAGTTGTACTTCACTTTAAAATCCCTTCTAGTTTTTCTCACCCTATTCTAGCATTCAGAGAAATGCTTTTTAGAGAAATAACTGATTAATTACCATTTATCCACACATCATTCATTCATGCTAAAATGGCTTCCGCCTTCTTGGCTACCTCAGGAAAGGAAGTACCAGTTAGTTCTTCAAATCACATTTATAAGGAAGGGCGTATGCCATGCACAGTAAAGGCTTTCTTTATGTTTGTTTTGATTCTTTGCTTGGTTGGTTGTCTTTTTGTTTGTTTGTAGCACCTTCCTAATGCTGAAAAGTTCCAATAACAGGTTAGCATACTCTATCTTGAGATCAAGTAGCTTCGGGAAATGTATTTAGACAATGATTGAGTTTGATCCTCACACAGAGAGTAGAAAACATCTGATCAATTAATTATGACTCGAAATGCATAAATGGTCAATAGTAGATGCCCAATGCCTTGGGGTGAATTAGCACATGAACCCTTACCAAATAATATCAATGGCATATTACAGATAATACATGTATAATAAGTATTTGGATCAAGCAAGTAAATAAGTGCTAAGTAAGTGAGCGTGTGCATGAGCTGCTTAGGATGCTTGTTGCGCAGGGCAACTCGATTCAGTCCCCAACCTCAGCACTCTCAGGTGAGGAAGACAGTAACAGCTTTGGACTTGGGCATCAAAGACAAGAGAAATAAAGTGGAAAAAAATCTTTCAAGTACAGTGCCTAGTGAACCTAATGTGTGGCTTGCTCTTTATTCATGGTACCTATCACCTTGATTGAACTTTTGTATATGGTGTGTTAAATCAGAACACAGGGATACATTCAGGTCGGTCCTAGGTACAAAATAAAAATGATCCATAAGTAAGTTACATTCCACGAACACCTGCAGAATAAACAGATGAACGAACCGATTTTGAGAATGACTGAAATCCATTCATATCATGAGCATAGTGTTTTTCCAACTGTGTAAAAGTAATATAGAATCACACCGCTAGGGGACGCTAAATATACATCAAGAAAACAAGGCCTACCTTGTTGGAGCGTGATTAGGTTCAAAGTTCTTGTAAGTAGAATTAGGCACCACAACTATTTAAGAGTAAAGCCAACAACTTAGTCAGTGATTAAAAAGTTTAATCTATTATTAGTTAAATATAATTTCCCCCCTCTGTCTCCATCTCTAAGTGTGAACATGTTCTTTCTCTTTCCTTCCTATCTTTTGTTCCCTCATGACAAAGCCTGTACCTTTAATTCCCACAGTAACTTTACAAGGTATGACTGTATGTGAATAAAGAGATGAAGCTCAGGTAGCTGATGCATGGCTAACCTGGTAAATAGAACTGTCTAGGATAGATTGCTTTAGTTCACATCAAGCAGAACATGACTCTTAGGGCCACTCTGCTGTGATGGTTGTGGCTTCGTTCCCTCAGTTTCTCTCCAATCCCTCAGGACTCAGCTCTATTCTTTTTCACACACCTTTGCCCATTTATCCATACCTTTTGACACGAACTCCTCCTCCACCTGTAATGGTGGGTCTTCATCGTCAACTGGATCGGATTTACAGTGGCCGTGGAAACACACTTCCACCTGTGTCAAGGGCGACTGCAGGAAGGGCTGACTGAAGAGGAGACATCCACTACGCATGAAGGCAGCACCAGCAGTGGGATGTGTCCTACAGTGAGTTTTCATTTTTTTTTAAAGAGAGACTAAGAGAGAGACGAGGACATGGGGGGTGAAGGGACAAGAGGAGGGGAAAACTAGCTAGCTGAGCAGAGTAATACACACCCACTGCATCTGATAACCAGACGAGGACATTTCTTCTCCAGGTCCTCAAACAGGTCTTATTTTAGCCACCCTCTGCTAGATGTCAGTGTTGGGTTTACCACGACTGCTATGACAAAGCACCGGGTGTCAGGGGGTTTCAACGATGGAAATTTATTCTCTCACAGTTCCAGAGACCAAGGATTGGAGATCAAGGTGCTGGCAGGTCTGGGTCCCTCTGTGGTCTCTTGCCTTGGCTCATAGATGGCCACCTGTGGTGGCTACTTTTGGTTGTCAACTTGACTGTATCTGGAATAAACTACAATCCCAATGAGGGGCGGGGCACACCTGTGAGAGACTTTGTGTTTAAAGTGAGTGAATCCACTTCTAATCAGGGCCCTTGAGGTGGGAAGACACAGGGTTTTGATCCAGATCTTGATTTGGCCACACTTAATATGGGCCACACTTTCTAATGGAAGTCTAGATAAGAACATGGAAGACGGGAGATGCTGCTCTTTGCCTGCTTGCCCTCACCATGCTAGCATGTGCTTTCCTTCACTGGCATTGGAGCCTACTTCTCCAGGATTGCAATATCAACAAACTAGCAACTAGGCCACCCAGCCTTGCGGAACTCAACAACTACTAGGTCCTTGGACTTCCCCTTCACAGCCAGTTGTTGTTGTTGGGTTAGCTGGTCTGCAGCCTGTGAGTCATTCCAGTAAACACATACATGACTTGTATGTATGTATATATGTATGTATAATAAACTGAATAAACTAACCACTAACTGAGGCTCAGTGTTTACCCTAATAGGACAACCAATGCTCAGTGCTGTGCCTGGTTAAATATTTGCATAAGCAAACAGGAAGTTTTATGCAGAAAATTAATCTTATCTCATGTTTAACAGCTGTACTTGTGTGAGCTTCTAGAAGCCAGCAACCTACAGAACCATGTTCAGTAATTCTCAGTACTGGGCAGAGGGCCCTGTGTCCTGATCAGGGATGCTCTTGGGCTACCTGCAGCATGCCCTTCAGTTGAGGCATCTATGCAACAAGGATCTGGGATGATCTGGAACCCACATTCTTCACTTTTTCAGTGGAATACTCAGTACTCCAAAACTCCCTCCTGATGTGCTCTTTAGTTTGGGCACATGGAGAAACACTCCCTCACACTAATCATACTGAGGCTATTTCAAACCCAGGGCATGGCAGGAGATCCACTTGGTTTGGAAAATAGCCAAATAAGGAGCTCTACGAGGCTGTCACACTGGAGTAGGACATCTCCAGCGAATCGCTTTACCCTGTGCCCCAAATGAAACGGCAGTCCTCTGGGCATTGTGTTCTCTGATGTTTGATCTATAACTTCACAGCTGATCTACAGAAAAGCCACCACGGTACTACCTGGGAAACACTGTGTTTGTGCAGACACCAGTTACTCAACATGTGCACTTGAGCTGCGCAAGCCTACACTTCACCACCTCCCCCTTCTGTAGGACGTTGGACAGCTTGCTTTTTGCTTTCTGAGCTCCATTTCTCCCAAACTAGAGCTAGCAAACAAACAGTAACAAAAAGTGAAGGACGTTAAATAAAACATTATATACTCAGAGCCAAAGTATGTGTGTGGTGTTTCCCATCACCCTAGAGTTGTGAGCATTCAAAGCTGACACCAAAAGCTGCCATGCACCCAATAATCAAATTAGACATCAATCAAGTGCTTATCAATATCTGGGGCCAGGTTCCTTCCGGAGGTCACATGAAGACAGCCATGACTTTTCTGCTTCCATGTCATCACCATCTTTCCCTCTCCGACTGTATCAACAGAATCCTTAGAAGAGTAATTAAAGAGGCACAATGAATACATTAAGTAATAATCAAAAGTTCCCTCTGACCTTCAACACGAACCAGCATTCACAGAGTTGCCAGGCACATTAAATGACACTATCAGCTATAAGCCTAAGTACCTGCAGAGTATCTTTTACCAAGATGAGCTGTCAGGAAAACATTCCCATAGAATCCAGTATATCTGAAGTAGGCAATAAAAGGAGTCAGACAGAGCAAGACCCTTGGGAATAGCTCTTTCAGCGTTGTGCTGAAAACTTGAGTCTTATAAGTAGATGGGAAATTTCAAGTGAATCTCTCTCTCAAACTTCTAGACCTCAGCTCTTCTTACAGGGAGAGTGACAGACAAACTCTGCCAACTCTGCCTTAGCTTAAAATGGGTTTTGTAATGAAAAGCATTTGTTTATGGGAAGTGTCTTATCTGCTCCCCTTCCCTAACTAATACTATTTCCCAAGTTCAGAAAGAATAATGGTGCCATCAGAGAACCAAAACAGCATTTTGAGTCAGAGCTCCCAAATAAACTTAGATCGTCAACATGTAGAGATTTGTCATCTTAGGAAAGCATGGATGGCTTGCACAGTATTCTCACCTCTGTTGAAACACTGAAACAGATTTCAGAGCTCAAGGTCTCTGTTTTTATGCAAGACTCAGATTGAATATTGATTAGAACACCATCCAAATTCTTTAAGACTGAGAGCATTTCAAGGAGCCATGAGATTTAAATCTTGCAAAGAATGAGGTAAGCAAATGAGGATATGTTCTTAATATAGCAAATTGCACGATGTACAGTTTCTATAGTGTTTTGTTGTTAGACAGAAATATTCTCTTAAACATGAGACCGTAACTAAACACGAATGAGATCTCATTGCTCAATGTTGTTAAAACTATGTCATATTAACTTTTGTAGAGCAATTGGCATGCAGCACATATTAATGTTTATGTGCATTTATTGCATTTATTTTAAGCACTTACGAACAAGAATCCATGTAAATAAGTTTGACATTAGTAAGAAACTTGGAGACCCCTTAGTAGAAAAGCTGGGAACAGTCAGGGGTGAATAATAACTTTGACCTGATGGGTTACAGTGAGCTCAATTAACAGTAATGGAAGGTAATTCAGGTCCTAAGGGACCAGCCAAATGGAGAGTGGCTGGGCCTACACACTCGCCCTGGAGAACCTCTGTCCTTATCTTCATGTTCAGCCATGCAGAGACACATAATCAGAAGACTAACTGAAGACAGCATAAATTGGCTAGCCCTAAATAAAAAAATTGCTGTTGGAAAGTCCTGCTGTTTATATATCTGTTTAGTGTTATCAGATATCAATGAGGTTTGTCTAGTCTAGCCATAACTAATAATGAAAAAATATATGCATATTTATTTATATATACACACATATATAATATATATATATATAGAGAGAGAGAGAGAGAGAGAGAGAGAGAGAATTGGTATAATGTTCTTTTGAAATGTATACACTTACCCTTGCTCATTCAAATGTTGATCCCCCCCCCCATTCTCTGGTTTCAATCTGGATATTGTATTGTTATACTTATTCTAAGCATCCTGTCTCAACTCTGTGTAAACAGGCCAAAATAAAGCAACTAGGCACAATGTTGAGCTGGGAGGAGCCAGAGGACAGGAAAGAGGGGAGGAGCTATAGGGCAGGAAATGAGTGGAAGAGAAAATGTGAAGGAACTTGGAGGAGAGCTTGAAGAGCAGAGCTGGAGGAGAGATCTTGGAACGATCAGGAGAGATGGACTGGACCTATTATATCACTAAAAGCAAGCACAATGTGGAATAAATGTTAGGAAACTATGAGGGCTTGGAGGTTTAGGAGGGAGTAACTATTGCCCAGGATTGTGTTCTAGGTTAACTAAATAAACCCAGTCTCTGTGTGATGATTTGGTTATAAGCTGTTTAGGACTAACAGCAGCTTTACTAAAAGATAATTAATAGTAAATATTAATAGTTACTTACAACTATATATATAGATATATATGTCTATATCCTTATCATGGTGCTAAAGTAAAATCCTTACAGCAACTCAGCTTGCTGGCCTCCTTTTTATTCCTCTTCCTCCTCTTTCTCCTTCCTCTTCCTCCTCTTTCTCCTCTAATTCTTTTTTATTTAGTCTATGACCCCATCCCACCTGTGGTCCTGCCCTTATTCACAGTGTATCTTCTTTCTTCAGTTAAATCTTTCTGTTAAACAACCCTCAGAGACATTCCCAGAAGTGTGTTTCCTTGCCAGTTCAGTTGGCAATGAAAACCAGCCATCTTGGCTTGAAGAAGGAGAGTTCCTGGGAGAAGGGTCTTGGCCGCTTATTCAAAGGATTGAAATAAGGGTCACAAAAATTTGCAAAAGTTGGAAAAATAGTGGTTTTGCATCTTTGTGTGTTTCGCAGGGTAGGCCACATGAATAAGGGTGATGTTCAAAGCCTGATGAAATTAACAGACAGCAAAAGATTCTTGTCTTTGAAAGTCAGCTTTATAAAATATGATAAAACTAGGTAAATGTACTAGGAAAGTCAAGTTATACTGAGAACAAAACATAAAAAGAAATTTGAAATAATCTTGATAATGACAGAACTAAATTATATAAACCTTTTCTCATAAGATACATTTTTTACAAATGTGACATAAATTTACACCAAACTAAAAACAAATTAAGAATGTAGTGTATAGATGTAAGCTTTGCGTATGTATTAAAAATCTGACATCTCTATATGGGGTATGAAAGATCTGTAAATTTTTGTCTCCTACGTTTTTATTTAATATTATTTTATAGCATTGAGAGCTTTGTCATATAAAGAATTACATGTGTTGGTTACATAGACATTTGAAAAACAAATAAAGAACAAAGTTTCTAATGAGACTCCCATAATATCAAGTTTATTTATATATAGCATTGTATTGTGCATATTATAAAAGCATTTTCTATTTTACACATAAATACTGAATCTAATGGTCCAATGAACACAGAGACTGTAAATCTAGCATTGCATTTTTGTGAACAACACTGGTTTAATATTAATAATTTATAATGTACACAAACAACAGATTAGAAATTAAAATATCAACTGAGTACATGTGGACTAACCCTTCATATTTTTTAACTTAAGATTTTCATATTAAGTTTGTCTGTCAGAAAACAAGTGAGCAAGCAAACAAACAAAGCAGTTTAGAAACTTCCTCAGCATTTTAAAAGGATATTTGAAAGCTTTTATCACCACTTAAAGCCAACATGTTAACTATCTCCATTTGGTAACAGTTAACAGAGCTCTCTTGCCTACTAAGGGGAGATGTCACAGGCTACCCAGATCCTTCCCAGCCTTCAAAATTATATTTCTCAATTGTACACATGAGGGTATACCTGGAAAAATCATAGCAATGACCTATTATGACTATATTAATATACATTATTTTAAAATGTTTTATTAACATAAACCACTTTTATTATCTCTCATTTTCTGTTACCTCTTAAAAATCAATAAAATTAAATATTTTCCAGAATTTGGTTTTAAAGAAACTTCTTATGCCCTAATGCTTTGATTTTGTTAAAAGAGAACTGATAACAAACAAGAATTTTAGAGAGTGAGAAGACCTTAAAATACTTTAATGAGGGTAGAAATTATATGAAATAGGATTCATTTGGTCAAAGTTTTATTAAGTTACAATGTTAGTATTGGCTACATAAATCATCCCTTATACCTCAGATAGTATAATTCAAGGCAATGGGGATGCAGAGATAGAAGACACAGAAGATGACTAAATCAATTAAATATCAGCCAAACATAGTGTTTGAGATTACCCAGGTGCTGCTCACAAGGTGCCTTTGATTTTTTCCCCAAGTGTGTTGTCATGTAAATGTATCTCTCAGGGTCCTATCATACTCTCAGGACACACTTAAGTAGGATGACTGGATCTTATAAAGAAATGGCTACTCAGTGTCCATGTAGATGGAACCCAGTGGAGGCTGGCATAAGGAACCCAGGCAAACGGCAGCACTGTATGGAGGCTGGCTAGCACAAGGAACATAGGAAAAGGACTAGAACTAGATGCCAGGTGCTGGAGGGGCCAGGTGCTGGAGGGCCGTTTCCTCCAAGTGCTACCAAAACAAACTGAGAAGCAAAGATTGCTGGAGGAGATAGTTTTATTCAGCTACTTTTTGCTGAGGAAAATGGGGTAGAGACTGCCTGTCTCACAGAAAAGTGTTTCCCTGTTTTCCATTATTGAAAAGAGAAATAGTCTCAGGGGGTGGGGTGGGGGATGGGGGATGGGGGCATTAGGGTTCTTTCATGACCAGTCTCTCTTGGAAAAACCCTCAGGCCTAACCTTTGGTAATCATATTGACACATTAAGCTTGAAAATGAAACGGTGGTTGGCAAAGTAAGGGGGAAGCTAAAGTCCTCCCTTGAGACTTACAGTACTTTGTGACAGAGAGATGTTGGAGATCTGGCAAAAAGGAGGGGGTGGAGCAGGCAAGGTTTTGTTTATTTGTCAATTAAGCCCAGCAAAGGCTGCTCTGTTCCTTCCTGGTGAGTCATTTTCCCTCTTTTGTGAAGTCACTTTTCTTTTCTCTCTGCAATTTTTAGCCTGCTCTGTTACAGCGACAGCGAGAAGCTTTTTAGCATGCTCCACCACAAGAGGGCGGGGAAGTCCTAGGGGTGTCCTTTTGTGGCTCAAGGAGACCAGCAGGCCTTGACAGCTGGGTAGTGCCAGCTGCATTAACTGACTGGGAAAGAGAGAGAGAAGTAAATCCCCGCCATCTGTTTTCAAGCTTCTTCCAATGTATGTTCAGCGTCTCCACAGAAGGATTCCACAGAGACAAACAACAGGGCAGGTTTCTTAAGGAACATTCTTCCTGTGTATATGAAGGAGAAAGCTGCTAAGGTTCAGTTAAAACTGTGGAGAAATGGATGAAATGACAACCAGGCAGCCAAGATCACCAATTCATTTCAACTAATTCTTTCAGTTAACCAGGAGTAAATTTGGTTTAGCACAGTCCAGAATTGAGCATCCCCTGAGGTTTCTCTGTCCCCTTTTAAAAAGATGATAAAAACAGCAGCAATTAGTCTGTAAAGAGAAGCTGACACAATTCTTTCCTCTCATGCTGTTTATAATATCAAAAGAGCCTGAAGGCCACAAATGGGCCCTGAGGTGGGCAGGAACATAGTAGACAGAAACAATGAACTATATGGAGGTAGTAAACATGACAGAACCTTAATGGAAAGAAGAGGCTTCCTCTTAACACCCGGAGAGGTGTCTGGAGAGGCTGGGTGGGGAGAAAAAGAAGAAGAAGGGAGGGAGGTGCCCTTCTGAGGGCATCTCTTTTTTCTAGCAGTCTTCCCAGGTAGTCTCAAATCAACCCCTAGAACCAAAAAAGGGTTGACTTTGTCTAACTTTTATTCATCAGAAAGTTTTGCCAGCATGTGACTTAGTTCAGCATAGTGTAAGTGACCAGGAGCATTGGGGAACTAAGTACTGTATCTGAGAGATGTCAAATCATAGTATAGAGAGCTTGCCAAACCCCAATCGCAGAGAAAGCTCCAGGAAGGGGCACCCAGGTTCAGGATCTGTGATCAGACTTGAGAGTACAGGCCACGTTCCAGAACCTTCTGCCTTTTCATTTGGAGCATGCATGCTATTACCTTGAGCCATGTGTCTGCTTTAATGTCTGTTGTTCTGAGGATGACTATGTACAGGGATGCCAAATAAACCAACCCATGCTTCTCTTCTTTCTTGGGACAGTTTTAAAATAATCCTGGTGCTTTCATTTCTGGCCACAGGTAATAAATCTCACCACTCCAACTTCTGGTTGTGCTTTTGGCTTTTCACTCACTAAGAAGGGAACACACCACAGGTAGTTAGCAGTCTCCTGGAGCAGAGTACAAGGCATGATAGGACAGAGGAGGAGAAGCCTGCACAAAGCCCTCCTTTCTCCAGTGTTTTCAAGATCTGCCATCTAAACCAAATTCCTCTTTCCATAACATTTCTAGACTATACAGCCTATACACTGACTTGTGGATTATTCTTGTCAGTTATGAGAGGTAAATGACTTAAAATTGTTCTCCTCACAATGTATTTTTACACCTATGTCTATTTCACTATGCTATCTCCATATTTTGAATAATCTATGAAACTGAAGAATTAGCTTATTAGTTTTCCATTGATTTATACAAACAAAATCATGACTTGTTTTTGCCTTCAAACCCTTCACAGTCCTAGGCTTTTGGTTTGCTCCTATTCCTCCCTGAGGTGTAATATTTTGTGAGACTATTTTAAACTCAGAACAGTACACAGACCCGATCCTGCAGTGTTGTAGGGCAGGTGGGAGAATCTTTGTTTCAGTTCACAAGGTACAGTCAAAACCAGCCACACCTGCAGACAACATTGAGAGTGGCAGCTGCTCTTGAGTAACCTGAGATTTTTAAAACAGGAAGTCAAACAAGTCAGTGAAAGGGGAGTAGGGGAGAAAGCTGAATTGAGAGTGGGCAGTTAGGGACCCAATGTGAGCCCAAAACAGCCTCTTCCCTAGAGGATGGAGTTTTGGTTAGCTAAGGCTGTCCTGACAGAACACCACACGCTGAGATGACAGACATTTCTCACAGCTCTGGAAGCCCAAAGTCAAGACCAAAGTTTTGGCATCTCTGAAGGCTTCCTGAGTTCTGAAAGAGCTCTAGTCTAATTCAGAGTCTGCTTACATGTGTGATGGCCTCTTCCCTCTCATCTTCTTGCCAATTCCTAGCAACCCTTTATTAAGAGGTAACTTCACAGGCTGAGAGAGAAGTCAGTAAAGTGCTTGCCTTGCAAACACTGGAACCCAAGTTTCATAGCCAGAACCCACATCAAACAGCCAGGTGTGGGAGCAGGAAACCTAACCTAATTAATGAATTCTAGACCAATGAATGACCCTTTCTTGAGAAACAAGGTCCACTGTGCCTTTGGAATGACCATTGGCTTCCACATGCATGGGCAGACATGCACACGCAAATCATCATTTACTGTATTGCACACACATAAACACAAAGTTCTCCAACCATACAGAACTCTTAGCATCTTCACACACCTTCTCCTGTACCTCCCAATACTTCAGTGGCTCTACAGCCTAAGTCAAGAGATCACAACCTAGTTTCTGGCTCAACAGATTGGAAGGGGACAAAAAAATTGATTTCTCAATTTCCCCAGTGACTAGGATGTTTGGGGGACAACGCCTTCAAAATGGATGTTATCCCCAAATAGCCAGTCTACTAGTAAACTCCCCTATCTTACCACCACCGAGTTGCAAACTTTTCAAAAGTAATGGCTGTCTTTAACGGCACTTTGTACCCAGCATTTTACACTGCCAGAAACACAACAGAAACTCAATTGATCAGCCGATAAAATATAAATCAATGGATGTGGGAAATACTTACATCCAGAGAATACTTTTTGGAACAATATGCTTTCAAAGATTCGGTTGTACCAAGGCTAATTTAAAATTCATAAATAGGAGAGTGAGCATTCGTTTTGAAAGGGCTAAGTGTCTGAGCTATAATGTTGTTTATACCGATTTGATATATACACAAAACCGTTTTATAGGAACTTGGCCAAGGTTATTGTGCCTTGGGGAATGGTTATAAAATGTATATCTGAAAAAAAAAGAAAAAGAAATGTCAACTAAGATGTGAAAATGAGGCATTGGGCAAGCTGTTCGTTGTCTAATAAACACAGAAGGGAAGCAGAAAGCCTAAGAGCCTCCAAGACCCCTTAGTCCTCTTCTGTTAAAGGTAGAAATCCACAGCACTTTAGGTGGCAGAAGAAATAAAAGTGAGGGATGCTTGTGTGAGCTGTGCCAGGGCAGCTGAACCGCAACCCAAGGCCAGGGTCAGCAGTGCTCCCTCTGGGCTCAGAGATCTGCAGGAGTCCTCCCTTCTCTTCCAGCATTAAATAATCCTGCAGCCCATGAGCCCACCTCCCAACCGCTACCTCCTAGTCCTATTACCTCATGACTGTGGGGAGCATGATGAAGGGGCTGGTGTGAGGGGCATTATACTCACTCAAAGCACTTACACAAATACAGTGTCCCAGGACTCCTAGGGGCTTTACTAAGGAGCCCCTCCCAAGCGCCACCCTTTCTTTTTCCAATATTTTTTTCTTTGGTTTTCACTCAATTTAAGACAGTGGGGTAAAAAGCCATATTTTACCCAAGAGCTGACAAATATTTCATGTTTTTAGGAGCAGAACAATGTGCAATGTGGCCACCTGAACATTTAGGGATGGATTACTCATTTCCACACTCATGTAAGCTGAAATTTTAGCCTCCAAAGCGATGTTCTCAAAAAAAGCCTCTGTTGGTAGGGTAAGTACCATAGTCATAAAAAGGGGGGCCCCAAGGACCTCCTTTACCTCTTGCAGTGTTCTACTGCAAGAACACTGGAGCAAAGAAAATAGCCATCCATGACAGGAAGCCTACAGGTTCTGAGTCTATCCCTATCTAGGACTGATTTCCCAGGCTCCAGATTTAGGAAAGTAGACTGTATGCAGTTTCCAAGGCACACAGTTTTTTTTTAAATAGCCCCAAATGAGTGGGACAAGGGTCTTCCTGATGGATTTGCTCCCACACTGAAGGCTGTCCTTCACGAGGCAAACCTGGGCTGTCAAGTTCACATCCTTTCTAAACTCCAGTTATCATTGTGTGGTAATCAAATTTCACCTGGATGTCAACAGCAAGGTGACAATTAATGAACAGCGCCACCAGTTGGAGAAGGACAGTCTCAGCTTTTCACCTCTATCAAGTTAATTATCAACAGCTCCACCTGCCATCTCGAAGATGGAAACAATGTGACTGTTTCCGACTGTCACATTGCCACTCTAGCTGTAGCATGCCCTATCAGGCTGTTAAATATCTGGCCCTTGTATTAGCATCTAGTTTCATTTTAAGCCATTTCTACCTCCAGCTACTAGCCGTACATAACAATGATTTTTCCCCTGTGCTGCTCCCTGTTCATCTTCCTCCTTTTTCTCTTGGATGCTCACTTCCTCCGGAGGCTTTCATTTGAAAGCATCCGCAATATCTTATGTGACTTAACCATCTCTTCAATCGTCCCACCACACAGTCATGGAACGTGTAAGAAGACATCTGACCACTTGTTTTGCAGCCATCTCCACAGTTATCTGTGTCTTAGCCCTAAGTAACTCGAGTTCATTTCATCTTTACATAATATCTCAATATTGAGTGAAACACAACCATAGAAAATACACATACAAAGACCTCAGATAAATCCGCCATAGTCCTTTCAAAAACACATCTCCTGTGTGTTCTCTAAGTTCCTCTTTCAGGGCAAGTGCTTGTGCTAGATGGAGCAATGCATATACCACCTAGATTTTTGTAGGACGCTCACACCCTCACATCTTGTAGGAATCTACATACCATTTTTAAGGTGGGCAAAACAGATTATTTTCTCATTAATTTTTTTTATTTATTCACTTTACAACCAGATCACAGCCCCTCCCTCCTCTCCTCCTGGCCCCACCCTCCCACCATCTTCTCCCATTTCCCCCCTCCCATTCCCCTCAGAAAAGAAGAGCCAAATCAAGTCGCATCAGGAAAAATCACATTTTCTTTTTTCAATGAGGCCAGATAAGGCAGCCCCGCTAGGGGAAAGTGAGCCAAAAGCAGGCAACCATGTCAGGGACAGCCCTGCTCCAACTGCTAGGGGACCCACATAAAGACCAAGCTGTCCATCAGCTACACATCGGCATAGCCTTTCTAACTGAGCAAAGAACAGTGGTCATATTCTCATGAAGTCTGTGTGACCTCTGATCTTTCATACTACATGAGTGAGTTGACTTAGCTTCATCAGAGACCTACCTCATCTATGCTCTGCCAGATCCAGCTTTGTCTTCCCTTAAAAGCACCAAGAAAGTAAACTATTCTACATGTGGGTGATAACTCGTCTCCTCTTGGTATCCGGGTTGGGTGGACAGCATTGTCCTTGTGCTGTTATTAATCATAGTAGAAGATGACAATGTCACAACTCATGACTAAATTCCAACCTATGAACATATTCATGACTTCTAACGCTTCTAGGAAGTGATATTATGTTAGGAAAACTGAGAGGTAAAAAGAGGGGTGCTACAGTCTATAAGGATGGAAGCGATTGCTTCTCCAGATCCTGCAGCCCCAATTCTGTTCAACCAGTCCTAATAGTGTCAAGGCTTAGGGAGCAACATGAAGACTCCTGCATTTCTCATAGCTATCATGCAGAATGCCTACACAATATATTATCTTCTCTCAGAAAATGCTTTTATCTTTCCCATAGATCTTGCATTTTGATACCCAATGACTGTTTATAGCAAAATTTGTAGAAAGCATGGCTGAGTATTATAGACATTTTGTCCCAAAGGTTAATGGGGGCATCTATTCTGTAAGGATTAATACTCTTTAATCACTGAGAACAAAATATTGCATTTTGAAAGCTGCCATATTCATTATCATTTTCTATTTGCCATGGATGGATGAATCATATGGATTATTCCACCAAGCATCAGAATCCCTTTACCCACACTGGCCCCAGAACTCATGTCAGCCAATTCCCAGGCTTTGTAGCTATGAGATTTTGGAGACCTTGGTACAAATGCCTCTTTTAAAGTGTTACTCTTGAAAAACCAATGTAAATTAATAGTTGTGCAGGCCCTGGGCACAGTCTAATGAGTCCTATAAAATATTCAATAGTTACTTGTTATTGTATAGTGTATAGCATTGACATTTAAGTAAATCCAGGAGGAACAAAGCCTGCCTTCTATGGACATCACTACCCATACCCAAATAGAACACAGTATGGCTTAGAAAACCCTTTCAAACCAAATCTAAGTCAGATGAAAGCAAACTACAAATGTTCTACTTTTAAAAACTCCATAGAAAACTGGATATTCCCATTGTGTGTTCTACTTTGTCACCACAAAAGCTTGTTAAGAGAGTTTTATAGAATTTTTCTAGTACTCAAATGTTTAAAATGGGTGCTTTAAAGCATTCCCAGGTAATTCTGTCAGTAGCAACTGATAAACTATCCTCAGTTAGAAATGATGGAGGCTTTCAAGATACATGAAAGAAGAGAGATGCTATTGGAAGGGTCAGCTATAAAAAAGACTCCTTGGGCATTCCCTAGGCTAAGGGCAGGTAGCAGGATGACCTTATTATGTTGGTTTCTGATCACTTATTTGTGCCTATTACTTAAGGACTCTGTATTTGGGTGTGTGTGTGCTTAAAGAAATCATAATTGTATAATTGATATCCATCCACACCTATTTTTGAATTATTACACATTTAACCCTGTAATAGTTAGGACATTAATAATGGTTTGAGATGCCAGTAGAAAAGAATGCTTCACAAGTTTTCACAAATTTGAACAATTCGCTAAAATCCCATGCTTATAAAACACATTTAAAATGTTTTTCAACTGTTCTTCCTTAGCTTTCTTACTGAGGCAATGAATTCAGATTCATTGAGTGTTTTGTTCTTAGAGTGAAAGTCATAATTATAACTTGTGGTGTTGTATTAATATCAAAGAATCATTTGATTTTTATTCTATTAGGGCAAAAAGATGGTCCATTGTGTAAAGTCGCTTGCTGCCAAGCCTAAAGATCTGTTTTTGATCCGACATGGTTGAAAGAGAAAGCTTACTCTACAAGTGGCCCTCTGACCTCCACAGGCTCTCCTTCACATATGTCTACCACATGAGAAATACGAGGAATTGTATTCTTTTATTCTGAGGCCCACATTATCCAGTATTTACTGAGTTTTATCCTGACAATACGAGGCAAATTCAATTCTTTTCTTATTTACAAAATGTATTTTAGAGTTTCTGTGCAACACACAATCTTGGTTTTTTTCTGTTTATAAAAGCCAGAAAAAAATAAGGCAGCATAAATTTCAGATACAGGCTTTATTTTTATGTTTAATCTTCATATTTCCTTTGTTTCCATATGAGTCATGTTTCCTGTTTTTCTTTATTTCTTAATTATAAACTCTTCAGTAGCTTCTACTTGATCTTGAATGGTGGGTTACAATAAAAGTTGCATTTATCCAAATACTCTATCTATTCTAGATGAAAATTCCATTTAGAAGATGGTTTGTTTTAATATTGTTTTCATTCCCAGGTTTCTTTGCAGCCTTCACATTAAATTTTAGACTATCACTCATCCTTGCATAATTAGTTACACTACCACCCAAAATTTCCATTAAACTTTCCTTACTTCAATGTCTGATATCCTTCTTTCATTCAAGATTTTGATATCCAATAAGGTCCTTTTGTTTTAAAGGTACTTTTCTTTGACCATTATAAATAACAAATTCACATAAAAAATTCACATAATAAATTGTTTTCAATAAATATATTTTCAAATTTTCATATTAATCTAAGAAAAATGACCTCTCCAACAGTGAACTATTCACAGGATCAAAACAGGTCAAGGGACAAGTTATGGGCAGTTATACAGTCATTTGAAGAGACACTGTTCAGTTGGGAACATTATTTACATGGATTGTCACTGCACAATGGGCTCAACAAAGCCAACATAATTCACACAGGATATTCTTCTGGAGGACCACAAACTGAAACCTTGACAGTCACGGAAATAGTAAGTATGTTCTATGACATGTTAAGAAATGTTCTAATACTTGTGTTTAATGGTGCACGCACACACACATATACACACACAGATAGACAGAGACAGAGGGGGGGGAGGGAGAGAAAGCTGCTATGGCTTCAGCTCAGTCTAAAAATAGAGAGAGAGAAGGATCCCATGGGTTTATTCTTTACTGCAAGTTGGGATGATGGGTAAGGAGTGAAGAAGGGTATATAGCATATGATAAAATGAAGAAACGTTCCAGGAAGGGAATGATGAGAGATGGCTAGAGGCATGGCTCCTGGAAAGTGAGAAGCACACTGGAGGGATCAGCTATCATGGCAGACATATTTCCTCCACCATTTTACCCAATACACAGGAAACTGTCACTTCTAAGCAAGTACCTGCTTTGTCATGATAGAACTATTGTTTGTCCTGTTATAATTTCATCTGGCTTATTGATTCTACAAACTCATGCCAATGTGTCTGTAGAAAGTTCAGGAGGTGCAGTCATTTACTAGCATTCAGTTAGCGTGTGGTCTTTCCAAATCTTATTACAGATCACAAAATATCTTGTAGATATATGAATTTCCATTTTTTTTCAGTAAGCCCATGTCTCCTCTGTTAGTTAGGGACCTGGCAGCAACATAGCCCTTTCTACTCAGCATTTTCACAGAGATGCAGCCGAGTGATATTCAAGTGTTTCTTTTCCCAAAGTGGTTTCTATAGACAACATGTTCACCATGCAGGATTGGGACTCTCAAATGTTAGGTGGAAGGGTTAAAAGTTTTCTTTTCTTTTCAAAGCCTAATATTCCTATTTTATTCAATTTGGGTTTTGCCTTCAAGGAGTTTAGACATAAACACACAAAGAGAGTTGGAAACAAATTTAAAAAATTGTTATTATTGTTGTATATTTGCTTTTAAGCCAGACAAAGAAAAAACAAAGCAAAACCAAAATAAAAAAAAAAACCAAACAAACAAGCAAGCAAAAAACCCGGAAACTGCCAAGATGATTAAGCCCAGAGCAAAAACACCTGGCACAAGGAAATGAGTGAGAAAATAAGGGTCTAGCATTAAAAAAAAAAATGCAATGGTTTAATTTCTACTGGAGTTCAGGGTGCCATGCCACAGCCAAGAGATAAGAATCTTGTTGAGGCCGGGCTTTATCAGAGTCTTTGAATTTGGTAAGAATGAATATTAAAGTAAATTGTTAACAGCTGGTTGTCTACCTAAACCTAGAGACACTCCTGGGTGCTATTATGTAGGTTTTGAAAAACTGTCCTAGTGTGCTTCAAATTGTTGCTGAAAAGAGCTACCTCTTTTCCACGTGCATCCTTACAATTGTCCAAATTCACCTTCAGAAATGCAGGGGACATTTCTGCTCAAGGTGAGATCTGCATTATTTAAGGCAAGGTACACACCTTCCCTAAATCTGGCTCTTATCCTTCAGTTCTAGCAGAATTTTGTATACAATTGTCACTATTCTTCACCACTCTCATTAGCAAAGGCTCTATGTAAGCCAGGCCCACATCATTGAGTAGGACCTGAGCCGTTTGTTCCAGAAGTCTTGGAGGGATTTCCACAATTGTCGCCTAGTCCAAATGACACCTCCATGGTTTGCAAGGAAAAGTAAAAAAAAAAAAAAGAAGAAGAAGAAAGAAAGAAAAAAAAGAAAGAAAAAAGATTTTTCCTCCCTTGTAGATTAGCAAAGAACAACAAATGAAGGTATATCCCCAAAGCTGGGTGCCAGATCTACAACCTACAATCCCTTTTAAGACCTGTCTTAAAACATGGTTCTCTCTGTCTTTCTCAATTAGACTCACCTTGCCCCCTCTCCTTTGCAGGCAACAGTTCCCCTTTCTGCGAATAAAATTGGTTTGTGTTATACATTTTGGGATCAGTTTAGCTTTTCTCCTTTTTTGGCCTGTTTAAATGGCTGGCTGGGGGGAAATCAAAACTTTACAGCCTGGCATTTTTCCATTTGGCAACTTTCATTTCCTGGGTATGTTAGATAATTAACAAATTATGTGTTTTAATGTCTTGCCACTCAAAGTGTATTTAGGGAGGTAAAAAAAAAAGGAAGAAAGAAAGAACACCTCTCCCCATTGAACAATATGGTTGAATAAAGGAGCACGCTGCAAACAATGTTTTATCTACCACACACCGAATATTTATAATTTTAGTTGCCCCATATAATGTGTGTAAATGTTGGAGTAACTATATACATGTTTTAAGCACAAGGAGGGGGAATGGCAAAAACTGTAACTTACAATCAGTCACTGATGAAAATTTTCGTCAATCCAAGATGAGAATCTACAAAAATCCCTCCTTAAAAAAAAATCACCTTTCGTATTCCTGTTGCAAGTCACATTTGTGTGTGTGTTTACGTGTGTGTGTGTGAAATACCTCCACAACCGTGTATTGCTTTTGAATCAAACGTTTAACTAGCACTTTTTTTTTTTTAAGGCTTTGCTTTACTAAAAGGATAATTCAGGGCGGGGAGACGCGCGTCCAGTTCTGAGTTAGTTGTTTACAAAAACCACATGGTAGTGTATCCGTGTGTACGGCATTAGAGAGAAAATGTCAGACACACCGCGACCTCCAAAACACATTCAGCTGTTCCCCTTTCCTATGGGGACCTCAGCTCCTCAGCGGACTGCCTCCAAGACCCAGGGGGTTTGTGTGCTGGGTTAAAAATAGCCTGCGGAGCCTGACAACTAGATCCTGATTGGCGCAAAGCAGAGGCCCCTCAGCCAATGAGAGCTTCTGGGAACAAAAGCAATTCTTTTGTGTGTGAGATGCTCACCCCACGTCAAAACAGCTTCGGGCTGTAGAAATGATTTGGGTAGAGATTTAACAAGGTAATAATGCATGTCAGCCCCCTGAAAGGTTTGAAGCGGAACAAAGCGCGGGGCGGCCTGAGGGGGAGCCGGGAAATCTACCCAAGAAACGGAGCGAGAGCTCGGCCTCCCCGGACCCAGCGCGGGCGCTCGGCGCCGTCCTCCCCCACCGCCCCCCGGGGACTTTCACTTACTTCTCAGGCATTTTCTCGTCCCAAACAAGAAGCCATCAAAGGCTTTGGACCCATGGTGCAAGTTTGCTGTTTTGATCCGGTGACAAAGAGAAAGAAAACAAAACAAAATAAAAAACCCCTCCTCTCATTTAAGCGTCACAAAGAGAAAACGAAGGACCCGTGAGCTGTAGGCGGCGGGCAGTGGGGATTCCGACACTTTGAGCTTTAGGTTCTCGGTATCAAACACAGCCCGCACCCTCAAAGACCGCTGTGGGCCGCCACCGCGATAGCCGGCCAGGTAAGGAAAACAAAAGCGGGCTGGACCCGACGCAGCGCGGGCTGCCCGCCGCCTTCAAGGCGCTGGCCGCGAGGGGGCGCTGCTGCACAGCAGACGAATCTCTTACCGCGCGGGCTTCCCTCCCGGACCTTAGCCCTGAGGAGTCGCTGTTTGAAACCCTTGAACATGGCTTGTGATCAACACCGTGGGTCCCGGCACCCCAAAACACAGTTTACTACACAGGGAACTCAGTGCCATGACGGACAAATGTTGCTCCAGTAACTTGGAAACGTGACTTAAAACACAGGCTCTCCTAACCCACGTCAGGATTTTAAATGAGATTATCAGAAGGGATGGCTAAAGGCGGTGTTGATGCCTTATGGTGTCCTATAATTTTATGCGAATAACCTGTATAATGTACCCAGTTTGTCAAAGAAATTCAAGATAATATATTAATTGCCTGTTAACCCCAGAGAAAACTCTATGCTCAGCACACTGTTTTGGTTTTTTTTTTAAATATAAATCTCATGATAAATGGTATGTAAGTAAAATTTAATAAACCTTTACTCCTGGTGTGGCAGCTAAGAAAGATCAAGCTTCTGAGTAAAAGGGAAACAAAAGTTTGTAGTGGGCATGATAAAGGAACAATGCACAAGCATTTTCCGGTTGAGATAAAACATAAAATATTTATTTTTAAAGTATTATTTTAAAGCATGTCTTTGTGTCCATGATAGATTTTCTTCCCCATTAAACATGAATGCAGATTAGTGGTGCTGAGGTTGGGCTATCATACTCTTCTGACGAACATACTAAACTCGAAGAAGAGCTAGCCTTCCTTTTCACTATTACATTCAATTATAATGCTATGTGCACAAATATAAGGAAATAAAAGACAAATAAAGAATAAAATGTACTTATTAATTATATATCTAAGCAGTTACATTCCCAGGAGACTGTGTGCATGCACAAATGTACATATGTAATTTTCAGCATACAACATCTAGAAAACGCAAGCCCTCTTGTGGGTTTAATAGACTTTGCTTAATCGTGTTGGCCTAACAGCAGCTAGAGAGGTTAATCTTTCAACATGTAGCTATCAGAGAGAGAGCCCAGCGGATTTTATAGAAATAGCATGAGGTGGTTGCAGTGGCAGAGTATTGGGCTGCCACATATACACTGCATTATTCTGTGCATTGGTCATGTTGCTTATTTGCTTGAGCTTAGCCCTTGCTGCGGCTGCAATGGCAGCTTTGGGTGTGTTTTGGGAGAAGAGGTCAGAAAAATGCAGGCAGCTGTCTTGCCCACACACCTGCACCTCTGAAACCAGAATCAAAAGTCAGAAGGAAGCTGCCGTCCTCATCCTCCTATAGGGACACAATGCTCTTTACAAGAAACCAATGCCCCTTTTCCTATAGAAGGCTGTCACCCCAAGAAAGTCATTCCTAATCATATCCATAAAATGAATGTTTTTAAAAGTGCCCTTCAACTTCCTTCCACATTCACCCATGCTTTCCACTGCAGGGCGTAGCAGACTTTGTGAGTCGAGTTCATCCCTCCAGACAGGAAGATGGAAGAGTAAGAGAAGATGAAATGCGTTTCTGACTTTGGGTTCCAGACCTCTGGTGATAATTAAGGGAGAACTCAGATGGGCTCACAAAAGTCAAAGTACATATTCTTCCCCTAGAGCCTCGGTTCTCAAAGGGTCATGACCTTTTTGTGGATTGAATAACGCTTTCATAGGACTCACCTAAGACCAAAGGAAAACACAGATATTTACATTATCATTCACAACAGTAGCAAAAACCACAGTTATGAAGTAACAATGAAAATAATTTTACAGTTTGGGATCACATGAGGAACTGTAGTAGACGGTTGCACCATTAGGAAAGTTGAGAACCGCTGCCCAAGCGTCCCACTGGCTCTGAGTTCAAGAGAAGCAGACTGAAACCTTTGTCCCTTGAGTAGAGCCAGGAAGACTTCAGAGTTCACCACTAGGTTCCACAGGCTCAGAGCAGTAACAGCTTGATATAGGCCCACGTGACTATACCCATGTTCTTAGCCATTCAAGGGCTTCCCATCTGATGATACTTCACAAACACATGGGAGCTGCCAGATCGATGTCAAGAGGCTCTCTGATGGTGAGGCAAATCTGATGTGACCACGTCAGCTGGGATTTGACAACTTTTTTCCTGTGTTCAGAAAGATTTAAGAATTCCAATCTAGGCTCTCGGCTCTTCACCGCTTTGGCGGTGGGGGCTGTGAGCCCAAGCTGCAGCTTGTAATTATTTATAATAAAAGATCCTCATGTGATTTGCAACGAAAAAAAAAAAAGATTTCCAATCTATAGCGCCATTTTGGGAAGGCTAGAGATATCCTTGAGAATAGTCCGGAAATGGGTCTTGGTGTTAAAAGTAGGTTTGTTTTTTTAAAAGACAACAACAAAAATCCTTCTTGCATATCTGAGCTTTATGTTATACAAGGAGAACATACTTAACATTTTCCAACCACGCTATGCATCATGGTACTTGATCTGCAGTGTGAGCTTATGTTGGAGTTAAAACAAGTATTTACCATTTAGCATTAACAAAGTAAGTCATTCTCACATTATGTTATTCTTCACAACAGTCTGGGATTTGTCATTATTCGATCTTCATTTCATAAACATTTTAAAGGGTTTATAAACTTCAAGTTGAGAGATTTGGCACAGATCATCAAGGCTCTGTCTCCTTTGCCAAGACAAAATTGACAGCCGAGATTCTTTCCTGGGTAATTTTGTTATAAAATTCCCCTCTTGTCAGATTACCACTACCGTCCACGGCTATTGCTCGTTCTGGAAACAGAACCTCCAGCTCTGGAAAGAATGCAGACTTGGAAGTAGATTTTTGAGAACAATTCTTTTTTTTTTGTAATCTATTTATTTAGTTATTTTTTATTCTTCCCTCCTCTCCTCCCTGTTCCACCCTCCATCCTCTTTCTATCCTCCCTTACTCCTCAGAAAAGGGGAGCCCAAGCCCAACAATCCAACCCAGCACATCATGTCTCATCAGGACTGAGTGAACCCTCTTCTACGATGGCCTGGTGAGGCAGAAGTGATCAAAAAGAAAGACCTGAAAGAATATGAGCTCCAAAAGGAGACCAACAGAGCCAACAAACAAACTAACTAACCCCTGGAGGCCCTGAAGAGAATGTCCCAACCAAGGACCATGCATAGAGAGGACCTAAAACTCCGGCTCAGATGTACCTCCAAGTGGGTACCCTAGTAAGGGGAGCAGGTGCCGTCTCTGGCATGAATTCAGTGGCCAGCTCTCTGATCACCTTCCCCTAGGGGCTGCAGCCTTACCAAACCACAGAAGAAGATGATGCAGCCAGTCCTGATGAGAACTTATAGGCGAGGTTCAGATAGATGGGGAGGAGGACCTCCCGTATCAGTGGATTATGGGAGGGGAATAGGGGGAGAAGAGGGAGGGTAGAATTGGGAGGAGAAAGGGAGGGAGCCACAGCCAGGATACAAATTGAAAAAAATTGTAATAAATGATAATAATAATAGCAACAGCAATAATAAAAGGAAAAAAAATCAGGCAACAGTCTATGTCAGAGACAGCTGCTGCTATCTAGAGAACCCACATGGTGACCAACCTGCCCATTGGCTACATCTGTGTAGGTGGCCTAGGTCCATTCCATGCCTGGTCCTTGGTCGGTGCTTTCTTCTCTGTAAGCCTCTCTGTGTCCAGATTAGTTGACTCTGTTGGTCTTCTTATGGAACTCCTATCACCTCCAGGTCCTTCTAACTCTTGTATGGACGTAGGATTTTACTAATTATAGAAGCCCGGGAAAAATTGTCATAGCTAAGAAGGTACCTGGTGGAAGTCACATGGAATAAATGAAAGAGTCCACAGTTGTGCACTCTATGGAGGGGTTTGATTATGAAGACCCAAAGCCTGCTCATTCCACAAACAGCAGAGTTACTCAACCATTTAATTTTATAAATGATGTTAAAAAGGCTGTAATTACAAATTTATGGATAAGAATCCAGGACTCCTGGAAGCACAGCAAACAGTGTGTGTGTGTGTGTGTGTGTGTGTGTGTGTGTGTGTGTGCGTGCGTGTGTCTATGTGTATGTCTGTGTGTTTGTAGGGTCAGAAATCAAGAGTCATAGAAAGTGCCAAAAACTTTCTAGGAAATACTGTTTATGAACTGTCTAGATTCTTAAGAACAAAGGAACCAACAATGCCGGGCCCCTAGAAAACCACATATCATCAGCTAGAATTATAACCCAAGGCCTGTATCAAGGAAACAAAGAAATACATCTTATCTAAGAACTAGATTTATATCCCATACAGTAGGGTGCCTGTATATCCTGCATTTTCCTAAACTGTCCACATTTTGATCTCCTACTGGAGTGCAATTATTGCGTGCACCCCTTCTCTTTCCCACTATTCACCATAAGCTGTAGCATTCCTCTACTGTGGGCAAATAATAAAACATATCATATGCCAGGGCAGATGACTGATTCACCAGGTAACTCTAAACCTATGTAAAACTATTAGTTAAGTTCATATAGAAAACACACATCCTGAATATTTGGGAGCATTTGTATGCACACCCATCAGATCTGCATGTCTCCTGAGTCACAGATGGCTCTCATGGGAAACTGGATATCTACTCCTGGAATGGAAATACAGTGACCAGGACATAAGAAGCCCTTAACTTCCTTTGTGATTCTTAGGGTCAAAGACCAAAGATGGGGAAAGAAGAAAGAACCCACAGCCCTGTGCATGTTAGGAAAGCATTCTTCTGCTGATCTACACCCCAGCCTTATCAGTGTTTTCTCCTGTTCAGTATGATGTCTTTTAACTCTACTGATTTTTTTCTTTGCTATGTAGAGATTTTTATTTTGATATAGCCCATTTGTCAATTTTTTGCATCTGTCTCCAGTGCAGGGATCCTATCAAGGAAAATAATTGTCTTTACCAATATCCTGAAATGTGCTCCCTCACCATGTTTTTCGCTAATAATCTCAATTTTCATCACATGTTAAGGACTTTTCTTTGATTAGCTGGTGAAGATTGTGTACAGGGTGAAAGAGTGTGACTAAGTTTCAGTCTTCAGCGTGTGGCTATCCGGTTTTCCTAGCATCATTTGTGAGGGCTGTCCTTTCTCCTACAAGTTTATGGCTCCTCAGTTGAGAGTCAATTGGCTGTAGATGTGTGGATTTCTTTCTGGCTTCTCTTTTTCCCTGGTTTTTGCATCTGTTTTTTATGCCAATACGCAACTGGTTTTTTTGCTATTGCTCTATAGTATGTCTTGAATCATGGATTGTCATGTCTTTCAGCTTTGTTCATTCTGGTTTTGTTTGTTTGTTGCTATTTTGATCTTTTGTGGTTTTATATGAATTGTATGATTGTTTTTCCTGGATTCTATGAAAATTGTCATTAGTCTTTTTCTCTTTAATTTGAGCTCATGTAATCAACAGTAAAGACATATAGTTCTCTGTTCATCATTCTTCCTTTTGTTGTTGTTGTTGTTTGAGACAGCGTTTCTCTTTGTAACCTTGGCTCTCCTAAATCTTGCTCTGTAGACCAGGCTGGCTGCAAACTCAGAGATCCACCTGCCTCTGCCTCCTGAGTGCTGGGATCAAAGGAGTGTGCCACCCCCACCGAGCCAAGACACACAGCTCTTGAAGAGGTAAAAACAACTTAATAAAAGGGTATCCAAATTAAAAAGAAGTGAATGGTCTGAGTAGACACTTCTCAAAGGATGAACTGCAAATAACCACTAAAAAGTTCAGTGTCATCAGCTCTAATGAAAATGCAAACCAAAACTATAGTTGTACTACCATCTTACCCCTGGTAAGATGACAAGACCAAGTGGTGTGGGAGTATGGGACAAAAGGAAGTCTTACAGCGTGGTTTATAATATAAATGACCACAGCTATAACAGAAAAAAATTAAGCATCATTACAAAAACGTATAAAAAAGTAAATGTACCATGGAATCCAGTTCTTCCAATTCTATATTTATAGCTAGGAAATTAAGCCAGTATATAAAAGGGTATGTATATGTCCATATTTGTGTCCTGTACTTACAATAGTCATGAATACATCCTGGATATCCATCAATAGATGAATGGGCAAACAAGCTGTGGCATACATGCACAAAAGAATGTTTTTCATCCATGGAGAATGATGGACTCCTTCCATTTGCAGCAGATTGGAAGACACTGGAGGACACAAAGTTAAGAGAAAAAAATCCAGTCCTAGAAACAAACATAGAAAGATATGAATTATCTATTCTCATTCAATATGTACAAAGAAATGCGAGAAAGTCAGTGTGAAAGTATAAACCTGGTAATTGGAAAAGGTACTAAGGGGAGGGGGAAACAAGAATACAAGGTGGAAAGATTTGACCATAATATCGAGGTGCACTAAACACAAGTGTATGAATAACAGAGGAATCTCACTTATAACACTGGTAAGAGTGAACACCAAGACTTAAAGGTAATCTTTTACCTTAGTGTTGCCAGGTAGGTTTTAGGTCACATCACCATTGGGTTTGCCGATGAAGCGTTTTTAATAGCCGTATCAGTTAAACAGAACTTCTATGAGATCTAAAGAAAAGTCAGAACTCTATGCCAAGTTCTACACTTGAAGGTGAAAACACAGAAGAAGAAAAAAAAAACAGGAAAGCAGCCTTGCTTTTGAGAGGGCTCAGTTCCAAGGGGGCAGACTAGTAAGTCACATATGGAGTAGAAGAACTCAGAGGTTTATGCAGCATCTAATCTCTGTTGTCTACTGGTGATGGACCTAATGTACTAGGCTGAAGCATAACCATGAGCAATTTTACAGGGGAAATATTCCAGGGGTTAGCCCCAGAAGAGCTTTATTGACAGAGGATATCTAAGTTAGAAGACAGAAAGATCAGATCAAGAAAAGAAAAGGGATTCAAAGCAGAAGGAACAGATAAAGCCACTATAAAACAATCGAAGTTTGTAGTAAAATGAAGGAGGCTGTGAGGGGTGGTGGCAGAGTAATCAGAAACCATTTGATCTCACCTGGTTAATGGGAATTTAAAATTACATATTGAAAGCAATCTCTAAGAGTGAAATGTTCATTGGCTAACGCACCACATGGAACAGTTTTGATGAAGCCTTTTAAATAACAAGGAATTAAACAGTAAAGTAATAATTAAACTACACCCTTCAACTATTGTTTAATATAAGGGCAAATAAGACAGTGTCTGCTTGTTCTGCTCTTAATTATTTCTCCCCAAACTCCCTTAAATTAAGAAGGGGCAAGTTGATTTCCCTCCCTTGGTGTTTCTGTCTTCTTTTATATTGCTTGATGTCTCACCCTCTGGCCTGGCCACCTTTAGCTGACATACCTGTACCTAAAGTTTGAATATGTTTTCCTTGTCTATGGACCCAATGACTGTTGTAATTATTGTACTATGTGGAAAACTCATTTCATGACTGCTCATGACCATGCATTATTAGCAATGTGGTTTGTAGGTGTTCTTACCCACAAACCCATAAACACTCTGCTCCATTTTCAGAGTCTGCTAAGATCTCTTCTGTGGTGTCTTTCTATAGTTGTTCCTGAATTGCTTGGTAAAATGTACTTAGTTTGGTGATCTATTCTTCTACTTGCTTAAACTCTTAATGTAATGATGTATCTATTTCCCTAGTATAATAGCATTGCATTATACCCAAATTAATCCCCTATTTCTATCCTAGAATTATCCAGAACCATCATTAAAGCAACTAGAGGAACTCCATTCATGTCTAACAAGAACCATCCATGTACCATACTATAACCATTTTCTTAATTCAAAACTGTGTGGGTTTTAGTTTTTCATTCTATGGCCTTTTATCTGCTGGAACGTGGGGGTGATGCCTCTCTATCTGGACTTTCCTCATTTTAAACCCAGTTTCTACTAAGACAAAACGATTTCTAGGTCTGTATATCTGTATGTTACAGTTTGTAAGCATAGAAATAGATTTTTCCCCCTCAAGGTAAATATTCAACATAAATCTAGGGTTTGTTTTCTGGGTAAAGGTTTTTCTTTCCCAGCAAGTTCTCTGATGGTTATAGCTGATAGGAAACCTCAAAATATTTTGGGTTTAGTTCAGATAAGCATCTGTGACTTTGAATATTATTCCAAACTTTTGAATGCATAAATTAAAAATGTATGAGCAAAAGGTTTATGCCAGATTTTTGCTCTCAGATACAATCAGCTCTAGCAACTGAGCATGCAAATGACAAAAACGGTATAAATTTTATGTAACCTAAGTCAGTATAATGCTTAGAACCAGTTTTTTCCCCAAGGGTTTATTGAAAGTTAGCCATTAAAACAGTGTTCCCTGTGCTGTCATACCTAAATCTGTCTGTCAGTGCTTGCCACAGAGTCTGAGGCTCCTGAGGACATTGGTCCTGGACTGAGTGGGAGCAAAGTAACAATAGTAGCTCGTTATTCAGCTCCGTGGGTTTTTGTTCTGTTGTAGTTGTTTGTTTGTTTTGCATGTAATAAGTCATTTAGCAAGAGAACAAAGAGACACAGGACCTGGTATACATTGTGGCTTTGCGACAGTGTTCTCAACTACTTCTTCCGGAAGAGGCTGAAGGAGGATGCAGAGAAGAAGCTGTTCAAAACAAATGTGGGCATAAGAAGAGACGAGGAGTATGAGGAGTTGAGAAAAGCTAGCTGCAAAGGAGATGTACTGAGCATCAATAAGACGGTTGCCTCCATCTCCGTTCTTTCTCTTACTCCTAGAGTCTTTCTAGTCTTCACTATCATTTTTTTCTTCGCATGTCTTCATTTGCTTAACTTCTTTCTTATTATAGTGAAGACTATATACCATTAAAGTTGAATTGAATAATACGAAGTCTGAAATTACATATGAATTGGGTTATTAGGGTGACAAACTTCTGTATTATCCATGCCTTAGGGTCTTTTGGGGGGACTGAATAATCTGCTCTTAAAACTAAGGAAGTTTCTAAGAGGTTGGCCATCTTAGTTCTTGTATGAAACTGAAAGACTCTCTGTGAAACTAAACAGAAAGGAAGTAGTAATTAAAGAATTCTCCAGGATCAGGGGCCATGGGAAATTCATGGGAGCTGAACTCTAGGCAGATGGGAAAGGCTTGAGCTCTGATTACAAGGGCACTGAGAGGATTAAAAACACATTCCTTCTTGATCATGTCTCTGTCTATTTTCTAACTACTATGTAGACATATTAATTTTGATCAAAGCCTAAGTTAATAGTTCTCAGTGTATAGAGAGAACAAAAACCGATTTTATCTGGTAAAAGCAAGTAGGAAATCTAAACACTGTTTACTCTGTTATACAGTCCACTTGTCTCTCCAAAAGTAAAAGATACACACATTGCTCATCACAATGTTTTGTGATTGAGGAAATAATATGGTTATCAATTTAAATTTCATATATAGCTAATAGTTTTTGAAATGATCAAATATGTGTATGATTGAGAAATGGGTTGAAATAGTCTATGAAGTCTTATTCTATCTATTATCTACTGTATTCTGGTATATTCTCTAAGGACACATTTGTTAGTTATCACTTGAATTACTGTCTTTATCACCTTTAAATCATAAATAACTTGCTTTAGAGTTTAGCATTTTAAAATATTACTAAGAAAATATATACCAGATTACCATGACAGTGTTAAATGAGTTCTTTCATCTAAGTGGATTTTGAAAAGATATTCAATAAATGGAATTTTCTAATGCAGCAAAAATAATATTTCAAATATCTTATTAGGTTTCCAAGAATTGTTATTATGTATTTTAAAGTGCTTATAGTGATACTATGCTTTAAATATATAAATGCCCTAAAACATTCTTCATGAAATACATCTGAAGATAGAAATACCATAATATAACTGCCATCTATTTAGAGAAAATTATTTTTAAGAAAGTCATTAAAAAACCACTTCACTATATAGAATTAGGTCAAAATCTTGTATTCTACCCATTGAATATATAAAGCTAGAAGGCTCCAATTACATTCAATGTCTTTTCAAGAATTTTACAATTAACATTCTATAGCATTCTATAGAGTAAGGAATAACTGTCTCTTGTCGGGTGGCGCAGGCTGTAGTCACAGCCACTTAGGAGTGGAGGCGCAAGACATGCACAGGCTATAGAGTGAATCGCAATAATCAGCCTGAGAATCTTAGTCAAATCCTGTCTTAAAATGAAAAGTTAGCAGACAGCAAGTGTGTCACTCTATTGTAGTGTTTGCTTAGGGTGTTCAAAGCTCTAGATTTAACTGATAGTACTGAAAGAGGAAAGAATGAAAAAAAGAGAAGAAAGTTGAAGAAAAGGAAGAGAAGGGAAGGGAGAAAAATAAAAGATAGAAATAGTTTTCTACAGTTTTTTTTTTTTTACTTTTGATACCAAGGTAGGAAGAGGAGGGTAAAAAGTAATAAAATAAAATGGTGATCATCTATAAATATGATCATCTCAGAAACTTACATGTTTATTAAGACATGTATATATTCAAAACACCACATCACTAAAACAGTTTAAAAAATAAGTGTTTGGAAATACAACATTTCATATCCAATCTTAGTTAATATATTAGTCAAATAAATATAGTAACAAACACTATAAAACATAAGTGGCATATGCTACTGTGATCTGATCAGCTGCACCAAAAGCATAATGGAACCTACAGCTTTGTGTGGGCTACAGTTAATGTATATATTCCTCATAGTGTATACATCACTACAGACAGCCTTTGTCTGCCTGTCTGAGCTCACTTGCAAGAAGGAATGGGGCATTTTTCCATCAGACTTCTTTTATGAACACAGTAGTTCTTTTCATGACTAATCGTTTCCCAAACATCTGGCCTCTTTATTCTGTCCCTATGGGAAGTGAATAGTCTAGCTTCTTTATTTAGGGAGAGCCATACGCACCCAGACTGTGGGATAACATAGTCACTTAGTATCTGTTTACAATCAGCAAGACTTAAGTTGGATTCAACTGCGTCTTATTCCTTATGTCTTGTTCTAGATTTGAGAATGAAGAAGTCCCTGCTTTGTTTTCAGAGTGGAGAGCAAAACTAAAGAAAAACTGATAGAGCCTGATGCCATTGGTTGGTAGCATATGCCACATCATTTCAGCCCACCGTGTTTCCGACTGCAAACCTGCTGAGTGTCCTGAGAATGATGCAGTGTAGTCACTGGCCTGCTTACCTCATCCTTTCTCTCAAGGGCCCCTTTCTGCCTCAGGGGTCAACTCAGTGGGCACATGTCACTCCTCCTAGTGCTTCTGTTGCAGCCTTTTGTGCGGGCATCCATTGAAGTGCTCTCTCAGACTAGAACCTTCCAAACTGTGTGCAACCTGATACAATGTCATGGCCCACCCATATACCTTTTCATTGTGAAGTAGACTGTGTGGTTTTTGTTTTGTTTTGTTTTGTTTTTACTTTCAGTGCAGAAT
The DNA here is from genome assembly GCA_028658305.1 of Pachyuromys duprasi. NCBI lineage: Eukaryota > Metazoa > Chordata > Mammalia > Rodentia > Muridae > Pachyuromys > Pachyuromys duprasi. Next base: position 73,237,513 of record CM053766.1, read on the forward strand.
ACCAAGTCCACAGTCATGTACTCCTAAGGCTTCCCAACAGTTACACTGGCTGAAGATTTGTAGTTTAGAATGGCAACCCCATGTAGAGCACACATCTATTCCTGAAGTAACAAATACAGCCTCTCTGGTTAGAAAGGAACTGTCAAGCAGAATCACTCTTCTTTTAAAGAAACATTTGTTTTATATAATATGTGTGCCTGTGTGACTGGGTATATGTTTTTTGCACCTGGTGCATGCAGAAGCTGGTGGAGGTCAGAAGAGTCATCAGATCCCCTTGACTGGAGATACAGACAGTAATGAGCCACAGTGTGGATTAGGGGAAGGAACCAAATTTGGATCCTCAGCAAGAGCAGCAGGTGCTCTTAACCACTGAACAGCCTCTCTACTTCCTAATTTATCTTCTTGAGTCACAACATCAAGCACTCAGTGCTGGTGCCTTTGCCAGTGGGTTGGACATTTAGAAGTGGCAGTGGTTGAAATGACATTGGTGAGAGTTAATACTGTCTGGCTCAGACATTGTCTTTGCGTCAGCTGTTATGATAGTTATGATGTTAGTGCACCCATGGTAGCTGTTTTGGCTGACATTAACGAGTTAGGACTATTTTAAAAACTAAATTGGCCATTGCCTTTTCTGTTCTAATTGCTTTATAATTAATATGCAACAAAATAATTATATATTTGTCCACTCTTCTATATCTATTAATGTCTTTTTACATGCAATATCTTTTTGTTGTTGTTTTTGTTTTTGTAGAGACAGGATTTCTCTGTGTAACCTTGGCTGTCCTGAACTGGCTTTGTAGACCAGCCTGGCCTTGAACTCACAGTGATCTGCCTGCCTCTGCCTCCACTAGTGCTGGGATTACAGTGTGTGTCACCATATCTAGCTCATGCAATGCCTTTTTATCTGACTTCCTAGTTTTGTTTTTGTTGTTGTTTTGATTCATGTCTCTGATCATGTCTTTTATTCCTTTCCCACGTTCTATATATGCTCTTACTCCAGGACACTTGCTGTACCTTACAGGCAGAATAAATGAGAGCATAATTTAAAGCTCCACATACTTGGAATTTTTTTTCTTTCACAGCCTTATTAAGCCAGTCTGATGAGGGTTAAAAGGTCAATACTCTATTCAGCTCAAATTCAGAAAACAATATGATTTACCCATAAATCAAATTCTGCCTTATTTTCTTCAGCTTTCAGTGATGGGATCTCAGCACATAAAAGTACACATGGTGACAGACATTGATTCCACCAGAGTAGACAGTATGAGACCTTGGATTTCATGTTAGTGAAATTTACTCTAATTCTCTGGCCCATGAATATTCCCATTTTATGATGTACTTCTGCTGGGATCCTTGAATTCAGAAATTTGGGATACATAATTGCTTAGTTTTACTTTTATCAAGGTACAAGGGATCTAGGAACTATTTATTAAAAGTTTATAAATCTCCACTATGTGATAAATGACCCTCATGCAGAAACTGAGAAGTTGAAGTTACAATTATCCCATATAATTATTGGCATATAATTCCAACTACACCTTTTCAATAATCAATATCTTCAGTGATATGATGTCTACTGTCCATACCCTGCAATCATGAGAGCCATTTACATTTCTTACAATGCTTCAAAGTCTCTCACTTCTCCACAATTCACTCAAACGTAGCATCCTTTGATTAGCACTGCATATATACTAGACACTATTCTTTTGTTAGAAATTTAAAGTATAATTTCATTCTCTCTCTCCTTCCTCCTAACTTTGGCATGTCTTACTTTCCCCCATTCCCTTCCAAATTCACTCCCCCCTTTTTATAAATCATTACTGCTCTTTAAACATAAACATGAATAACTATATAAATACAGCCTGCTGAGTCTCTTTAAGGCTGACTATTTGTTGAGTAACCAAGAAGGGGCTCTCATACCTGAGGAAGACTAATTCTTCTCTCTTAGAAGAATTTAATTGCTCTTACTCTAGGGGTAAACCCTGTGAGTTTTTTCCTTACACTGCAGGATCTCAGCTGCTGTTGGGATTCTCCAGGTCCTGTTTAGGCAACCATGTTGCTAAGGTTTTTTTTTTTGTCTTTTATTTTTAATTTTTTTATAAATTTATTTATTTTTATATCAATCACAGGTTAGGTTTTTTGCATCCCATGCGTAGCCCCCTCCCTCATTCCCAACCCCCTCCCCGCCCCCTCCAAATCCACCAACAGGGG
>CM053766.1:73240223-73267533 GCA_028658305.1 Pachyuromys duprasi
GATCAATGGAACCGAATAGAAGACCCAGAAATGAACCCACACACCTATGGAAACTTGATTTTTGACAAAGAAGCCAAAACCATTCAATGGAAAAAAGACAGCATCTTCAACAAATGGTGCTGGTCCAACTGGATATCTGTATGCAGAAAAATGAAAATAGATCCATATTTATCACCTTGCACAAAGCTAAAGTCCAAGTTGCTAAGGTTTTATAGATGCAATTTTGTCACAGCTAGAAGACACAACTCACAGCTGACTTTCTGGTCCTCTAGTTCTTGCAATATTTCTGCAGCCTGGTCTACAACATTCCCAGAGCCTTAGGTTCAGGAATTGCTCTGTAGGTGTACCAACGGGGCCTAGATCCCTCATAGTCAGTACTTTTTTTTGCATTTTGATTAGTTGTGATTTTTTAATGGTCTTCTGCTGCAAAATGATTCTTTGATGAGGGGTGGATCTACACTTATCTGGGGGTATAAGGATAAGTAATGAGAGTGAAACTGCGGTTTGGAATTACACTAGTTTAGAAAAGTGACAGCAGGGGGTTATTTTCTAGATCTATGGCTTCACTAAGCATGTGTGATTGGCTAGTTTTCAATGGCTCAGAATGATTTACCTCCTGTTGAATGGGTCTTATGTCCAATTAAACAGCTATTGGGTCCTGCCAAGATGTAAGTGCCACTACTGCATTTAGGGATGTCTTGCTGTGTCACTCATTGCTATTGTTCATAGGCATTATTAGTGTTAGAAAAGGTTTCATGCTGGGCTTGAAGAAGTCCACGAAGTTTTGGATTCCTCTTTTTATAGTAGGGATATGAGATTAGCCAATTTTTCTTTAGTTAAAAAACATTGTTTCATGACTCTTGCTGTTTGCGATGCATATGGCTGAGCCAGTTGTACATTTGTTTTATATGAAACCACAAATCTTGACAGAAAGGTAAGGCCGCCGTGACCCGATATGTGTCCATATCTTTTACCCCTTAAGCTGTTTTTCTCGTAGTCTGTTTACATCAATGTAAGTGTAAAGGAACACAAGATGTACTGTGCAGTTCCCAGCAGTTCTAATCCCTTTAAACTGTACTATGACAGATGGTAGCATATCTAACATGCTCAGTGGGCAAGTTTGTAGATGTATGCTGTTGAGGAATCCACACATATGAAAACTATTTCTGTTCTTTTGTTAGATTTCTCTGAGCATAGAACTTCTTTATTGTCCTCCTAATGTTATGATCATTTATGGTCATTGTGGTCTACTGATTTATGGCAGTTGTGGATGCCATCTGGAATATGGTTCTTCAGATTTCCATCATCCCCAACTACTAACATCTCAATTTATGTAGCTCTCCTGTTGTCCACCCTTGAGAAAAGCTCATGATTCAAAAATTATTCATCTTGGTGTTTGTCTTATTAGCACATTCTTCATGGCTTCCCAGAAGTATGTGGTTTACATGAAATATAGCTCTGGGTGGCTCTCAGACATCACATCATGCATCTATCCAACATGACCAAATCTCTGAGCCTTCACTCTTTTGATCATCTTCAGAATACCTTAGGCATTTCAACTTCATATAATTTTCTTCAGGTTTCTATACGACCCTACCATTGGATTTTTTTGTCACAACATTAAATTGTATGTTTTAAGAACACAAACCTAAAATCAATAATTTCTTTTTTTTCCAGTCCTAAGTTTTGGTTTCAGTAAGCAAGCAAATGCTAAGGAAATCCTCTCTGGTGCATTCTAGCTTGATATTTTATCCTAGCAAATTCTTGAAGCTTCATAGCACAATTCCATCCTTTCTTACTTGTTTCTGTCTCCCAGCTTTCTTGTACTAGAACCATAACTCTCAGCCCTAAAACCAAGAAAATGCCCCCTGGATGCTGTGTCATTTAGCTTGCAAGGACATGGGCTCCAAAGTATCTCCTTCCATGAGCAGATACTTAATAGAGATCTTAATAGAGAAGGAAGGGCACATTTTGTAGAGTTAGATTATACATTATTGGGTTATTTACCAAGGTACCTTCATCTTGTTTTCATTCCTGAAGTTTTCCAATAAGATCTCTAACTTTAGCATGTGAAGTACTCTTCACCTGAACATCCAAACATTTTTGTAGTATAATATCCCTAAATAGCTAATCCTTGAACTACCTAGCTATGTCCAAATTTGCTGTGGAAAGATAAGAAACACTTCATGATATTTAACTGAGTAAGGCATTCACCTCCAATAAGACGTTACTTACAGTCACCATTAATAAAGTTTGTATCTGTTGGGCTGTTATTCTAGAAAATATCTATTCTCTCCCAAACCATAGATATGGGTTCTTCTTGCAAACACTCTATTATATTAATATCACATGTCTTTTTAAGAATCAATCAAAATAAATTAAAACTAGTAAGGTGTGTGAGTGTGTCTGTTTGTCTGCCTGTCTGTGTGAATAATACCCATGAACTATAAAGAAGCATGACAGGCAGAATGGCCTATAGAAGCCTTTCCTTTGAAATAAGGGAAATAGGCAAAAAGATTAGATAAGATGAGCATGCAGAGCAGCAAAGAGACAAGATACTCATCTTCCAGGAGAGGAATGGAATATGTGCTTTTTAGAGAGCCCTTGGCTTTGTTGTCTCTGATTTGAGACCCTCTTCTATGACTTCCAGGCTGGTTGGGTGCTCAGAATCTGGGAAACTCAGAGCCTTGGTTCAGTATAGAATATCTCAAAGGCACCTGTGCCTGGAAGCTGTCATCTACTCAACTCCTGATGATAGATTTATGCTTGAAGGGATATCTCAGCAGCAAATTGCTATGGCTGTCCTAAAAATATCTGGGTGGTATGAAGGGAGTTCCATGATTTATTCCGTCAGCTAAACCTGTCATCAAAGCATAACACAACTTTAAAGATATAAGATTAAAGAAACCACCAATTCCTGTTTAGTTAATCAACTCTTCTAAGTCTTCACTTGTTGTTTCTAATATCCTTTTAGTTTTAGCTCCTGTTCCATCAAAAATGTGCCTGGCATCTTTGCTTCTTTGAAATAAAATTTCTTTTTCAGAGCTGTGATATTATTTTGATACAAAATATATGCTTTTGTTCACCTTTCTAATGAGAAAAGCCATATCCTGAATAAAAAATAGATTTAATGTACACACGTACAGACATGCACGCACATGAACATGCATACACATGTACAACTAACTTCCAACAACAACTTCAGCAAGGTATTGAGTTGTGCTGTGTAAGTATTCTGCTTACTTGGGAAACTCTTGGCGGGTTAACAGGAGGGACTTTTGATGATCTCTAGCATCTTTGTTCCCCTCTCTCTCACCATGCAAATGCACAATACTCTGGCTGTAAAGACAGCATCCCCTTTTCTGGTGACTTCTTGTTGCTGTTGATAGACCTAAAGTTGCCAGGATGGCAGGAAGTTGATCTTATTGCAAGCTAGCTTCTTGCCTAATTACCTAAAGTGTTTTTATTTCCATCAATAATGCTAGCATGCTTCCTGTTTCTCTAATACTAAATAATTTGGCATCAAATGAAAAATGTACCCATTCAATTCTTCCTACAGCAAGCATCCCATTCAGAGAGTACAGAACAGGACAGAGTATGTCTTCCAAATCCTCAACAATACATTCTACATTAGCAATCAGAAGCGACCATATTATGGTGTTTACAAAAATTTCGCCAGGATATACTAAAGATATTTTAGCAGATTTTATTTACAGCTAAACATTAAACAAATGTCCAATGAAGCCAAACCACTAAACAATTTTATTTTCATCATCATATGTTAGTGCAGGTATTTACTGTCATCAATATCTTACCTTAATTTGTATTTCATAAATATTAACTGGATCCATGAGTTAAAAATATATAGAATATATAGAAAAAGTCACTGATCCATTTATGCATATGTATATGTGGGTGTGTATGAGAGAGACAGAGTGAGACACAGAGATAGAAGAGAGAAGTGAGAAGCAATAATAATAATAATAATAATAAATCTTCATGATCCAGAGTAAAATGAATAATTAAATGTGACTAAGGGTAAGTGATAGCTGCATATGTGTATAGCTGAGGGAAAAGAGTCAAAATTCAGAGATTCTGGCTCTTTCCCCTTCATTTTATGAGTCAGCTCTATACCCTTCCTCTTCATGCTCCACATAGAGCAAGTCAGTTGATACAACTCTTGTTTTCCTCACACACCTCAAACGTGGCTTTCAGCCTAAGACAGCATATGGCAGGCTGGGAGTGTGTCATTTATATTAGTCATCCACATTTGAACGCTGCCTAAAAATACTGAGCAACCATACAGCTACCTGCAGAGAACCTACCCTCCTTTTGAATAGGAAATAAACTTTCCCCATTGATGTTCAATAAAGTCAGTAGGAATTTCAATAGACTTCTTTATGTGTGTTACTCCTTACCCAGTTGTGACATAAATGTGACTTGGTCCACAGCTTTTGTTGCTTTGGGGAAGTTGGTGTAACTTTCAGGTGGTGGAACTTCCCTAGTGAAAGTAGGTCACTGAAAACTAAGCTTCCAGGCCACTTAGCCCAGGCCCCTTCCTGTTCAATGTTTCTTGAGTACGTTTGCAAAGCGGACCAGCCAGCCTCTGCTCCTACTCCCTTGCCTTCTCTTCCCATTGCCACCACTGTTGCCTTCCATGACAGACTGTTTCACTCTGGAGCTGTGAGCCAAAATAAACCCTTTCATCCTTAAATTGCTTTGCCCAGTGTATTTTATCATAACAGACTCATAACTAAACCATGGCTTTCCCAGGCAATCAAAGTTAGAAATGACTCAAACTTAAGAAACTCTAAGTGGAAATACAAGCAAAACTAAACAAGCCAAAACCAAAACCAAAACCAATCAACTAAACAGACAAAAGTCATATTTAGAGTCTTAGAGTCTTGGTGAGCATGGGATGTTGTTTTGTGTGTGTGTGTGGTAGAGAGTAGAACACAGCATTTAAGATCCCATCTTTGAAGGCACAATGAATGAGAAGCTTTCTGTAGCTTTTGTAACTTTTTTCTGAGTTGTGCTTTCCTAATCCACTTAAAATATCAAAAATACCTTTGTTTTGTGGTTGTCTTAAGCTAAAAATCAATTGTGGTTATGAAAGTGCTGGCCCCTCTGAACAGAGTACTTTGCAGAGTATTAACTTTTTGAAGTATAACACATAGCTACAGAATGTTATCTTTATGACTATAAATGTTTGTTAGAATTATACACACATTTTTAAATATATATGTTATATATATATGTATATATAACTTCCTTTCTTTAAATAGTTAAAAAATTCTGGACCAAATAAATGCTTTTATGAATAAAACATGCATATACTTGGCAGAAAACTATTACTTGCTTTCAGGGTCCTAACCAAATGTATCAAATTCTGGAAATGTTGTTCAAAAGGAATTAGAATGGAAGATGCCTTGCTTTAAACATGCTTGAGGAAATATATGGTAGAATCCTGGGACACAATTCTTGTTTAAGTGATAATTAATTGTCATTTATGCTAGCCTAGTGAAATAAAAGCATGTCTGAATTATTGTGCACAATAAAATGAAGTGATAAAGAAACCCCCAGAAGCCACAAAAACATCTGAATATCTCTGTATCGCATAATTTTTTTTTACTTGATGACATATATGGAAGTTTTTTAGCAATATGAAGATGTGGCAACCATTATTTATTTAAGAGTCTTGGCATGAGGATGCTCAAAGTATTCATGAAGGGATTGTGTATAGCCAGCTTGTTTACTCTAAACTATTGCTTTTCACTTACTGTGAAGGTTGCTGGGGTCATAGGGCTTCTGTGGCTCAACCAAGAACCTTGAGAAGGGACATAAGGCTTGTTAACTGGAAGGAGTTTCTGTCACTTGAGATCAGGATTATTCCTCAGTATAGTCACACTAGTTATGGTTTCTAACCATGTGGCTTAATGTTAATGCTGGTTCCTATGGCTAATGTCTAGGAATCAAGATTTGATTTCAAGAACTACAGCTTAAATATAGAATATTTTTCTCTCGACCCCAAATGCTGTCTGTGCATTGTCGACACATAAGAATAGTGACAGAGAGAAAAATAAATAAATTAATAAAAAAAAAGTTTAAAAAAAAAAAAAGAATAGTGACAATGCCCGTCCCTTCAAAAGCATATCCTACATCTGCTAATGCCAGCCATAGAAGACTTTGAACAGCAACAACAAACAAACAAACAAAAACCAAAACTACCATTGGATCCTTTCCTTTGTTAAATCTAAATGCCTAATGAATGTTCTAAGCTTCTCAATCAGGTGGACACCAGTTAATCACCCTGTTTCATTTAGTGGAATTCTGAGTTCATGCCAAAATATACTTCCCAGTTTTCTCCCTGGACTTGCTTCCAGCTCAAGTCATTTTCTTATGAAGCCCTGAGCTGCATGTTATTTCTAGGAGAAATAGCCCAGTAAATATTCAGGACCCTCTGGCTTTGTGCTTGGATTAAACAGCTCAGTGCAATTCCTTTGGTCCCTTTAGTTGGCTCTTCAAGAAGTACTCTGTTCTCTTCACCCCCACTCCTCTTCTATGGGAATGGCCCTTGCAGGTTTATAGCTAAAAAATATTACAAACTGCAGGAGCGGCTGAGAACATTTATATCTTCCCAGAGCACTTATTAAATAGTTTCTTGCTGAGCTAAAACAAATAAGTCTTGACTTTGCTTTTTGCTGCCGCAAACATAAAACCTATGAATAAAGACAGCTAAAGTGGGCAGCAGAAAGGACACAGTTATACATATCTGGTTTGATGAATTCTGGCCTGAAGCTTAGAGAGCAACTCCAATTTACAGTGCTAAATCTGGTGATCTTAACTCAGGAGTAATGGATAAGTCTATAGTTTCTAAATATGTTATTATTTTATCACCTTCAGCATTATAGCTCTTCTGATTATTATTATCTTCTGTTTCTTTCACTTGTGTTTATTTTATATCATGCCTGTGCTTTGTAATGATTGGATTTTGAAAGTTTTTTATATATTCTGTATACAAGTCCTTTTAGTAAGACATCTGATACTTAAGAACTTTTTACTAGCTAGCGGCTGTTTTTTTTCAGTCTCCGAAAAGGGAATGGGACTTAGACCTTATATACATTGGTGTCTTCCAATTGTGATTTGTGTGTGTGTGTGTGTGGTACAGAAATTGACCTTAATAACCAGAGGTTTAATTTTTCCTTGTGGCCCCTTTGTTAGAGCCAGGGTCTAGGGAACTGAGCCATGGAATCCAGAACCAAACCGAGCTCACGCTATAGCTGTTGTGTCTGTGGTCTCATACTATTATCATTTCCACAGATGCTGAGGGTTTGATTGGCATTGAAGCACTGGGTATTTGGAGGCACCTTCTCATTGCATGCTTGGCAGATGGAATAAGGACCAGTATAATGGGGAGAACCAATTGGAAACCTATGAAATTGAGCACATACAGCCTAAATAGTGAATTTTAAACAATAAGAAATCTAAAACTCCATTTAGGCCCACGGTTGCCACATATATAAAAGGACTTTACATTCCATAGAGAAATTATGAGATTAAGTTTTAAAGCAGAAGAAAGAACAGAAAACTGAATTACATCGGAGAATGCAACATTGATGATTAGAATCATATTTATGTTCCTTGTGGCAGTCTAGTTCCAGCAGAAGATGGAGCTTAGATAATGATAATTGTCTGGCAACCGGTTACTAGCAGAGATTAGCAATATGATATTGAGTATAGACTTATTTCTACAGCAGGTTCTAAATGTTGTGAGTCTACAGTATGAATATTTTGATAGGATAAATACATTCTTTTGTATGTATTTTTTCAATAAGAAACAGTACAAACCAGAATACCTAGAAGTACTCATTGCCATGTGTTCTAATACTCTTGAATGATTAGGTGCAACTATAGTCATTCACAGTTTTGCACTCAGGGAAGATTAATTACACTTATCTCCTACAATATAATATAGTCCAGGAAGCTCTGTCCACTGAGGCATGCCACAAAACAGCAGTGTATTGGTGAGAACATGAAGTGATGTCTATTACACTAGAAATCTTGGTAAGGCAGCAAGTGCTTTAGACACAAAGTTAAACCTTGTAGAGATTGGAGGATCTGACACCTGAAAATAGTTTTAAGAGGTTCATCTGTGGTATCTGTGCCAAGATTCTCTACAAAATAACGGACAAATCGCTGCATCCTGACTTTTCCTCAATAATGAAGGGTGCCATGATGACAGATTGCACATCCTAGAATCTTTTCCTAGGCCACTTGCCTCTTATGAAGGCATGAGCCTTGTTAGAACTCAGGAGGCACAAATCTTTGTAGAATGTCTGTTGTATGGGGCCAGCAGCACACCATGCCTTAAGAGACCCAAAGGGAGGAAGAGATGTAGTGTGAAGTTGTCAAGAAACAAGAGAGAAAGAAAATCAGTATAGGTTCCCATCAACCTTGAGTAAGGTCAATGGTCCAAGCAGATTGTGGAATCAAGACAAAAGGTGGTACCACACTGAATTATGTCCCACACCACACAAATCTCAAGTGACTGTACATGGTGTGTTAGACGATACATATTAATTGCATTGAATCTGTAGATTGCTTTGGTAATATGGCCATTTTTACTATGTTAATCCTGTTAATCCATGAGTATGGCTATTGTGAAGGGTGTTGTTTCCCTAATTTCTTTCTCAGCCCTTTTGTCTTTTGTATACAGGAGGTGTTTATCAGCTGTAGGAGTTCCCTGATAGAATTTTTGGAGTCACTCATGTATACTATCATATCATCTGCAAATAGTGATACTTTGACTTTTTCCTTTCTGAACCGAATCCCCTTGTTCTCCTTTAATTGCCTTATTGCTCTATCAAGGACTTCAAGTACTATGTTAAAGAGGTATGGGGAGAGTGGGCAGCCTTGCCTTGTCCCTGATTTCAGTGGGACTGTTTTAAGTTTCTCTCCATTGAGTTTGATGTTGGCTATAGGCTTGCTGTATATTGGCTTTACGATGCTTAGGTAAGTGCCTTGTATCTCTGATATCTCCAGAACTTTAAACATAAATGAATGTTGGATTTTATCAAATGTTTTTTTGGCATCTAAGGAAATTATTATGTGGTCTTTTTCTTTCAGTTTGTTAATATGGTGGATCACATTGATTGATTCCGTATATTAAACCACCTGCATGCCTGGGAGTAAGCCAACTTGGTCATGGTGGATGATATCTTTGATGTGTCCTTGGATTCGGTTTTCGAGTATTTTATGGAGTATTTTCACATCAATGTTCATCTGAGAGATTAGCCTGAAATTCTTTTTCTTTGTAGGGTCTTTGTGAGGTTTAGGTATCAAGGTGACTGTGACTTCATAGGAGCCTGGTAATGTTCCTTCTGTTTCTATTTTGTGGAATAGTTTGACCATGCATGGAGATAGCTTAGAACCCCTGCACAGAAGTAGCCCAAGGCAGCTCAGTATCCAAAAGGGTTCTCCAATAATAGGAACAGGGACCATCTCTGACATGAACTCATGGGCTGGTTCTTTGATCACCTCCACCTGAGGGGGGAGCAGCTTTACCAGACCACAGAGGAAGACATGAAGCCAGTCCTAATAAGACCTGATAGACTAGGGTCAGAAGGTAGGGGAGGAGGATCTCCCCAATCATTGGACTGAGGGAGGGGCATAGGAGAAGAAGAGGGAGGGAGGGTGGGATTGTGAAGGGTTGGGGGAGGGGGCTACAGCTGGGATACAAAGTGAATAAACTGTAACTAAAAAATTGTAATAAATGATAATAAAAATGTAAAAAAGAAGGTGCATATGAAGACCAAACTGAGTAACCAGCTTAGAAGGAAGGATTAGAAATGGTGGTGTCCTCAATTAGTGAATCTTCTCTTTACTTTGACATAATATCTGACAGAAAGGAAGAAGGATTAATTTGGTTCATGGATTGAGAAGGGTTTCAATCTATCATGGCTGAGAAGAGTTTGTGGTAGGGGACAGTATAGTTTAAAACAAACAGATTGAGCCAGAATCAGAAGTTGGCTATCACCTTCAAAGGACTGCCTCTCAGATTCCCACTTCTGCTAATGAAGCCAAATTTTCCAAAAGTTCTAAAGGTTCCACCATCTCCCCAAACAGAACCACTGGCTGGGGGCCATGAACCTGCAGGAGATATTTCAGATTCAAAACATATCATAAGTTAGTATTCTACAGGCATTGTAGCAGAAACTTCTTTCTTCTCTGTGTTTCCAGTAGGTAAAACATATCAGGCCCCAAATTCATGAGATGGAAACAGAGGTGGTCCTGGTTATCAGTAATAAGAGAACACAAGACACTGGTTGTTCCTTCAAGGCATAGGAGAATCCTTGTATTACAAAGTCTTGCCAAAATAAAAGCGGTATGGTTGAGAAACCCTGCCTAAGAGAAAGATGTATGCTTTGACAGACAATGGTATTGGACTACAGAATTCTGTACTCCTCTGATTCTTCATGGTAAGACAATGGTCAATAGCAATGAAGAATAATTGACCCTCATTAGTAAGAGGATTTAAAGTGCTTTTACACAGAAGTACCTCCTGAAATATTTTGTCAAAAGATTATCATGATATGTGTAACTGTTCTTGCTAAGAGAGCTATGGTTCACCAATGTTAATATCCTTGAGGTTGCAGGGAAAGTTCAAGGTATAAGGCAATCCAAAATGGAGAAGAGATGGAATAAACACCATTGCTGACCCCACTGCAGCTGCAGGGTCTTTCGGGTCTTTCCTTCAGAAGACAAGCCCATGGAGACTATAGAGGAGCTGTGGAGAAACACTATTAGGAATAGATTATGACAACTATGAAGCTGCTTGGGCACCATTGCTCTTAAGGATGATGCAGTTAGCTTCCTGTTTCTGGCTGTCATGATGTATAGATGTGCTTCAGCTTCTATCTGTTGACTTTGTTTTCTTTCTGCTTAATATAAAGTACTACAAATACCTGTAACATCAGAAAAGCAGACAGGCTGATTTATTATTAACATGAATTATACTATATAATAGGTAATGGCTTGTCAGATGTCTGCAGTTCCTGTTAGCATACAAAATACAATTACACTTTCATGGTCTTTCTGTCTCAAGACAAGGCTATTTGTTTACATTTTATTTTATATTTCTGGTTGTAAAATCAATGACAGGAAGAAAATACACATTGAATAAAATCATTTTTCCAATATAGCTTTGCTGGGCAGTCAAGGGAGATGAAATTAATATCATAACTTCTTCGAATTTTATTTAGAAACACCTACCCCATAATGATTATGTATTAGGCTACTAATGAAATTAGACCATTGACCTTTTCTTAGTTATTTCTTACTTTTCAGTGTTATGGTATTTTAGCCATTTTTATTTGTGATACATATTTTTGCACTTGGATAAATTAACTTATTTATTTAATAATCATGACCAAAATATGTCCTGAATCCATGGTTTCTGATTCTTGTTTTTAAAGAAATGTTTAATATAGTTCCAGTATATCTGCCTAAAATAACTTTAGTTTTATTATCTGCTAATCTGTAATCTGTACTTGTTTCCTTCCTTATGCTAATTATTTATTTAGCCATTGCCTCAAATTCTTACACTCTTGTCTTACTAGGTAACTTAGTAGAGTCTTGGTTCAAATTTTTTTGAGATAGGGTTTCTATGTGTAACCTTGGTTGTCCTGGAATTCACTCTGTAGAACTCAGGCTGGCTTCAAACTTACGTAGGTCCCCTTTCCTCTGCCTCCCAAGTGCTGGAATTCAAGGTGTACACCAAGACTGTCTTCAGGGAGTCTTAAAAAAAATTAATATTGAGGCTCTCACCTCTGCTTACTTACATAAAATTAAATTTAAAATTTTTGCTTTTTTATTTAGTAGTCATAAATAAGCTTTAAAATTAGAACATGTGGGAAAACACTGGAAGCATAAAACATAATATTTTTTTTAGTTTTAAAATATTTAATGAGACTCAAGGATACCATTCCTTCAGCTAGTCCCTTTGACAGGGAAGCCTTAGCCAAAACCTTGGATTGTAACTTTAGTACACCCAATAATACATTATGAAATAAATCTAATCTTAACAAATGATTTTTAATTCTATATTATTAGTAAAACATAATATTACATAAACATTAAATGACATAGAGAAATAAAAAGTTGAAGAGACTGGGGGACATTTACTCTTGGAATGTGATTTAGCCCAGGTGACTCAATACTACAAAATCAGAAATATTGAGTGACTGTGTGAATCAATAGTTGCATTTTGTAAATTAACAACTGATGTACATGCTGCAAGGAAAAAAAAATCAATGAGAAGTTCACTTATTGGCCTGAGTAACATTGTTTATCCTAACAGTTTTTAAGTCTGCAGATAACTCATCTGATTATAAGATTAACACGCCAAAGGAGTTGTTTTTCTAAGAAAGAAATAACCTCGGGAATACAGATTGACACAGTGCAATCAATTATTTTGTTGGTCTGAGAACAGAACTGAAGCCACTCACATCCACATATTTTAATTATTAGGGCTGAAAACTTAATCCACCTTGTCAATATAACTTATATGTTTGTTCAGAGGGGAAGTCTACTCAGGAAGATAAGAATATAAATGACAAATAATTTCACTCTGAGCTTCATGAAATTTGTACAAACCAATTTAGGCAAATAGTTTTCTCATCTAGATTAAGAGTTCTCCCCGGACAATAGATCTCTCACCTGTTAACCTGCCACTCATCAGGTAATATTTTACTTCTTAGATCTGCCCAAAGAGCCTTGCTTTAACAAGACAATCAGTTTCATGTTGTATATTTTCTTGTAATTCTTGTCTAAGAAATGTCTACACCCAACCCAGTAGATGACAGTCCCTAATCTTTCAAACAAACAAACCGATCATCAAGGTTGTGTGAGCCTGCTACAGCAGATCTGAGGAGTGTGTTTCACTGAGTGACAGATGTTTTCTCTGTGTTTGAGGGAGGGTGGGTGCAGAGGTGGGTTGTGGAATGCCTCTATCTCCCCACACCATCCACAACCACCTTACTCAACCCAATACAATAGATTCCATTCTGTTTTAGTTTTTCCCTCTGTATGTGTGTGAGACAGAAAACATACTAAAATGAAAAACATTTCTTCCATCTACAGCAGTGGTTCTCAACCTTCCTAATGCTGCAACCCTTTAATAAAATTACTCATATTGTGGTGACCCCTAACCATAACATTGTTTTTGTTGCTACTTCATAGCTGTTATTTTGCTACAATTATGACTCCTAATGTAAACATCTATGTTTTCTGAAGGTCTTAGGTGACCCCTGGGAAAATGTCATTTGACCACCAAAGGGGTCAAGACCCACAGGTTGAGAACAGTTGGTCTATAGCTTTCAGCAAACAGATACTGTTAGTACAGACCTGTTAATTCTGCAACTTCATGATTACACTGGTATTAAAATACAATGCACACAAATAATACTATTGTAATAGGATATTTATATTCATTGTTAATTTATCTTTTAGTTAAGCAGCAGTTATTATTCCTAAACCAGCTGTATACTCAAATCACCACACCCAGACTAGGATTTATTTATTTAACCTAGAGCAAAATGCTGGGCAATAGTTATTCCTCCTAAACCTCCAAGCCCACACAGTTTCCTCCCATTCAGATTTCCCACATTGTAATTGCTTTAAGTCATATCATAGGTCTGGTTCATCTCTCTTCATGGTTCCAAGCCCTCTCCCACTGATCTCTGCTCTCTGATCTTCCTACTTGGTTCCTTCTGCCCTCCAGATCAGAATGCCCCACCCTATTCTCTCCATTGCACAGCATTGGCTGTTTTTTTTTTTTTTATTGAAAATTCAAAGAACAAATGGTGGCATGTTTACACAAACTTGAGACAGGTGATGCTTAGAATAAACATCACAGTACAATGTCCAGATTGAAACCAGACAATGGAGTAGAGAAATCTGCATTTGAATGAACAAGGGTAAACAATATACATTCCATAAGAACATTATACCAACATACTATCTAAACTCTTGATGTTTTCCCAATATTGCTAAGTCTCGGTATTTCGCCTATGAAAGAATGATAACCCAGCATAATGCTATAGGCTGGGGCAATAGCTCAGTCAGTAATGTGCCAGATGCACAAACTTTAGGATCTGAAATTGGATGCACAGCACTCACATAAAAAGTAAGGCATATCAGTGTGCAGCTGTAATTCCAGTGTTGAGGAGGCAGACAGACAGATGACAGACAGATTCCTGGACATGACTGGCTAGTTAATCTTTCCAAATGGATGAGCAACAGATTCAATGACATTCTTCCTCAGAAAAGTAGTATCTGGTATCAGATTGACACCTGACACCAATCTGTGATGTTCATGCTTGTGTGGAAGCACATCCACAAAAATTTACAAAAGCCTAGGGGGCAAACACACAAGTGACATGCACACAGGGAATAATTATTTTTTTATTAATTACACTTTATTCATTTTGTATCCCCCCATAAGCTCCTCCCTATCCCCTCCCAATCCCACCTTCTCTCCCCCTTCTCTACACATGCCCCTCCCCAAGTCCAACTGATAGGGGAGGTCTTCCTTTCCTTCCTTCTGATCCTAGTCTATCAGCTCTCATCAGGAGTGGCTGCATTGTCTTCCTCTGTGGCCTGGTAAGGCTGCTCCCCCATCAGGGTGAGGTGATCAAAGAGCAGGCTAATCAGTTCATATCAAAGGCAGCTTGTTCCTATTATTATGGAACCCACTTGGACACTGAACTGCCATGGGCTACATCTGTGCAGGGGTTCTAGGTTTTCTCCATGCATGGTACTTGGTTGGAGTATCAGCCTCAGGAAAGACCCCTAGATCAGATTTTTTGGCTCTGTTGCTCTCCTTGTGGAGCTCCTGTCTTCTCCCTATCTTACTATTTCCCACATCTTTCATAAGATTCCATGCATTCTGCCCAACAGTTGGCCATAAGTCTCAGCATCTGCTTTGATATTCTGCAGGGCAGAGCCTTTCTAGCTTGTTTCCTGTTTTCTTCTTCTGATGTCAATCTGCTTTGCCTTTCTGACTGGGGATTGAACATTTTAGCCAGTGGTGCAATCGGTTAGCACATAGTACTTATACAACAGGAAATAATTATAAAGAGATTTTCTAATACATTTTAGGCACCTACCACATCGCCTGCAACTAATACTCTTTTTGAGGTTTTGATCCAGCTGTTTTTCCAGAGGTGGAGATCAGAATCTAAGACATACTCTTTTGAGATATGATCATGACAGGTTTGGAATGCATCATATTTCCAGACAGGAAACTGATTACAACTGGAGAAAGTGTGTGGCATATACCTGGTTGAAAAGCAAGGTATCTTAAAGCAACTCTAAAAAATGAAGAACACTCAATGAAAACAATAGAGTCAACAAGACTAATGGGTTTGTTACTCACCAATACTTGCACAAAGCATTTTACCACTCTATGCCTCTTTTGTTCTAACAGCCCAGATGGGTCAAGTATAATTCCTTCCCCCAAGTTGTTCAAGGCTTGGGAAACATTGTGGTGCAGGGGACAGAAAAAATATGAGCCCTGAGAAAAAGTGCTATGAAATGCTGATCTCTGGACAATTTCTAAAACGACCAATAAAATTAGATGTGTGTATGTATATAATTATTTCATATACACACACATACACGACAAACTCACATCATTTTTTTCTCCTGATTTGCCCTCTTTTGAGATTCCTTTCCCCCAAAGTTGCAGAATAGTATCTGTCTTGACTGCAATAAACTTAATGAATTGAGCCCTGCTCACTCAGCTTGCCTTTGGAGCCCCTTGTCAGGTTTGACAAATGGCACAGGCTTTGCCTTCAGTACATCATATGCATTCATTTTCTTAATGTTCAAATGACTCCATAAAGTAGGAAAAATTTTATAGAAAAAGAATTTGATTACCCTAGAAACAATAGAATGTAAGTGCATTTTTGTTTGTTTTTTTTAATTTTATTTTATTTTATGAATTTGATTAATCTATCTGCATGTACACTTGTATGCCAGAGAGGGCAACAGGTCCTGGCACAGATGGTTGTGAGCCACGATGTGGTTGCTGGGAATTGTACACAGGACCTCTGGAAGAGAAGACAGTGCTCTTAGACACCAAGCCATCTCTCCAGCTCTGAGAAGGTACATTTTTGAGAATCACATATAAAGCATTAAAAAAATCATTATTGGTAGCCTAGCTCAAAACAATGCTTACTGAATTTAACTGATTTTCTTCTGTTACAGTAATAATCCAAGGGACATGATGAAATCACCAGGAAAACTGACCATGAATACTTCAGTAATGGGAAAATCATGCACATTTTCAAGTCCTTGAGATGTGTGGTCAACAAGAAGCTGTAAGTGTGGAAATATTCAAGAAGTGGCCACTTCTTACTGTGAAAAATAATGTAAATTCCTGGCATGCATGTTTTTGCTAATCTCTCTCTCTTCTTTTTTTCTTTTCCCTCCTCCCCTCTTTCACTCACTTTCCTTTCTTTCACTTGTTTTTGTTTTGGGAGACAAGTCTTTCTGCCTAAGCTGCCTGGACCTCACCATGTACCCAACCTGACTTTAAGCTTATGACAGTCCCCATGATATGTCTCTGCGACAGCTGAAATTACAGTAATGTGCCCTCATTCTTAGCTTTGTTGCTTTATTCTTCAATAATACCTATTTCACAAAGAAAAAAAATGGTGTACTGTTTGTATGTATGTGTGGCTTGTATGTGTCCTCTTCTAGGCTTTGTTCGGCAATGAAAAATACAATACCTTTTTTAAATTATTAAAATAGTGGCCTTTGAACCACAGTGAAAGGTTAGAGGATCACAGTTACATATGAGCTATGTGTGGATCTTATCAGGAGTCACATGTCCTTTTCTATGGAAAGGACATAGCAATACGTTCTCTTTCTCACAACTAGTCAGAATGAACAGAATACATATTTGTGGCATGCTCAGCCTGCTGCCCCAACCTCAGAGACCACCAAAGAAGAAGGTAATGGAAGGCTTAAAGAACCAGAGGTCAGGGAGGATCACTGAGCAGCAGCATCTTCAGGATTTAACAAGACCACTGCACTCATGAAGTCACAGGAGCCATGGCTGCCTGCATAAGACCTTTACAAGATCAAGCCTGTCAGTGTCTAACATGGAGCCGGAAGGAACTTATGAACCCCTACTTCTAACTAAGGATATATGGACATGTGATGGCTCTTCAGGGAGAGAAAACCTGCAAGAAAACAGAGTATAAAGCCCAGTAGGCTGACCACACTCCAGTAATGGCACCAGACCTAGAAAAATATGGACATCACAAATTATAGTTAATGGTTTAATTTTTAAAAAGGGACAGGGTACCAAAACATGAAGTTGGGGATGGATCTAGGTAGAGTTAGGGGTAGAAGTTGGCAGTGAATATGATTAAAGTATATTATATGGCATTCTCTAAGAATTAATAAAAATATTTGTACTGAATATGTCTTAAGTTTTGCTTTTCAAATGGTGACCATCATTGTAGAACAAAATCAGACACATGCAATGTATACATGAATGGGTTTGACTATGTCTATAAAACTTTATTTACAAAAGCAGCTGAAAGGCTATTCTGGGCCAACAGGCATCAGTGTTGTCCTGGCAACTAGATGTGAATCTGAAGCACCCAAAGGAACCCATCCTTGACTTACTGCTCAGGTCATAGTCCTGAAAGTTACTCATGTAGCACTGCTTCATCATTTCTGTTCCTGAAACCTAATTATTTGGCCAGGTCATAACATTTAGTACTCCTCTTCTGTGGCTTCTATGTGCACACCTCACCCCCAAATGCAGTAAGTAAAACCTGGGTAGGAAACAATAATTCAGCTACTGTTCTGTACTTTCTTGAAATCCTGCAGGGTAGCATTGCTGTTGCCAGGAGTGATCCTTCAGAGAAGGCAATCTTTGAACAAGTTTGGGCAACAATTTCACTGAGGATGAAAGAGGAGTTATTTCTGTCAAATTCAGCACACAATCCAGTTTCATTATTTTGGGATATAAAGCTGTTTAGTGATTAACTTTGTTTATACTTGGCAGAGCATCACTTCCTTTTCTGAGGAGAAAAAAGACAAAAAAGCTCATAAAAATTTCAAAAAGCTTTTGACTTCAAACAGCTCTTACAAAACTGCATTTGGATGAGTCAAGTGTGGAGGAATCAAAACCATATGGATTCCTCTCCTTAAAAATAAACACCGACTTAAACTGAAGGAAAGTTTCTTGAAAAAGTAGACTTTGGCCTCCACAGACTATAAATAGTAAAAAAGCAACTTTATGAAATTTGATAAACCCAAATCACAGCCGGGTTTGCCCATTCATAATTATAGTGTTTTCACTGTATATTATGTAAAAATAAACAGCTCAAGAAATGACCTACATTTTGGATATTTTAATAGCATGAAGATTTTCATTTATCTCTCAAGTAATTTTTGTCTAAATCTTGAATTTGAGGTAAATTGCATTGTTATATTTGTAATGTGATAATGTTAAACACTTGCCATTCCTTGTATTTTATTTTCAAATATCCAGTCTTGCTACAAACCAGAATCGACAAATTGTTGAGAAATGTCAGCCAAGCATTATGGTAAGTGACTAACTCAAAAGTTACAGACACATCTCAAGTGTAAGGCCAACATAGTGAGCCTGAGTTAGCCTGGGCTTAAGTGGATCCTTCCACAAAAAGAATGAGGGGCCAGGAGGAAGAAAGGGAGACAGAGAGAGGAGTTGGGAAGAAGATAAAGAAGAAGGAAGGGAAGGAAGTGTTTGGGAGTCAGAAAGAGGAGGAGGAAAGAAGAAAGGCAGGGAGGAAAGAAGAAAAGGAAAAAGAGATGGATTGAGATATGTCTGTAAACATATTTTTAAAGATTTGTTTATTGTTTGTGTGTTTGTGTGTGAACCTACTTGAGTATATATATACTACTTGTATACAGAAGATCATTATTGACAGAGGAGAGCATCAGATTCCCTGGAATGGGAGATACAGGTTCTTATGAGTAGCCACATGGGTGTTAGGAATTGATACTTGAGTCCTTTATGAACAATCTCTCCAGGCCCTGTCTGTACACATTTCTAATATGATGATAGTTCCTAATTAGATTTTCATCTTCTACCTTTCTTTTACATTTTCATCAAAATATAAATAATGAAAACCCTGTACCCTTACTTAGGTAGATTAAGTGACCAACTTAGATGGATATTAATATGATCATAAATAATGCAAACCAAAATTTCTTAATAATGGTCTTTATACAAATTTAACCAAGTCAACCAGACTTATATTATTCCTTAACTATTTTGTTAACACCAAATGTTCCAAAGCACAAAGGTGTTAGCCACTCTCCTGGATCAGAAAATAAAAGAGAGTTTAATAAATTCTTACATACTGCTATATTATTTGTATCATGAGTCATGAAGAGGTAATGATCAGTCTCATGACAGGGTCAAGGCTTCTTAGTCGGGGGGTTATGTTTACGGCCATAGAAGGTCAGCAGAAGTAAATCAATAGCAAGGTGCACATCATGTTGAATTGATATGATCTGATGTGATAGCAAGTTCTAAACAAACCTAAGAATCAAAAAAATTCCAAGCAATGAAAGCCAAAGAATTAGAAATGGGGATGGAGCTTTACAAGGTTATTTCCATTCATCTCAGGGGAGGAGGAGGAATTTGGTTGCTCTTCAGGTTGGGTCAGGGGCTATATGTGGGAAACGTTTTTCCTCCCTTTGTACCCTGCTTGCTGTCTTGTCTAGTTCCAACTCATGCTCACCCTCCCAAACTGAAAATTCCAGAATAAAACATACAGAAAGTAGTCTTATAATTTTTTAAGTGAATCCTTTCATTTCTCTTTCCTATGAAAGACAGGCAGCTACCTCACATGAAGGATAGCAAGCAACAGAAGGCAGACTCAAGAGAACAGCTTTATTAACTTTGACCTATTCTCCCTCCTGGCCCTTCACTGAGCCTGTAAGTAACAGGAATGAAAATTTTCTAACATGGTTCTTAATGAATATTCCTTCTTTTATTTTCTTTTATTTGCCTTCCAGTTGGCAAATATGTTCATCTTGAAATACTTGGGATACATTTCCACAAATAGGCAAATCAGTGGGAATTTATATTTCGTTTCCCACAGTCATACAATTCTTTGTCTAATTGTCAAATAAATGCACTTATTGTGGGCAGAGAAATCACTACACAGAAATTCAATGAACATTCCCCAAATAAACAATTCCCCAAATAAACAATCATCTTCCAAGAGACTCCAGCCAGTCCATGTGGAATTAAAACATTTTTAACTCTTTTGTTTTAATCTACAGAGTTGGATATATATATATATATATATATGCACACACACACATATATATATACATATACACATATGTGTTTGTAGGTATGTCATATCATGTTGAAATACCGTATTATTTAGGTTTCAATCCACCATGTCCTGATCACTCTCTGAGCTCGGTAAAAATTAAAGGATTCCCTTGCTCAGTGGGGGCTTCCCATTCTCTGCCTGAACTTACCTGAAGGGCATTTCTAGACACAGACACCTGACCTTCCTTGGAGGATGACCCTGCACAGAGCTTCCTGCAAGCACTACACTACATTAATCAGCACACTAGTCCTGCTTTTTCTTCCCTGCATGTATGGTAATTAGGTATTGTGTTATGATCAATCAGTTTTTCCTGCCCATAACCCTAATTGCCCTTATGTACCTTACCACACAAAACAATAAAATGAGTTGGCTCTCTGAAGCTGACTCCTGGATATTTTCTCTGTCATACTCAATGGCCTTCTGAACCCTGTTTGTTATTTCTGTTTCCTTTGTCCTTGTGGTCCTCCCTTTGTCCTTCCCATTGTCCAGTGGTCAGTGGACAATGAACTCTGAGGGCTAGGGTCAATTACAATATTCTCTTCCCTAGGGATCATATGAGCATTGTGTACCTTCAACCCTCACAAATTTTCTAGGTTCCCTTTCATTTTGCCTAATGAAATGCTTGAACATCTAAACCTTTCTTGGTGTCTGTTTCTTGGAAAATTAGAATGGTATAACACAGAATTTTATGAGAATTATCTTTTATTGTAAAAATACTTAGTTAGGTGTTCTGAGATCAATGCTGTTAATCATCTCCAAATACCAAAACTGACCTTACATGGGTTGAATCTGGTCTTCAAGTACATTTCATAGTATTTTATTCTTTCCTTCCTCACCTACACATACTGTATTTTGAAATTACCATTCCTCTAAAATCCTGATCCATAAATATTTTGTTAATATTGTGTGTTATCTTTTTTTTAAATTTATTACAGTTTATTCACTTTGTATCCCAGCTGTAGCCCCCTCCCTCATCCCATCCCAACCCTACCCTCCCTCCCTCTTCTCTTCCCATGCCCCTCTCATAGTCCACTGATAGGGGAGGTCCTCCTCCCCTTCCATCTAACCTATCAGGTCTCATCAGGACTGGCTGCATTGTCTTCCTCTGTGGCCTGGTAAGGATGCTCCCAGATCAGGAGGAGGTGATCATCGAGCCAGCCACTGAGTTCATGTCAGAGACAGCCCCTATATTATCATTTGTGTGTGTGTGTGTGTGTGTGTGTCTTATCTTTAGACTGATCTTTTCATGATGCCTGCGGCTCAACTCAAGGTCTATCTGAATGACTGCCTTCTCCCTAGAGCTCCTTTCTTTTTCTCAAGCAAGAGTACCCCTGTGCAACTATTTAATCCACAGCATGCTTCTGATCATACTTGTTGTCATAGGATGTGGGTTATTTTAATGAAAGGCTAAGTCAGCCAAAATAATGGAAAAGAAATGTAGTAAATCTTGGAAGTTGGACAATTGGGGTATGGATTTCAGATCTATGACTTATTTGTTTTGTGGTTTGAGACAAAACTGTACTTTCTCTGAGATTTGTAAAATCAAGATAATAGGCCTTACAGGACTGGGGCTTTATGAAAATATAATGAGAAAATTCACTTGTTTTTCATGAATAAAAAAGAAAAGGAGCACCTGCTTTGAAGCAAGGACACAACTGTGTCCAGAGTTCAGTTAGTGATGTCAACATTGTTCACGTAATGCCAGGGACATCGCCGGGGCACAGACACCAGTCTCCAGCTCTGCAATCGATGCATGATATTTTCAAGAGGCTAAGCAGAATCTTTTATTTCATTACATAGAGTAACAGGAAGAACTCAGTGATGGACTCTTTGACTGCTCCCCCCACCCCCGAGGGAGGAGTAGCCTTGCTAGGCCACAAAGGAGGACATTGCAGCCAGTCCTGAAGAGACCTGATGGACTAATGTCAGATGGAAAGGAAGGAGGACCTCCCCCATCAGTGGACCTAGAGAGGGGCAGTGAGGAGATGAGGGAGGGAGGGTGGTATTGGGAAGGAACGAGAGAGGGGGTTACAGCTGGGATACAAAGTAAATAAACTGTAATTAATGTAAAAATAAAAATTATAAAAAATAAAAAATAACAGTAATAAGTAAGCCTAATACATTTGCACTTTTCATAATTTTAAAATAAGATTAAACCAAATCTGACTATTCTTGCACATATTCCCAGCACACACACACATACACACACACACACACACACACATACACACAAAACTAGGACAGGAGAAAGAATTATGGGTTTAAGTTTAGCCTGGCTGATTAACAAAGTTGAAGCTTATCTAGATTCATAAGTTGAATCAACAATGAAAAAACTAACAGAAGCAAAAACAGTAAAAACAAAAAAGAAATTAAGCAGAATGGTGTGCTAGATAATGTTGGAAAAAAATAAGTGAAGACATCATGATGTTAAAATAATGCCTTTGAGGAAGAATAGATTGCAGACTCCGTGCTTATAAAAGTCCAGTATCCACCAGACAGAGAAATGGGTCCTTCCCCTTTCCTCTTTTCTTTCCTCCCTTTTTTCTGCCTTTTTTCTTTTTTGCCCTCCCTCCATTTTTCTCCTTCCATACCTCCATCCTTTTTCTCCTCTGATCCACTAATTAAGCTTTGATCATCTCTCCTGCATCCAAAATATAAATAAAAATTCTTGTAACTGTAATGAAACACACACACACACGAGAGGGAGGGAGGGAGATAAGTACATAGATAGATGGATAGATAGATAGACAGACAGATTGTACATATAGATCTTATTGCAAATAACTGCTCAGCATGATGCTAGTGTGGCAAATTCAAAATCAACAGGGAAGGCTGGAAATGAGCATGCAGGAGCTGAGGCCACAGCCTGTGGATAGAAGGCCTTTTAGAGAGGAAGCATCAATACTTTAAAAGCCTTTTGATGAGTTGGATGATGTCCACACAAATTATTGAGAATAATTCTTTTACTGAAAACCAACTGAGTGTACCTGTTAATCATATTTACAAAATTACCTATGCAGCCACACCAAGATTAGTGTTTAATCCAATAACTGTATTTTGGACAATCTAGATTAAATCAGGAAACTGATCACCATGTGCCCTAGAACAGTATTTTTTTTTAACCATAAATGTCTTTATTCTTTTGCAGATCTAGACACAGAATCATCTTTACCATAAAAATCCCACAGGGATTTTAGATCATCTCTCCTCTCAAACTAACAGTAGATAAGCATTTTATAAAAGAATATGTTTTATTTTTTCCCATACAGTGTAAGATTCAATTCTATAAAAGATAAACATCCTGAATTCTAGGCCACTCATTGCAGTGAAACGCACAAAAAAATAGCAGAAAGGATTTTATTGTTCTACAATGCCCAGCAGGCAGTACGACTATTGAATATCTTAAAAGATTTATAGGGAAAACCTTATTTCCTTCAGTTTTGTGCCCTGTATTTTTTATTCTAGAGAAATATGTTTTTAATATTCATTGAATATTGATTAAATACCCAAGCCTTCCACATTAAAACTAAATTGAAAGCACATTTTTTGCAAGTGAATATTAAACAATCTGTCAGAGAGAAAAAAACTCTAGTTAAAAATCAATGTAGAAAGTTTTTAAAAATAAATCAGATGCAAAATTATTGCACTACCCCCTTTATTTATCAAGCAGAAAGTTCTAGCATTTTGTTTTATTTGGACAAAAGGATAATCCTAATGGGTGCCTGTTTGCCCTCCTCTCTAACAAAATGTGAAGCCTGACTTTCCAGCCTACCCTAGATCCAACCATAGGGTAGGACATGTGGTCTCGATATTTCATGCCATCTCTCTCCTGAGAAATGCTAAGTACCACTCTTGGTTGGCCATCATAGAGATGTCAATGGCAGATTCCATGATCATGGAATGCAACATGTCCCCCAGACTTGTTTCTACTTCTTATTGGGTAAGTGTCTCTGTCATATTTAGAAACCGATGCTCTTCCTATAAATGGCATCAGTCTTCCAGTTGCGCAAACTCACTTTGAAATAATGGTTGAAGCTTTGGTAAGTACTGTTCTAGTTTTCTGTCTCGTCATCCTTATGTAGACCACCGGATCATCTAGAGCACACCGACTGTATCTAGATTCTTGATATTGTGGGGTCTCTTCTTAGCCAGCTACACAAATGTAAGGTTTGAACAATTCTATATAGGTTAGAGTTATGTCTTCATTTAAGGTGATTTTTGTATTCTAACATCATTCTGGGCCCTGATTTCTGTCCTGAAATTATCTTAAAAATTTTAACTACAGTTAATTTTGTTAGCTAACCAAATGAAAGTAGCAAATGATTTTTTCTAGTTCTAATCCTGTCATGGATTTTTCATGCTTAAGGTGGGATATGAGTTCATAAAAGTAAAGTTGAAAGTATAATTATAAAATCATATGTGAAGATCTATGATGATCTTCAAATGATAATTAACAAAGACTAATGTTTTAAAACAATGAAAAGGAAAAATGACATAGAATCTGTCGGTTTTTAGATTTTTATTTAATTACTTATTTGCTTATGGTTTGTGTAGCTGTGTTTTGTCTGCCAGTATGTCTGTGTTCACCATGCATGCCCTGTCTCTGCAGACCAGAAGAGGGCACTGGATACCCTAGGACTACAATTACAGATGCTCTTGAATGCTTGGGCTTGAACCCAGTTCCTCTGGAAGAGCAGCAAGTGCTTTTAACCATTGAACCATTGATCTAGCCCCAGGCATAGTATTTTTTTAAAAAAATGAATTTCAGGTGATGAGATCTGCTTTTATAGAAAAAGCCTTCAAGAGATCTAAAAGAGAAGAATCCTCAATTGAGCTGTCATCCTGAGATGAGAGATATTAAGACTTTATATATTAAGAATCCATCCAGAGCTTTCAATTAACTGTTGCTATTGTTCTCACGGTATGACAGACATTTCTAATATTTATTATTTGGCTGTATTTATTCATTTTACTTTCTAGGCTGTATTGATTAGGTAGACCCATATCTGACTGCAGGACTCTGGTCATTTAAAAGGTTGGTCAGATACACTGATGAAATACAGATCTCAGTTAGTTTAGCCTTCTGTACAAACCACAAGAAAGCTGCGGTATCTAAAACAAAAAACCCAAAACCTGTGTTTCTGTTTTTTCAATTTGTTTTCAGGTAATTGCATACTGTGAATTCCCCAAAATTATCCTAGGTCTTGAGGCTGCCCTTCTAAGCAATTCATTTTAAAGAATTAATCTAAGACTGGTAATGTAAAGAAGACTAGGGCATGTGAAGAAATGATCTGCGAATGCTGTTGGCAGTGGGGAGGTGTGCATGTTTGGAGACCCCTACTTAAGCCGTGGGGGACTATCATCCTTCACATACAGCTGTGAATTTCTAAACTCTCCACAGCAACTGATCGTCAAAACTTACTCTGAAATGACAGAAATGAATCAGTTAATGCTTTTTAAACCATTTGATAAGAATATTCTGATATTTTGTTATATACATTCCTATAATTACTTGGCATTTCCCCAGACAGGCTCTGTTGCCAGATCTCTACATCATCTTTGTAAATTAAGAATGTCTGAAGCATACCCGATAGATAATTTTATATAAAGGAATATGAATGCACATTCTCCTCTTTCAATGATGTTCAACTTCACAATATGTGAAATACTCCTTATAAATAAAACCACCAACATCCCCACAGGTTTCGCTTACAATATTTCTCAGGCCTCCATGGCCATGCCTAAATCTGTGACCCATTTTTAAACTGGGTTGGGGGTTCTCTTGATATCCAGGTTTTTTCATGTTTGTTTATTTTTTATATTAGTTACAGTTTATTAACTTTGTATCGCTGGTGTATCCTGCTCCCTCATTCCCTCCCCATTCCACCCTTCCTCCCTCTTCTCTTCCCTGCCCCTTTCCAAGTCCACTGATGGGGGAGGACCTCCTCCCCTTTCATCTGACCCTGGTTTATCAGGTGTCTTCAGGAGTGGCTGCAAAATCTTCCTCTGTGGCCTGGCAGGGCTGCTCCTCCCTTGGGGTGTGAGAAGTCAAAGAGCCTGCCATTGAGTTCATGTTAGAAATAGTCCCTGTTCCGCTTACTAGGGTACCCACTTGGATAATGAGCTACCATGAGCTACATCCGAGCAGAGGTTCTAGGTTATATCCATACATGCTCCTTGGTTGGAGAAACAGTCTCATAAAAGACCCTTGTGCCCAGATATATTTGGTTCTTGTGGAACTCCTGTCCTCTCCAGATCATATTAACTTCCCCTTCTTTCATATGATTCCCTGCACTTTCCCCAAGGTTTGGTTATGAGTCTCAGTATCTCCTTTGATACACTGCTAGGTAGAGTCTTTCAGAGGCCCTCTGTTGTAGGCTCCTGTCCTGTTACTTTTTTTCTCCTACATTCAATGCACATCCCATTTGTCTTTCTAAGTGAGGATTGGTCCTCTTACCCCGAGTCCTCTTTTTTGTTTATCTTCTTTAGGTGTATCAATTTCAGTATATTTATCCTATCTTATATGTCTATATAAGTGAGTATATACCATGCATGTCTTTCTGTTTTGGGGATACCTCACTCAGGATGATCGTTTCTAGGTCCCACAATGAGCATTGATCATACCAACCTGGGTCCTCCTTCTTGTATATCTTCCCTAGGTGTGAAGATTTCAGCATGACCTTCCTATCCTATAATAAGTGAGTATATACCATATGTTTCTTTCTGCTTTTGGGATACCTCACTCAGGATGATCATTTCCAGGTCCCACCATTTGCCTGTGAATTTCATGATTTCCTCCTTTTTAATTGCTGAGTAGTATTCCATTGTGTAAAAGTACCACAATTTCTGTATCCATTCCTCAACTGAGGGACATCTGGGTTGTTTCCAGGTTC
>CM053766.1:73268033-73298057 GCA_028658305.1 Pachyuromys duprasi
TGGGAGAAATGAAGGAGGGGGCTACGCCTGGGATGCAAAGTACCTAACCTGTGATTGATATAAAAATAAATAAATTTATTTTAAAAATCAATTAAATAGCACTTGGTTATCTCCAGAACAGCCATGCCGCTCTTGCAACAGTGGGTACATCTTGCCTGCCAGGTACTGAAATTCAGGGGATTCTCTCCTGAGTATGGCCATTGATACCCCTTTTTTTTCTCCTGGTGGTCTTCATTGCAGCTCCCAGTACTATTAAAATGACTAATAATGATTTTTTAAAACCATCTAATATCACCAATAGTAGGAGAAATAGAAGTTAACCTACCTTGAGATTCCACCTTGCCCATGTCAACTTTCTATTAAAAAAATCAAACAATAAATACTGACAAAAAGTATGAGGAAGTTATTCTCTGTTGTTTGGAATATAATCTGGTGTATCCACCATGGGGATAATTGCGGTAAATTTTCAACAGCCTAAAGACAAAACTACCATATGATCCAGCTATACGTCTCCTGGGTATTTGTCTAAAGGACTTTATATCCTACTAAAGAGAACTTGGCTTATCCATAGTGACTGACTGCTGCCCTAGTCACAGTACCCAGGCAATGGAATCAACCTAGATGGCCATCAACGAAAGAATAGATAATGAAAATGTGGTACCGATATCCAGCTCAGCTATGTAGATAAATGAAATCATAAAATTCACTGGTAACTTGACAGACATGGGAAAAATATACCGAGTGAGGTAATCCAAGGTGAGAATGACAGGTTGCATTCCCATCTTGCCTGTGTGAACTTAGCTCTGACTCTTTAGTTGTATTTTTCAACATTTTAAATTCTTGGTTATAATCTGAAGTTAGAAAATTTTATTGTTTTCCCTTCCAATTTGGAATCTGATGTACAAACTTCTGAGGTTTTCCACTTTTGTGTATTGTTAAGGATCTGTCAGAATACCCAATAATAACATGTTCCATTGTGACAGATAATTTTTAATTTTATTTTTAGAGAATTCTGAGTGATGAGATCCAAACTGAGATGAGATGGAATTAACCTGGAGGTCACTATGATGCAAATCAGAACATTCTACTTAGGGACACATGGCCCAAGTGTCTTTTATTTTGATTCTAGCAATCTATGAATATTCTTTTTTATATGAAATGAATGGAACCCAGGTGGAGCTAACTGCTCATATTGATTAAAAACACGTGGCTTTTATTTTAAACTGTCATACTGTGAGGACAAGAGGTGGATATTCGCTATCATAAAGTACCTCCAGGGACATTTTATCAGGACATGGGAATGTCTGGAGTTTTAACCTTTGCACAGATGAAATTTACATACAAATTCTCCATGGACTTTCTAAAAAGATCTCTCAGCTGTCAGAATTTTACCAGAGGTTGCCTTTGTTCTCCATTGACTGACACAACAATTGTGATACAACTGCATACTCAAGGGTAAAGAATACCAGCAGACACAAACCAGAATCAGCAATAGCAAAATCCAGTAAAAATGCCAAACATGGGGTTTGCTTGAGGAGACTATGTCCTCTTATTTTCTGTCTGTGACTATCACGTCTATTTTCAAAAAAACCCACCCATTTTTTCACATTAGAAGTGCATTATGTTTTAGTGCACACTGCACAGTTTTTGAGTAACCAGCTAACAGTGAGAAACAGTTTTGTTTTGTTTTTTTCTTTAGTCAAAAAAAGAAAAAAACATTCTAAAGGTCAGTGAGAAGAGTAGCCCAATCACAGCAACTAGAATGATCTGTTCCACCCTGGGGACTTTTAAAGTGTTGCATCTGATATTTTGAAGTATTTTGTGGCATTAGTTGGATCTCTGATGTTTACAGTTAAGCTTATAAGCACAGAATCTGTCAAAGGAAATTAAAACTTGTTCTGTGCTACTAAGGTATTTAATTATTTTTTTAATTCTTAAAGCCAAACAAATGAATACAGAATGCATACACATTTAGAGATAGCACAATTCACTTAGAATAAAATGTTTAGTTATGATCTAACTAAATAGTCAATATAATATAATATGATATATACAGTATATATTGTTAATTGCTCATTTGGGAATAAAAATAATCATAGGCATTCCAAATCTCACGTTCAATGAAAGAACTTTTTTCTCCATCAGTAGAAAAGTTCTCAGTTATGTGTTTGTTTGTTTGTTTGTTTTGTGATTGGGTTCTCTTGTGTAATGTATTCAGTGCATTAAGAGATTCAGAGAAAGCCAGACACTAATTTTCCAAGACAGAACTAAAATCACTACTATAGCTGAATTACTTTTTAATTTTATGTCAGCACAAATTATAATTATGCACACTTAAATAAAGATATATATGTATGTATAATAGCACATTGGAAAATACAAGATATATAACTGCATGGCAAATAATAGGCAACAGTATAGACAAATGTCAGGCTTGAAAACAAAACAAAACAAAAAATGTGGCTGCAGTCCTTACACACACAGACAGACAGAGGCAGAAGACTGAGGAAGAATCACACAATAGGCTAGAGTGGAACTTTAGCCACAGACAGCTGATGAGGGTAAAGGTACCATTCCTGTTTGGGATGGAGATAGGGACAGGAGAAATACGGAGGGAGTGATGGGTGACATATTCAAGAACACTAACCTCCTTCCATTTACTCAGGCTGCCTGTGTTTTCCCTTTTCTTCACCCACACCAGAAACAACCCTTTTAGCTGCAGTGCTTGCCTACTGTCTACCAGAGATCTGCCATTTGGGAATTCTGTCCAAACTCAAGTTCACAGTGACATAACCCAAAGCTTTTCCAACACCTAAACATATGTCCCATATCACCTCAAACTCTTAAAATGTATGTAAGTTACTTAGTGATGCACTAAATCTACAATATATAAAATTTTATGTTCATGTACTAGCTCACTGAATTTTTGCCAAGCTTTCAAAGTCAATTCTATTTTTAGTGATGTCAAAATTACCTTAGAAATGTTAATAAACTGCTGAAACTGACATACATGGACATTTAAAGGATTTTAATTAAGAGTCAATATCTGTATTATTTTATGTTTTCTGTCTTGCATTATCTATCTTTTGTATAATCACTTCTTTTAATTTTATGTGTGTGAGAGTTCTGACTGAGTGTTTCTGTGCTTGAACAGTGACTGTGGGTGTTAGAAGGCAGTCGTGGGTCCCCTAGAGCCACCAGAGTCAAAGATTGGTGTGGGCTACTAGGTTGGTGCTTGGAATGCAAAAGTGACCAGTGCTCTTTACCCAACTCTCCAGTTTCTGCATTATCATCTATATATTTATAAACATATATATGGTGTGCATATTACAGAAATGATAGACAGATGATAGATAGATAGATAGATAGATAGATAGATAGATAGATAGATAGATAGATAGATAATAGATTTCTATGAAATCTGATTATAGGGTAAAACTCATTGGCTTTTAAGCAACAGCACAGCTTCCAAATCAAATTAAGCACTTAATAAAGACATTTTCTTATAACATGCAGTTATACCACAGAACTTAATAGAAAAGAGGACAATGGAACCATCTGATGTGATGATACATAAAGATGATCAAGCAGAAAACGGATTCAGATCCTTTATCAGGCATTTAACTCCTGCATCCCTTCTGTTACTGCCATATTTCATCTGAGTGGAGGTGGACTGGATCACAGATTCAGGACACGTCTTTCAGAGATTCATCCATCACGATCTCAATTCTGCTTGAGCACTGTCTGTCCTTCCCGGGCCACATCATTACTTTTGCACTGGGTGTATAACACAAAAGAAATCAATCAAACTAATACCTGAACCTTCTATTGGGAGAGAAGAGGGAAGTGTGCTTCTTTCGTTGAATGTGAAGTTTGAAGTGTTTACCAGTTTATTTCACAAGGAAACTCTATTTGGGTCAAAGCCAATGTGTGTATGTATACATATATGTATATATATACATATATATGTATACATATATGCTGTACACATATATATGTGTGTGTGTGTGTAATGTATGGAGAAAACACTGAGAAATAGAGCCTGGGTTGCAAATGTCACACAGTAGGGTAAACTGCATGGCCACTCTGAATTGTTTACTAGCTTTCCTTCTAAGAATTGTACTTTTCACCCATTAACCTCAGTCTTTGCCCTACAAAGTGGCTTGGCCAATGATGAATAAGTTAATGAAAATACATGTGACTTCTTAGATGCAGGATTAAATGCTGTGTGCAGCTCCATTTCCACCTGTGAACTATAGTATAATGAGACACCTTAACCCAGTGCTCTGATCCCTCAGACAGAGTCTCAGAATGGAGAAGACACATGCCAAGAGCATGTCTCTTCTGACATGTAACAGGAGTGACATAGAAATACATCATGTGCCATCACAATTGTAGATTTTTTCTAGAGCACACTATCACCAACTCTAGCTAATATCGTTACCTTCGAACCTCCCCCATTTAATAAGCCAATGAATAACATCTTTTTCTTTTTAATTTTCTACTCAAAATATCTACAGAAAAGAAAACATCGCCCATCGAACAATGATGTTAACCCCATGAGTTATGGGAAAATACTTTTAATATGCAAACCTCATGGAAACTCATTGCAATATAATCTAAAGTTGGTCCTGCCAGATATTTAGTTTTGGGTTATACTGGGTGGAGCTGGTCATTTCTATTACTTTCTATTACTTTTTTGGACAACCAGGTAAGACAGAAAACCTTGGCCAATTTCTGTAATGTTCCTGATGAATGAAGCAGTGCGAGTTTAAGGTAGTGCATAGGATTTTATCATTGTGCCATCAAGACCGTTTTTTCCCCATGTATAATATGTTCTCTCTCATTACCACATAGAATCAAAGCTAAGGCATGTAAGGAAATCTCTTTGATGCTTATTTCAAAGCATTTTTAAAAAATTAATTACTGTATGATGATGGAAAAGACTTATGGGCTATTATTTCTCGTCTATACATGGAAACCTGGATAGTTTTAGTATCTTTCTCCAGACCACACAGTGAGTCATTCACAGAACTCCATTGACCTCTGTGTTTTCAGTGTGAGCTGAAACCTTTTATTACAATAGTCACAGGAATGGGTAACTTTTTTTTTTTAACTTGAGCCCTCTAACAACAGTAAACATCAGAATTACTTTAACCCCGTGCAGGAATTTTATTCTGCTTTGAGCCTACTTTTAGGATCAGCAAGATAGAATTAAGCTATTTTAAGGCCTTCCAAGTAGCCACTGTCTAATCTGCATGTCCTCTCTGGGCATAGTATAAGCAAAAAGATACTATGCTCAACAGTATTTTGGGTCATATAACTCCCCCTTCTTTCATATGATTCCCTGCACTCTGCCCAAGGTTTGGTTATGAGTTGCAGCATCTGTTTTGATACACTGCTAGGTAGAGTCTTTCAGAGGCCCTCTGTGGTAGGCTCCTGTCCTGTTACTTGTTTACTCTTATTTCCAATGTCCATCCCATTTGAGTTAGTATGACCTGGAGAGGACAGGAGGTCCACAAAGACCAAATATATCTGGGCACAGGGGTCTTTTATGAGAATAATTCTCCAACCAAGGACCATGAATGGATATAACCTAGAAGTCCTGCCCAGATATAGCCCATTGCAGCTCAGTATGTAAGTGGGTTCCCTATTTAAGGGAACAGGGACTGTCTCAGCCATGAACTCAATGGCTGGCTCTTTGATCCTCCCCCCCCCCCCGTGGGAGGAGCAGCCTTGCTAGGTCACAGAAGAGGACATTGTAGCCAGCCCTAAAGAGACCTGATAAGCTAGGATCAGATGGAAGAGGAGGAGGATCTCCCTGAACAGTGGACTTAGAGAGGGGCAGGAAGGAGATGAGGGAGGGTGGGATTGGGAGGGAATGAGGGAGGGGGATACAGCTGGGATACAAAGTAAATAAACTGTAATTAATATAAAAATAATAAATTTTAAAAAGATTATTTTGGACACATCTTCCTCATCTACTGAATTGCCCTAGTTGAGGCAGACAACAAAAGCTAGAAAAACAAAAATATATGTACATTCCCACAAGAAGAATGAGACATCTCTATCACAATAATGCAAACCCTGTTAAAATCACCACAATGTCAGCCAATATTGTCTTACAGTTTGCATTTTGAATGATAACACAGTTATATGATCCAATTGTTCTACAAGACTGTGTGACTAATACAGGTTTAATTATTTTTTAAGTAAATTTAATAGAAAGCAATGCTTCAGCTACCATTTATGCAGGAACATATCAAGTGCTACGTATAATAAAAACCTGTACCTCTTTGCAGCAAACATTGGGCTTACTTTGTGCTATGTAACTTCTTCTAAGTCATGATAATTGAATCTAAAGATGCAGACTGTTCTGCTTCATTCCATTTTCCCAATATTCTCAATATTCTGCCTAAGTATACTATGTTTTCTTCCAAAAAAACTTCTAGGTTTTATTAGGTCAGCTACAGTTAAGAAATTGCATTTAACAATTAGTTTTTTTAAATTACTTTACACTTTTCTACAACAAAGACACTGGCTATCCAATTTTTCTTTGTAGAAAAAAAGCACTTCTTTTTAAAATGCTAACAAATAGCATAGTTGGCTTTTAAAAATGCTCTGGCTTTGAAACAAAACATTTTAAACTACCTGAATGCTTACACAAAACAGTGAAAATAAGGTTTTATCTTAGAAATTAACACAATTCATATTCTAATATAGAAATTCACTCGGATCTAACCAAGAATGAACATATAAATCAGGACAAAAATATTTTCTTTGTAATTCTCAGACATAAATGGATTCATAAAAATCATATTTATAAGAAATTATTAAATATTACAAGTAAATAATGATCATAATCTTTCTGGTAAATCAGACCTACATTTCTCCTCTTGCCATAGGAAATTATCACTTAAGTCTAATATATTTAATGTGTAAATTGGCAGGGATGGATCTAACACAAGCTCTTGGATATAATATTTTAAAATTTGGCATTTCAATCTCAAAACATTTATATCGTTGTTTTAATTTAAAATTTTAATACTCTAAAATGCCAAAGTGTTATTATCATATATATTTTATCATACGAAAGCAGGGAAAAGGTAAAATTCTACTTACTTAATTCAAGGAAAATAGAACTGTTTTCAGTCTTTATAACTTCCTGAGGGGAAACCTGCACTGTTTCTCAACTCTCATTAATTCTATGGAATATCCCATGGAAAAAATAGCATACCTTGCTTTATTTTTCCCATTTTGTTCATTTCGTAACAGACTATGTAAATTCTACCAGCATCATTGTCAAAGCCCAGAGGTGTACTGAAGTCCCTGAGGCAGAGAAACTGCATGTCTGTACATAAAAAACAGAAACCCAAGCTTTCAAAAGGCTCCACCTGAGAGCCTGCAGCAGCTTACAGCACAGCTGACGTTCAGTTGCCCTGAGATGGACATCTGCCAAACCAGCTGAAGCCACTGACAGGAAAAGAAAAATTACATGTTGCTGCATTATTATATTGAAATTCTTACGATTTTTCTAAAAAGTCAATTACTATTCCTTTGTTCTTTTAAATGTACTTCTTTTCATACCATGACAACTTCTTGGGCTAAATATAAACTCATGTCTTGTAAATGTCACTTTGCAAAGATCTAGATATTACATAATGCCCTCTTTGCTTCAACTAGCTCATCCATGATTTATAAATGTTTAAATAAAGAAAAGCAAGAAAGGTCCACCAGCTTTTAGGAAGAGTCAAGACGCTCACTCTGCCACTGTTTTATCAATAGATGCTTGGAGAATTGTTAGTGTTATAAACTTACACTTTTGTTTTCCTGTTGTGTGAACTGTATGGAGCTAGGAAAGCTGTGAGAAACATCTATGACACAAAGGCCATGTCCCAACAGTAACACTGGGATAAAATCCTGGCCTGTACATTGCTACATAATAATCTTGTGTTTATAGAAAACATCACTACAGTTCCATTTGTATTTGTCAAAATGTAGCAGTAGGGAGGGCAAATACAGGTTCAGCTACAGATAGCACAGTTTGTATTTTATTGAAATGCCCATATCTGCAAAGATTGGGAATTTCTAACAGGTACCTTTCAGCACACTGTGAACTGTCACTGTTTATATCTGCAAACAAGGCTCATAACACATTCTCTTGGGGAGAAAAAAAAATCATGATATAAAATTCAATTTAAAAATAAAAGCTGAGGAACTAAAAGAAAGAATTTTACCGGTATGCAAGTGTGCAGGCACATGCTATTTTACTGAAGGTACTGAGTCTTCAAAGGCTTAGGTGGGTATTATTTTCAAATACATGCATTTTAAATTACCTTTCCTCAATTCTCCAGGAAAGATAAATATAGGAAATGTAAACTATAGTATCCTCTATTCATTGAGCTACGTGCAACTATATGCTGCTTTCTAGAGATACAAAAGCCACATCAGCCCACACTTTGAGAACAATATATGGCGTGCCAAATGTTATCTTTAAGAGTTTGTAAGCATTGTTAAAAAGGGACAGGAAAAAGGAATGCCATATTCAAATCTTAGTATTAAGGAATTTTTTTTTTTTTTTAGTTTTTACCCTCTACACTGAGCATTTGATCTAGGACTTTGGCCATGCTAGGCAAGTACTCTTTCACTGAGATATACTCCTAGCTAGCCCTCTTTTTATTTTGAGGCAAGGTTTCACAAATTTATGCAGGCTATCCTGACACTTGCTATGTAGCCCAGACTTCTCCCTAACTTGTGATCCCCTATGTCAGCCTCCAAAGCAGGCAGGATTGCGAGTTGTGACACCTCACCCAGGCAAGAAGATAACTTTTATGCTGTTTTCTCACTGGGATCCCTCCAGGCCATAGCCCAGGAGATAACTTCAGAGGATAGCAGAGATAACTCCAGACAGCAGAACCAGCTTGAAGTAGTTGTAAAAATAACTTGGTATGGTTGCAGAGGGACTAAGTGCTAATAGGCTAAAAGAGGCTGGGAGGACAATGTGGTGGGATGGCCACAGCATACTCCAAGCCTCATGCTTCAGATAAGATTTGATGTGAGCCAAGCTGCTGTGGGAGAAGAACAGCAGATAGAAGATAGATCATAAGATGACCAGAGGCAGGTCTCTCTCTGTCAATCCAATTCTTTCAACAACTTGAGCAGCAGATCCAGCTAACGGCCCAGTCTACGAAAGACAGTTTCTTTCTCTCTCCCCCTCTTTTTCTTTCTTTTTCTTTCTTTCTCTTTATTTTTAAAATCTACTCTGATTCAGCTTTCTGTAGCATACATAACCAACTCTGTACATATAAGTTACAAAGTCTTATTCCTGAAATTCCCCTCATTAACACTAGCAGAAGGCTAATTAAAAAAAAAAACTAGTTAAGGTATCATGATGTCTAGGAGAGCTGTAAATGACTTAATTAGCACATTTCACCCTCACTAGGCTTCTAAGATCAAAACAGGTAGGGAAATGAATTTGTATAGTACTCTTCAGCTCAGTGAGGTTGCAAAGGAATGGAATAAGAGAAGATAGTAACATAGAGGGAAAGAATTTAAATTAATAAACTATCCTAGGAGATTGGGCAGGGAGAAGGGCAGGGAGAAGGCACCCCAGTGTGTGTGAGCCCTGAGAGGAGGGCTGCACCAGTCTCTTACCTTGGGGTCTGAAGCCTTGCTCTAGCTAAGACTCGAGAATATCATCATAACTAACATGATTTCCTGGGGAAAATGCTTGGTAGAGATTTCACAGGAATAAATGTTAAGAGTGATTGGCATTCGAGATGTAAGTGTATATGACCTCTGAGCTTAGCCTAACTGCTTTCTCAAATATCTTTCTGAGAAGGTCACAAACAAGGTAATAAAGTTGGTTTACAGTCAGACTTGTGTCTTACCTCCCTTGTGACTGTGTAGTCAGGTTCTTTTGATCCTTGTGACCTGTAATATTATCTTATCAACCTGTAATCCAGTTCAATGCACCTCACCTGCCACCTTCTGTTCTCATTCCTGAAAAGAAAAATACAAGTTGCTCGGAAACCATTTAGTCAATGTGACTTCGGATATAATCCAGATGTATGCATGGCTGTTAGGAGAACTCTGAAACTCTGCTGAGAAGGCTATGCCCACATCTTGCGTGGAACCACCCTTTCCCAAAAAGCCCCTCATTCTCTATCCTCCCTCTCTCTACCGGAAAAAAAAATATATATATATATAATATTATGATAACTTTTTGTTTTAAATTTATTTCTATTTGCATATATTTGTGTATGTGCTTTGCATGCTTCCCATGGACTCATCCTGAAATTTACACTGAGCCCTTCTCTCAGTTTACACTAGGTAACATGCAGCTGCCTCTTCTACAGGTACTTAAAGGAAGTTCTAGAAATTTTGAAATTTTATCATATTCGTGGATCAATTATTTTGTGTTTTCTTTCCTACCACAGTAAAAGTACTTAATTCTCATGATCTATATGATTCTGGGAAGCCATAATGGAGAGCTAGAGAATATCTAAGTTTTATAATTGTTATGTCCAACTTATCTTACAATTCTATTGAAGGAGCTCAGGTAAATCCCTTGATTTTATGCCATTCTACCACATTCTTCCACAAAAGATCAAATATTTGCTGTCCATCATACAAAGGACTGCACTGCTTTACAAACATTATCATCTCATACTTTAATTATGTATGTCTGTATGGAAAACTAAATTCACTTTAAACCACTGTTTCATTCGCTGGCTTGTGTCTGTGTCTGTGAGCTTGTCTGCAAGACAGAGGGCAGCTCATGAAAGCTGGTTCTCTCTGTTCTACCAGGAGATTGAATTTAGGTCCTTAGGCTCAATCTCAATATGTAGCACTTTAGCATACTGAGCCATCTCACTGGCCCTAAGTTAACTTTAAAAGAAAAGGTCATTGTGTGATAAATAACTCGTCTTTGTTCTGGAAATACCAGAGAGCATTTATTAGGACCCAAACTTCTTTATCAGGACTGTTGTTTTTACTTGTCACACTGGAGCCATGCCTGAGTTTATCCTGGTGATGTCAAGCACATGCATAGTTTTTAGATAGTGACTGGCTGTCCCGAGAAGACCAGCATTATTCACAAATATTTGGAGTATAGAGTCCCGTGACAATGGTGTGACTTCTAATCTCAGGGGAAAGGACATGGGCAGGAGATTGGGTTCAGTCATGTGGTCAAGGATTCCCTCAATCCTGCTTACACAATGATGTGCAAATAAAACTTTAGGAAAGACAATGGGCTCACTTAAGCTTTCTGACTGGAAATCAAACATAGATGAGTAGGCTGAGTCTGGATGGGTCATCAGGACGCATCCTGAGGACATAGCAATTTATCCTTGAGGATCATCTCAGTTTTATTCTGTGTGAATTTAGTGGCTAGAGTTTGCATATTTATGATACAAAAGCTATCATCAGACACAGAGTATTTATACACTCATGTTGTGAGTCTTCTGAACAACTTGTCAAATCTGAGGGGACACTGAGAGTCCCTTAGCTGAGGTCAAATCATCAGAAGTACAGGAGGCCTGAGCAGCTCCAAACTTGTGGCTAGTGTCTGAGTTGAGCGCAATTTTGTCAGAGGTTTCTAATCCGTGAAGTCTGTGCTAAATTCATATAGTTAGCATCACCATTTCATGATAAAGACTTAGTGAATATTCTAGCAGACTAAAACTGTTAAGAAAAATGTAGGGTGGTTTTACAGTAAAACTCTGTAAAGCACCACTGGTTCATCATAGCGTGAAAGAGTTAAATGAGCATGTGACAGAAGCTGGTGCCTCTTCAAAGGAATTAGCATTACTGAGTTTGTGAAAGAAGGAAAACTTAAATAAGAGACACTGTCTTTTGTAATTATCATTGAGACAGGGGGAGGCAGAGAAAAACATACTTGTAAAGAGACGATCACATGTGTTTGTAATTTTTATTATTTATTTATTTATAATGTTAATTTTTCCTTTTTTTCACAATTTATTTATTATATATCCTGTTTGAAGCCCCCTCCCTCAACTCTCCCAGCCCCACCATCCCTCCCTATTTCCCCCATCCCCTTCCTGTAGTCCACTAAAAGTCCTCTTCCTCCTTGGCCTGGTAAGGCTGCATCATCAGGGACAGGATGAGTGATCATGGAGCAGTCAACAGAGTTCACGACAGAGGCAGCCCTGAGCCTTTCACTCAGAGATCCACATGGAGACTGAGCTGCCAATTGGCCACATTTGAGCAGGGGGTCTAGGTCCTTTCCATGTGTGGTCCTCTGTTGGTGCATTAGTCTCTGCAGGATCCCCTGAGTAATTTTTTAAAGATAATGGATAGTAAAAAGAAAATAGTAAATAGAAGTTGACACATAGATTCATCAAGATATTATAGTAAGTTTAAGTCTGAGAAAAATTTGGAGTACAGCTAACTAGGAGACCACTAGTTTTTTATTGGTTTGCTTTGTTTTAAATTTGGGTTCTAGAGAAATTCCATGACAAATTTTATTGAAAGCGATTCATAGATGATGTGGGGTTTGCTGTGTGGATAAGCAATGGCAGCACACCTGGAAGATGTGAGGGGCTGTTGCATCACCGATTATACATTTTGAGGAAAGTAATGAAAGCAGAGTAGCTCACATGCTTCTTCGTGTAGTGAATCTTTATGTAATGTGAGCAGTTTGGCAGAATGCACACTTGCTTTTACGGAGCTGCTTGCTTTGGAATGAGGAAAATCTATTTGCAATATCACAGGCCTCATTTGCAAGTATGTTTGAAAAGGTGCTTTGTTTTTCTAGATAGAAATGTTGTGCTTTACGGGTAGGATTTAATTTAATTCAGGAAAGAAGACAATCCGTTTGATATGATCATCGTCTTCGGAAACTGGAGGCATAGAGAAAGATGAATCACTCAAAGCTTTATCGGATTCTGCTAAAGTTTCAGGAGTTTGCCACATGTTCAGAAAGCACTTCCTAACAAAAGCACTCAGTGTTCAGGTGACTCACTTATCTGTGCTCAAAGCTGTCACTCCAGGCTCCTAGCAATTATCTTGTTGTGAGATGGGAGTGTTTTCTTGAAGAGAATATCCCAGTGACTCATGATAACTGTTGCTCAGCAGTGTGTGACCTGCCTGTCAGATGGGTGGTCACACTACGGCAGTACCTTGCACAGACAGCACTTAGGCAGCCTATGATATCTTTCTCACGTTGTCCCCTCATGTAGACACCATGCCACCTCACAGCATGAGAGGTAAGAGTACAGTAT
This sequence comes from Pachyuromys duprasi, assembly GCA_028658305.1. Taxonomy (NCBI): domain Eukaryota; kingdom Metazoa; phylum Chordata; class Mammalia; order Rodentia; family Muridae; genus Pachyuromys; species Pachyuromys duprasi. The sequence continues at coordinate 73,281,278 of CM053766.1, forward strand.
AACAAGCTATTTTGAAAGAGAGCACATTCATGTGACTTTCATTACAGTTCATTGTTTTATTTTACTATTAGTTATTAATATCATATTGGCATAAGTTTATCATTAAACTTTATAATACAACACAAAAATGTAGTGTACAGCTACAGTTTCAAATATCCATATAGGGTCGTAGAAGTTGAACCATGCTGGGAGTCTTCTGGAAAGGAGAGAAAGTTGCCCTAAAATGGACCTGCATATACTTACATAGTTTGTTCTTCAAATGTGTCTGACATAACCAGATGTTGACCGGATTGATCACATGTGTGGATGATTTTGCAATGCTAACATTTGCATCTCAGTTTTTCTGGGTCAAAGGTTGAGAAACCTCTAGTAAGGAATTTCCACATACATCTGTAAGATTGTCTTTGGGAGAGACAAAAACCTTAACCGATGAGCTGAGAGGAAGAGGTGGTCCTTGTGGAGGCTGCACCATCCAATTCATGGTACATGGTTAGAAGCATGAAATCAAAGCAGAGGTGAGCTTGCTGTCTCTTCATGAGCAGACAGGCATTCTGTTCTTCCCTTGGGCATCAGTGATTCTAGCTTTCTTCAGGATAGCTTTGAGAATATGTGATCTCTTATGTTTCTCAAGCCTCTAGCTCTATTGAACTCCACATTTCTTTATAATGGATTATGTATCTCTTGGACTCCAAAATCATTCATAAAAATATCTCTTCTTCTTATCTATCTGTCTGTCTATCATCTATCTACCCATCCATCTTTCTATCATTATCATCTTATTGGTTCTGTCTGTTACAATAAAAGCCAAACTTATGTATCAAAGAGATCTCAACACTGTGACTTAAGGAAAATAGTAAAATACAAGCTTTTGGGGTTTTTTTGTTTTTCATTTTTAAATATTTGTATTTTTTTATTAATTACAGTTTATTCATTTTGTATCCCGGCTGTAGCCCCCTTCCTTATCCCCTCCTAACCATACCCTCCCTCCCTCTTCTCCTCCCATGCCCCTCACCAAGTCCATTAATAGGGGAGGTCTGCCTTCCCTTCCATCTATCAGTCTCATCAGGAATGGCTGCATTTTCTTTTGTTGTTGTTGTTTGTTTGTTTTTAGACTTTTATTTTTTATTAATTTTTATTTTTTATGTTAATCACAGGTTATTTACTTTGTATCCCAGCTATAGCCCGCTCCCTTATTCCCTCCCAACCCCACCCTCCCTCATCTCTTCCCTGCCCCTTTCCAAGTCCACTGCAAGAAGAGGTCCTCCTCCCCTTCCATCTGACCCTAGCTTATCAGGTATCTTCAGGACTGGCTGCCATGTCCTCCTCTGTGGCCTAGCAAGGCTGTTGCTCTCTCGGGGGGTGGGGGAGGTAAAGGAGCCAGTCACTGAGTTCATGTCAGAAATAGTTCCTGTTCCCCTTACTAGGGAAATCCACTTGGATGCTGACCACATCCAAGCAGGGGTTCTAGGTTATGTCCATATATGGTCCTCAGTTGGAGAAACAGTCTCATAGAGGACCAACATGCCCTGATATATTTTGTCCTTGTGAAGCTCTTATCCTTTCCTGGTCATATTAATGCCCCCTTTTGTCATATGATTCCCTCCACTCTGCCGAAGGTTTGGTTATGAGTCTCCGCATCTGCTTTGATACACTGCTATACCACTCCTAGGCATATATCCAAAAGAAGTTCAAATTCACAACATTTGCTCAACCATGTTTGTTGCAGCTTTATTTGTAGTAGCCAGAAACTAGAAACAACCCATATGTCCATCAACGGAGGAATGGATACAGAAATTGTGGTACTTTTACACAATGGAATACTACTCAACAATTAAAAACAAGGAAATCATGAAATTTGCAGGCAAATGGTGGAATCTAGAAAAGATCATCATGAGTGAGGTATCCCAGGAGCAGAAAGACACACATGGTAATACTCGCTTATATAGACCTATATTATAGAATAAACATACTAAAATATGTGCACCTAAAGAAGATAAACAAGAAAGAGGACCCGGGGTAAGATGATCACTTAGAAAGACAAATAGAATGGACACGGGAAGTAGGAGAAAACAAGTAACAGGACAGGAGCCTACCTCAGAGGGCCTCTGAAAGACTCTACCTAGCAGTGTTTGTTTGTTTGTTGATGTCATATTACCAAGGTGGAGAGTTGAAGCTTCGGCTTCTCTTCTGTTCATAAAAAAAAATCTATGCTTATGTCATTGATAAAGTAATTTCACTTCTTCTCTACTGCCCTCATTTTGTTGCCTGCATTGGATTGCTGAAGCTGCGTCACTTCTGTCTTTGTTCCAGGTCATGGTAGATAGGAAAGAAAGGGCAGCAGAGATCATGTTCTTTAAGGCTTAGAATGCTGTCTGTCATTTAGCTATCTCGGTTATCAGACACAGTCAACATGATCCTATCCAAAAAGGAATCTGGAATCATAAAATACCTAAGGACTTCAGGGGGCTTACATGACCACTGTAGACGGATAGTATGGTTGGCTTTAATAACACAGAAAGGCTGGGGGGGGGAGCGACTCAGAAAATAGTAATAAAAGACAGATTGGTCATTTCAAAGTTAATTTACTTCTAAGACCAAAGATAAGGAGTTGGCAATAGAGAAATAACTGAATGGTTGACATTAGGATAATTCTCTAACAATGACAAGCAGAGAAAACTTTATCGAGTGCTGATTAAGATTGACATATTTCAGAAAGTTGGCTTCCATCTGTCTCTAATTTCTAGGGAGATCAGGTGTTGTGTTTCTGTTTTGAGCCAGGGGAGCTCATCAAGAGTCACTCTGTGTGCATGTCTTGTCTGTAAGTGCTGAGTACAAGCACCTAGTCCAAAATGGGCTACTGTAGCTTTCATTTACCTAGCATGGTTAGTCATCTTCCCATATTTGTAGAGATGGCTCTATCTGAAGTTGGCTTAGGGAAAATTACAACCACAGTGGTTGGGAATCCATTGTAGCAACATGCACCCATATCTGTCACAGTCACGCTGAGTATTTACCTTTAACATTTTCTATAAAGAAGTGAGCAAGCCAAAGCAGGAAACAGCTTTCAATCATTAGCTTCTTAACAGCTTGACTTGCATGAAAACAGAACCAAAATCCCAGGGGTTATAATGGAGGGGTTGTAATGCTCTTCAACTGCTCAAAATGGGAAATAAAAATTAGTGAACTTTTTATTTTTTATGAGATTTGGTGCAGCAAAAATTGTGCTCAAAAAATCTGAAGTGTGGAGGTGAGGGGGAGAGATGAATACTTGAATGAACTTGAACACTTGATGAACTTCTGACCCTTTCTAAGCTGTTGAAGCTGATGTTATAGCCATGATAAGCCTTCAAGGAACAGCATGTCTTCAGTGTGTCTGTCTGTCTGTCTATGTCTCTGCTTTTCAACTCCATTTGTTTCCTAGTATGTTTGTTTGTGTGTATTTCTTTTCCTGTCCACTCCCCTCTCTCTTAATTTTTCTGCTCTACCACATTTCCTCCTTCGCTTTTCAAAATGGTTCCAGGCCATTTCCAAGGCATTCATCTCAAACTGCCCTTTCCCTGACCTAAGGGCCTTTGAGGAAACTTTTTAAAAATCCACGTGAGAGAGGGTGAAATTTAAAAGTTCAGCTTTCTCTGCCTTGATGCGTTCCCTGATTAAAACACAAAGTTGGATTTATTTCTTGCAGCATAACTCCTACGTCCTCCACTTGGGGGACAATGTATTATGATGATTATCCGTAGAACCACAAGGCTCCCGTGAATGGCAATATTGTGCAGTAAGCTTATTGAATTGCAAACAGCCTTCTCAAAAATCAAGGCCTCCCTCTGATGCAAATCAGATGCTTACATAATGCTATTTCCTCAGATGTAACAAAGGCCCCAGGGATTAAGATGTCCCATAGTGGTGGTGGTGCAAAGCTTTGCTCTTGCTCACAGCAGAACACTTTGATGTACTAACTGGATCAACACAGCACATATCTGAGTCTAGTGAACACGCCTATATTTCTGGAAAGAATTTATACCAACCCTTTTTCCAAGGGATCTGAAACTAGCCTGTTTCTGCCGTCCCCCTCTTTATTGTATCTGTATATTTCTGGGAGCACTTTCCATACTTCTTAGATACGTTTATTGAAAAAATTGGCGCTGGTCACAGTGAGAAGAGAGCAACAACATATCTCTCTCAGTGGCTTTCAGAGCTTAACATTAGCTCCCAATATCAACGGTACATGGAACAGCATGATTGTTGAACAGGGACAGGTGACCCAAGTCATTTTGTATAGAGGCCAGATTTGAGTGATATGTTCTATGCATGGCTATACACCTTAAGAAAAATACACATTTTTTTTGAAAGTAGAGTAAGCAAGTGCCTTTATTATTATAAGTATGTTCTTTTGCTTGCACACCACACACACACACACACACACACGCACGCACACACACACACACACACATTTGTTGGTGAAGTTTTTTGTTTTTTTTTAATAAATTTATTTATTTTTATATCAATCACACGTTAGGGGTTTTGCATCCCATGCGTAGCCCCCTCCCTCACTCCCTCCCACCCTCCCCAACCCTCCCTCATCTCCTCCCCGCCCCCTCCAAGTCCACCAACGGGGGAGGATCTCCTCCCCTTCCATCTGACCCCAGATCATCTTGTCTCCTCAGGGCTGGCTGCAATGTCCTCCCCAGGGATCTAGCCAGGCTGTTACTCTCTGGCATGTATGGGGGAGGGTTGAAGAGTCAGCCATCAAGCTCAAGACTGAAACAGCCCCTGTTTCCCTTACTAGGGTCTTCAGTTCACCAATGAGTTATCAAGGGCAACATCTGAGCAGGGGTTCTAGGCCATATCCATACATGGTCCCTGGTTGGAGAAACTGTCCCATATAAGACCCTTGTGCCGTGCTCAGTTTGATCTTTGTGGAGCTCTTGTTCTCCCAAGTCTTACTAACTTCCCCTATATTTATTATTACTTCCCGCCCTCTGCCAAGGGCTTAACCGAGAGTCTTAATATCTGTTTTGATGCATTGCTATACTGATTCTTTCATAGGTCCTCTTTGGTATGCTCCTGTCCTGTTGCATGTTTTCTCCCAAACACATTTTTGTTTACATGTATCTCCTTAGAAACTGGCTTCTGAGGCAGAGCTCTGATGAATTGCATATATCAAAGTCTCTAATATACCTCCCACTGTGGAGTCCACATGAGGCTAAGTCTATTTCCTATAAGATTTCAGTGTCCTCTTTTCTTTTCTCCTTTTCTTTTTCTGCAGTGTTCACTCCACCCAATTTACTTCCCTTTCTTCCAGTCAATTTTTTTCTATTTATTCATGTTTTCCCTACCTTATTAGAGTATGGACTCTTTTTGGAATACCGTTATATTTTATTCCTGTATCTTAGTATTCAGTGCTTGACTATAAAGGGATTTCAATAAACACTTATTAAATAAGCAGCTGATGCTGAATTTCTAATATTATGTGTATATTCTCCTAGGAGGGTACTCTAGGCCAATGCACAGAGGTCTTCTTATTTTTGTCACTGTTATCATCATTTCTATCACTTTGGACATGATCATCATCATTACCATATTGATTGCATACTCTCCACACCATAAGTGTCATAATTATTACATTATTTAATTCCTTATGACCTTGTTAGCACTCTCATCTGTAAAATGGAGATCATAATAGCACTTTCTCCACAGGCCTCCCGTAAGAATTGAAATGGAATGATATGCAGAGTGTGTGGTATGTTCCTTGAATACTAAAGAGTCGATATAAGCTAGTTATTGACATCATTATAACTTGAAGCTGCATCCAATAGTTGAAAAATTAGGACAGGGATGGGAGGTCATTAGCTAAAGGTCTCTCATCTGGTAAGTGTCAGAGAGTGGGGGAAAAAAAAAACACCTTAATTCTAACTTTATAAATCAAGCAAAGATGGTGTCACCTTTCCATTATCGGAGTCCAAAGCTCAAAGGCTAGTAGTTCCAAGTCAAAACAATGAGAAGGTGAAGAGGGGTAAAGGCTGCTGGGATCTTTTCTCATAAGCAAAGAAAGAATTGGAACAAAATTCTCTTTGAAAAAGTCAATATTTACAAAAGATTTGATCTATACCATGAAAAGTGTTTATCTCAGGATGGGAGAAAAGTGCACCAATACTTATATCAGACATTTACTCATGACCTCGATCTTTCTGCTAGAGAAGTATTATCCTATCTTATCATTTTATGCTTTGAAATCAAGCAGAAAACCTTGTACAGTTGGTAAAGAGAATTCAACAGTAATGTCTAAATGATAGAATGCTTTCCAAAGAAGAAAATGGCCTGCCTTTGTCCTTGGGTTTGTTATCTTCTTTCCTCTTGATGGCCTCTGATTTTGCTTAAGTGTTTGTTTTGCCATGGAGTCAAACATAAAGGTGATTACAAGGTAAATGAAACCCTGAGGATTTAAGGAAACAATTAAAGGGGGAATCAGGAAATTAGCATGTAAAATATAATAAAAACTTCTATTTAAAGAAAAAAAAGAAAGTCTACAGAAAAGAAATAATTGAAACAGCTTCCTGGAAGGAATTATTTAAAATTTAGCAGAATATAGATTATTCTATATAAAAAAGAATATGCATAAAACATAGAATATACATTCTACTGAGTTTTATATCATTGCTGATAAGATGCACCTCATTTTACAGACAACTGCAAAGTCCATCCAGCCAATAAATCACCTATTCTTTCCTGTTTGTGTGCACTTATGCATGTTGGTAACCATGCCCATGCATGCATGTGGAGGTCAGCAGTGAAGGACAGGTGTGTGCTTAAGCCACGATGCCCTACACTCTTATTTTGAGACATTTCCCAGTGAATCCCCTGATCACTGACTGCCTAAACTTGCTCGCCAGTGATCTCAAGAACCCTTTTTGTGTTCATGCCCACTGTGTGAGAGTTGGAGGCATACCCTGATGGCCATGCACAACTTTCTATGTGGACACCAGGCACTGGAGATTCTATGGCAGGCACTTTCCTATCTCCCCAATCCTGGCCCATGCTTTCTTGGCATTTAAATTTTTAAACAAATTCTTCTAAACCTTTTCAGGTTTATTTAAACATAAACTGGGATAATAATTGTCTGTCTCAGCATTTAAAAAAAGATCTATTACTCTTTTCTTAAGATATTCTTAAAATGCCCTTACATTTGGAATCTGTATCTTCTTGTTTGCTTTTTGGGTCATAGTAATTGGTGACCATATTTTCTCATCTGATATACTCTTCAGTCCTGAAAGAAAATAAGTGAAGAGTTTAAAAAAATAGGTGTTCATATTAAAAATTAATGCCATTTTATTTGGTGAATGTACTGATTAATTATCAAAACAGGAAACTGAGAAGTCAGTATCATCTATAATGGTATCTGAACAGTGGAATATTTATGGATATATTATTAGCTAAGGAAATAAAAAGCTCTAACACTATTTAAAGAAACCCAGAATTGCTAAAACAATCCTCTACAATAAAAGATCTTCTGGAGGTATCTCCATCCCTGATCTCAAGCTGTACTATAGAGCAACAGTAATAAAAACTGCTAGTACTAGCATAGAAACAGAATGGTGGATCAATGGAATCGAATAGAAGACCAAAAAATAAACCCCCACACTTATGGACACCTGATTTTTGACAAAGATGCCAAAACCATTCAATGGAAAAAAGATAGCATCTTCAACAAATGTTGCTGGTCAAACTGGATGTCTACATGTAGAAAAATGCAAATAGATTCTTACTTATCACACTACACAAAACTAAAGTCCAAGTAGATCAAACACCTCAATATAAAGCCAGACACACTAAACCTGTTAGAAGAAAAAGTGGGGAAAAGCCTGGAACTCATTGGTACAGGAGACAACTTCCTGAAGAGAACACCAACAGCACAGGCTCTAAGAGCAACAATCAATAAATGGGACCTCATGAAAATGAAACCTTCTGTAAAGCAAAGGACACTGTTGTCAAAACACAATGACTGCCTACAGATTAGGAAAGGATCTTTACCAACCCTTTATCTGACAGAGGGCTAATGTCCAGAATATATAAAGAACTCAAGAAGTTAAACAGCAACAAATCAAGTAATCCAATTTAAAAATGGGGTACAGAGCTAAACAGAGAAGTCTCAATAGAGGAATATCAAATGGCAGGGAAACACTTAAAGAAAGGTTCAATGTCCTTAGTTATCAGGAAAATGCAAATCAAAATGACCCTGAGATTTCACCTTACACCCATCAGAATGGCTAAGATGAATAACTCAAGTGACAACAGATGCTGGAGAGGATGTGTAGAATGGGGAATCCTCCTCCACTGCTGATGGGAATGTAAACTTATACCACCATTTTGAAAACAATCTAGTGCTTACTCAGACAACTAGGACTAGTGCTTCCTCACGATCCAGCTATACCACTCCTAGGAATATATCCAAAAGAGGCTCAAGTATAAAACAAGGACATCTGCTCAACTATGTTTGTAGCAGCTTTATTTGTAATAGCCAGAAGCTGGAAACAGCCCAGATGCCCCTCACTTGAGGAATGGATACAGAAATTGTGGTATATCTACACAATGGAGTATTACCCAGTGATAAAAAGCAAGGATATCATGAAATTTGCAGGTAAATGGTGGGAACAGGAAAAGTTCATCCTGAGTGAGGTATCCCAGAAGCAGAAAGGCACACATGGTATATACTCACTCATAAGTGGATATTAGACATATAATATAGGATAAACATAGTAAAATCTGTACACCTAAGGAAGCTAATCAAGAAGGAGGACTCTGACTAAGATGCTCAATCACCATTCAGAAAGGCAAAGAGGATGGACATCGGAGGAGGAAGAAAACAGGGAACAGGACAGGAGCCTGCCACAAAGGGCCTCTGAAAGGCTCCACCCGGCAGGGTATCAAGGCAGATGCTGAGACTCATGGCCAAACTTCGGGCAGAGTGTAGGAAATCTTATGAAAGAAGTGGAGACTGTAAGACCTGGAGAGGACAGGAGCTCCACAAGGACAGCAACAGATCCTAAAAGTCTGTGCACAGGGGTCTTTTCTGAGACTGATACTCCAGCCAACGACCACTCATGGAGATGGCCTGGAACTCCTGCATGGAGGTAGCCTATGGCAGTTCAATGTCCAAGTGGGTTCCATAGTAATGGGACAGGGACTGTCTCTGACAGGAACTGATTGGCCTGCTCTTTGATCACCTCCCTGAGGGGAGAGCAGCCTTGCCAGGACACAGAAGATCCTTCACGCCAACTCTACAAAAGAGTTAAAGTCATGATGAATAAATTAAAAATACATATACCTGAAAAGAGAGACAATTATTATTTGCAGAGAATCATGGTCATCAGTGAATCCCAAATAATCTACTTTGTAAAGTCATGAACAAGCATAGAAAAGCCGCAGGGTAATCGTCAGCACATGTAAATCAGTTTATTTTTATATACTAGTATTACACAGCTAGGGATAGAGGAATATTTAAATCTTCCTTGTTTGTACTAACATACAACATAAAGATGAGACACCTAGAGACAAATCTAAGCTAATGATTACAATATTAGAAAACAATGATAGGATGAATTTATAATCTATACACACAAGTGTCACGTACATGAAGTGGAAAGCTTCTTATTATTGTCAATCCTTCTTAAAGAGTAATCCTATGTCCAAGAAAGTTTAATTTTAGATATTGGGAAAGAAATTTTAAAATGTGTATGGGATAATAATAGCCCTAGAAGAACCCAGTCAATTTTGAAATGGAAGAACAAGTTTAGAAGACATATACACACCTCACAAACACACACATAAGATAATTTAAATAAAATAACGCTTCAATAGTCAAGACAGGAGGGCCTATAGAGTTGACCCAGTGGTGACAGACAGTACCTGCCTCACAAAACTGATGACCTAAGTTCAATTTGCAAAAACAACAGTTGGAAAGAGGGAATTGAATCTTGAAAGTTGTCCTCTGAAAAAATAAATAAAATAAAATAAGTTTGTCATTTGATACTAGAATAAATATCTTAATGAACAGAATAAAATGTAACGTCCCAAATGAATGCCAGTTTTATAGCCAGTTGTTTCATTTTGTCTTGTTTTTGTTTGTTTTGATAAAAGTAACTTCTCAGGGTCACTCCAGAGAAACCATACTCATTTCAGTAACTTACGCTGTGGGAAAACAAAGAGCCATATGAAAACCAAAAGCAAAACCAACAACAACAAAACTCTGTAAGTAGTAACTATAAACTATTCACTTTTATGTCATCAAAAATAAGTTATTGGTTGGACATTTCCTCAATCTCTGCTCTATCTTCATCGCTGCACATCTTGTAGGCAGGGTAAAATTTGGGTGGAAGTTTTGAGGACAGGCTGGTGTTCCCTTCCTCCACCAGGTAGAGTGTTCTCTTTAGCCTCAATGACCACTGCTACTTGGAGTCTCCACATCCTTCCAGAAGCCTAGCTTGTCTTAGTTCTCCAGCTTGTCACAGAGATGCCCTCACCCACGATTTATCTTTTCTCTGCAGGGCCTCTTTCCTCCTCCTGCCTCTGCTTTCCCCAGGTCTGATCTCCACCCTCATTTCTCTCTGAGCTCCGTCTCCTAAGTTGTTCCCTCTCTTTGACCACTCCAAGAGAGAGAACCAGCCCCTGACACTGTTAATGATATTCAGCTCTGCTTAAAGACAGAAATCTAGCATAGCTGTTTTCTGAGGCTCCACCCAGCAGTGGCTCAAAACAGATAAAGAGACTCAGCCAAACAGGGCGAAGCATAGGGAGCCTTGTGGAAAAGCGGGAGGAAGGATAGAAGGACCTGGAGGTGACAGTAACTCCACAAGAAGACCAACAGAACCAACTAACCTGGGCCCAGGGGGGCACTCAAAGGCTGGAACACCAGGACCATGCATTAACTAGACCTAGGCCTCCTACACAGACATAGCCTATGAGACTCAAGCTTCCTGTGGATTCCATACTAAGGGGAGGGAGGCTGCCTCTGACATGGACCCTGTTGCCTGCTTTTTGACCACTTCCCCCTGGTGGGGCTGCTTTGCCAGGCCATGGGAAAGAGGATGTGCTGGGTTCTGATGCCACTTAATGAGCCAGGGCGGGTGGGTAGGGGCTCTCCTTTTCTGAGAAATAGGGGAGAGGGAGAAGGAAGAATGTGGAGGAATAAGGGAGGATGTGACCAGAATGAGAAGAGGGAGGGGCTACGATCGTGATGTAATTTGAATGAGTAAATTAAATAAATATACTAAAAATGAGTTATTGTAGCTAGAAATTGAGAACAGACAAAAGGGAGAAGGAAAAGCCACACAAAAGGAAGGACGCCTGGACATGGATGCTCATCATTCTTCGGCCTTATGCTAAGATCAAGTTTTTAATTGTGCTGAGCTATCAAACCCAGAGCCTCATACTTGGAAAGTAAACGATCTACTAACTGAGCTAGATCATCAGCTCCAGATGCAAAAGTAATTTTATCAAAATCTGATTGGAGTAGAGACGTAATATGACGAGGGATAATTTTAAATGAGTAAGAACTGCTGTTGCACACCTGAAACTTCTATTTTCTTTGGCGTTCTCTGGGACTTTCACACACAGCAATGGTTGGTTGTCAAAACTCTGCTTGTCAGTACTAGATTTCCAAAAGGATTTAGGACTACCAAAGTAACTTCCTCCCTTAACTTTAAAGCCACCTATTTATATTATATTGTTACAGTAGATGCACTCATCCTTCCAATAATTCAGTTTCTGTTACAGAGTCACAGATGACCATTCCTGTTTTGTTTTTTTTTTTTTTGAGGTAGGGATTATTATTATTTATTTTTTTCGAGAAAAGGATTTTCTTTTTTTTCTGGTGCAGATATTTTTTTAATTTTTTTCAATTAAATTCTTTATTAATTACACTTTATTCAGCTTATATACCCCTACCATCCCAAACCCTACCTTCCTCCCCCTTCTGCACCCATGTTCCTCCCCAAGTCCACTGATAGGGGAGGTCTTTTTTTCCTTCCTTCTGATCCTAGTCTATTAGGTCTCATCAGGAGTGGCTGCATTGTCTTCCTCTGTGGCCTGGTAAGGCTGCTCCACCCTCAAGGGGAGGTGATTAAAGAGCAGGCCAATCAGTTCCTGTCCGAGAGAGTCCCTGTTCCTACTACTTAGGACTACTGGGTCCTAAGGAACCCAGTTGGACACTGAACTGCCATGGGTTACATCTGTGCAGGGGTTCTAGGTTATCTACATGCATGGTACTTTTTTGGAGTATCAGTCTCAGGAAAAACCCCTGTGCTCAGATTTTTTGGTTCTGTTGCTCTCCTTGTGGAGTTCCTGTTCTCTGCAGCTCTTTTTCTATTTCCCACTTCTTTCATAAGATTCCCTGCACTCTGCTCTAGGGTTGGCCATAAGTCTCAGCATTTGCTTTGATAGTCCACAGGGCAGAGCCTTTCAGAGGACCTCTGTGGCAGGCTCCTGACTTGTTCGCTGTTTTCTCTTTCTTCTGATGTCCATCCTCTTTGCCGTTCTGGATAGGGATTAAGCAATTTAGCAAGAGTCCTCCCTCTTGATTCGTTTCCTTAGGTGTACAGATTATAGTAGGTTTATCCTATATTATATATCTGTATCAGTGAGTATATACCGTGTGTGTCTTTCTGCTCCTGGGATAGCTCACTCATGATGATCCTTTCCAGTTCCCACCATTTACCTGCAAATTTCATGATATCCTTGTTTTTATTGCTGAGTAATATTCCGTTGTGTAGAGGTATCACAATATCTGTATCCATTCCTCAGTTGAGGGGCATCTGGGTTGTTTCCAGCTTCTGGCTATTACAAATAAGGCTGCTACAAACATGGTTGAGCTAATGCCTTATTATGTACTTGAGCCTCTTTTGGATATATGCCTAGGAGTGGTATAGCTGGATCTTGAGGAAGAACTATTCCTAGTTGTCTGAGGAAGCACCAGATTGATTTCCCGAGTGGTTGTACAAGTTTACATTCCCAACAGCAGTGGAGGAGGGTTCCCCTTTCTCCACACCTTCTCCAGCTTGTGTTGTCACTTGAGTTTTTGATCTTGGCCATTCTGATGGATGTAAGGTGAAATCTCAGGGTCATTTTGATTTGCATTTTCCTGATGACGAAGGACATTGAACATTTCTTTGTTTCCCTGCCATTCAATATTCCTCTATAGTGACTTCTCTGTTTAGCTCTGTACCCCATTTTTTAATTGAATTACTTGATTTGTTGCTGTTTAACTTTTTGAGTTCTATATACACTGGATATTAGTCCTCTGTCAGATAGAGGGTTGGTGAAGATCTTTTCCCAATGTGTAGGCAGTCCTTTTGTTCTGACAACACTGTCCTTTGCTTTACTAGAAGCTTTTCAGTTACATGAGGTCCCATTTATTGATTGTTGTCTGGTTTTATATTGAGATCTTTGATCCACTTGGACTTTAGTTTTGTGCAGGGTTATAAGTATGGATCTATTTGCATTTTTCTACATGTAGACATCCAGTTATACCAGCACCATTTGTTGAAGATGCTGTCTTTTTTCCATTGAATAGTTTTGGAATTTTTGTCAAAAATCAGATGTTCATAAATGTGTGGATTTATTTCAAGGTCTTCTATTCAGTTCCATTGATCCACCAGTCAGCTTCTATGCCAGTACCATGCAGTTTTTATTACTGTTGCTCTATAGTACAGCTTGAGATCAGGGACGGAGATACCTCCAGAAGATCTTTTACTGTAGAAAATTGTTTTAGCTAATCTGGGTTTCTTGTTGTTCCATATGAAATTGAAAACTTATCTTTCAAGGTCTGTAAAGAATTGTGTTGGTAATTTGAGGGTAATTGCATTGAATCTGTAGATTGCTTTTGGTAAGATGGCAATTTTTACTGTGTTAATCCTGCCAAGCCATGAGCATGGGAGATCTTTCCATCTTCTGATATCTTCTCCTAATTCTTTCCTCAGAGAGTGGAAATTTTTTTTTATATAAGTCTTTGACTTGCTTGGTTAGGGTCACACCAAGGTACTTTATGACATTTGTGGTTATTGTGAAGGGTTTTGTTTCACTAATTTCTTTCTCAGTCCTTTTGTCTTTTGTGTACAGGAAGGCTACTGATTTTTTTTTAGTTAATTTTGTATCCAGCCACTTTGCTGAAGATGTTAATCAGCTGTAGGAGTTCCCTGGTAGAATTTTTGGGGTCACTCAGGTATACTATCATCTCATCTGCAAATAGTGATACTTTGAATTCTTGCTTTCCAATTTGTATTCCCTTGATCTCCTTTAATTGTCTTATTGCTCTAGCAAGGACTTTTAGAACAATGTTGAAGAGATAGAGAGAGAGTGGGCAGCCTTGCCTTGTCCCTGATTTCAGTGGAATTGCTTTAAGTTTCTCTCCATTGAGTTTGATATTGGCTATAGGCTTGCTGTATATTGCCTTTACTATGTTCAGGTATATGCCTTGTATCCCTGATCTCTCCAAGACTTTAAACATGAATGGATGTTGGATTTTGTCAAATGCTTTTTCACCATCTAAGAAGATGATCATGTAGTTTTTCTCCTTCAGTTTGTTTATGTGGTGGATCACATTGATAGATTTGCATATAGTGAACTACTCCTGCATACCTGGGATGAAGCCTACTTGGTCATAGTGGATGATAGCTTTTATGTGTTCTTGTATTCGGTTTGCAAGTATTTTGTTGAGTATATTTGCATCAATGTTCATAAGGGAGATTGGCCTGAAATTCTCTTTCTGTGTTTGGTCTTTGTGAGGTTTATGTACCAATGTGACTGTGGCTTCATAGAATCAGTTTGGTAATGTTCCCTCTGTTTGTATTTTGTGGAATATTTTGAAGAGTATTGGTGTTAACTGTTCTTTGAAGGTCTGGTAGAATTCTGCACTGAAAATATCTGCCCCTGGGCTTTTTTTGCATGGGAGACTTTGGATGAGGGCTTCTATTTCCTTAGGGGAAAAAGGACTGTTTAATTGATTTACCTGTCTTGATTCAGCTTTGGCAAGTGGATCGATTAAGAAAATTGTCCATTTAATTTAGATTTTGAAATTTTGTGGCATATAGGCTTTTGAAGTAAGACCTAATTATTGTTTGGATTTCTTCAGTGTCTGTTGTTATGCCCCCCTTTTCATTTCTGATTTTGTTGATTTGGATAGTGTCTCTCTCCCTTTTAGTTTGGCTAATGGTTTGTCTATCTTGTTGATTTTCTCAAAGAACCAGCTCTTGGTTTCATTGATTCTTTGAATTGTTTTATTTGTTTCTAATTTATTGATTTCAGCCCTGAGTTTGATTATTTCCAGCTGTCTACTCCTCTTTGGTGTGTCTGCTTTTCTTCTAGATCTTTTAGGGGAGCCATTAAGTTGCTTGAATGAGATATTTCGAATTTCTTCTTGAAGGCACTTAGTGCTACGAACTTTCCTCTAAGCACTTTTTCATTGTGTCTCATAAGTTTGGTATGTTGTGCCTTCATTTTCATTAAATTCTAGGAAGACTTTAATTTCTTTATTTATTTCTTCCCTGACCCAGCTGTTATTTAGTAGCAAGTTGTTCAGTTTCCATGTGTGTATAGGCTTTTTGCTATTTCTGTTGTTGAGGTCCAGTTTTAGTCCATGGTAATCAGATAGGATACAAAGGATTATTTCAATCTTCTTGTATCTGTTGAGGCTTGCTTTTTGACCAAGTATATGTCTATTTTGGAAAAGGATCCATGAGGAGTTGAGAAGAAGGTAAATTCTTTTGTGTATGGGTGAAAGCTTCTGTAGATGTCTGTTAGGTCCATTTGATTCACGACCTCTGTTAGAGTTATTGAGTTATCTCTGTTTAATTTGTGTTTTGTTTACCTGTCCTTTGTGGAGAGTGGTGTGTTGAAGTCTCCCACTATTAATGTGTGGGGATCTATATGTGGTTTAAGTTTTATTAATGTTTCTTTTGCAAATGTGGGTGCCCTTGTATTGGGGGCATAGATGTTCAGGATTGTGATATCTTCCTGGTGGAATTTTCCCGTGATGAGTATGAAGTGTCCTTCTCCATCCCTTTTGATTAATTTTTGTTGAAAGTCTATTTTACCAGATATTACAATAGCTACTCCTGTTTGGCTACTTTTTGGTTTGTGGCAGTAAGGTTATTTATTTCCTGTGTTTTCTTGAAAGTAGTTAGTTTTCTTGGATTGTATTTTTCCTTCTAGTATCTTCTGTAACACTTGATTTGTGTTTAGGTATTGTTGAAATTTGTTTTTGTCGTTGAATATCTTGTTTTCTTGGTCTATGAAGACTGAGAGTTTTGCTGGGTATAGTAGCCTAGGCTGACATCTGTATTTTCTTAGGGTCTGCATGATATCCATCCAGGCTCTTCTGGCTTTCAAAGTCTCTGTTGAGAAGTCAGGTGTGATTCTGATGGGTTTGCCATTATATGTTACTTGGCCTTTTTCCCTTGCAGCTTTTAATATTTTTTCTTTGTTCTGTATACTTACAGTTTTGATTATTATGTGACAGGAGGATTTTCTTTTCTGGTCTAATTTATTAGGTGTTCTGTAGGCCTCTTTTATTCTTTTTTTGTTCTTTTTTTTCATTTTTTTATTTTTTTGTTATCAATCACAGGTTAGGTACTTTGCATCCCATGCGCAGCCCCCCCCTCACTCCCTCCCACCTTCCCCAACCCTCCCTCATCTCCTCCCCGCCCCCTCCAAGTCCACCAACAGGGGAGGACCTCCTTCCCTTCCATCCAACCCCAGCTCATCCTGTCTCCCCAGGGCTGGCTGCAATGTC
>CM053766.1:73298557-73313841 GCA_028658305.1 Pachyuromys duprasi
AAGACCCTAGAACTCATTGGCACAGGAGACTACTTCCTGAATAGAACACCAACAGCACAGGCTCTAAGATCAACAATCAATAAGTGGGACCTCATGAAGCTGAAAAGCTTCTGTAAAGCAAAGGACACTGTCATCCGAACGAATCGACAGCCTACAGATTGGGAAAGAATCATTACCAATCCTACTTCTGACAGAGGGCCTCTTTTATTCTTATAGGCCTCTCCTTTAAGTTGGGATAATTTTCTTCTATTTTTTTGTTTAAACTATTTTCTGGGCCTTGGAGGAGGGAATCTTTTTTTTCCCCTCTATTCCTATTATTCTTAGGTTTTTGCTGTTTACGTTGTCTTGGATTTCTTGGATGTTTTGTGTCAGGAATTTCTTAGATTTATTGTTTTCTTTGACGGATACATCGATTTCTTCCATTGTATCTTCCACACCCGATATTCTTTCTTCCATCTCTTGTAGTCTGTTGGTTATGCTTACCTCTGTAGTTCCCATTTTCTTTCCTAGGTTCTCCCTCTCCATGATTTCCTCCATTCATGTTTTCCGTAATTTTTCCAATTCTGTCTTCAGATCTTGAACCATTTTGTTGATTTCCTTAACCTGTGTGATTGTATTTTCCTGTTTTTCCTTCAATTCATTCCCCTGTTTATTTGAACATTCTGCTGTTTCTTTTATTTCTTTCAATGATTTAATAATTTCCTCTTCAAAAGCCACAAACTGTTTGGCTGCATCTTCCTGTATTTCTTTATTAATGGCCATAATCTGTTTTACTATATCTCCCTCTAACTCTTTATGCATTTTAATTGCTTCCTCCATTAACCTCTTCATAAGCATAGATATAAGTTCATCTTTCTGAATTTCACTTTTGTTAGGGTGTCCAAAGCTACTTGCCCCTGGGGAACTGGGTTCTGGGGATGCCATACTGCTTTGTCTTTTGTTGGCTGTATTTTTACGCTGGCCTCTACCCATCTGGCTATCTGAGGTGGTGGTGTTAATTTCTGGTGCCTGCTGCATCCTGGGGTGGGGAGAATTCCCTTTGGCAGGGTTCTGAAGTAGATCTCCCCTGCTTTTGGGGTACACTCAACTGAATGGTGGTTCTTCTCAGTAATTATTACAGTTTATCTCAGGCATATGGACCTGTGTGGTAACTGTGGTTTTCAGGAAGGCTCTCCTCTCATCAGGAGAAGTCCTGGAGATGGCAGCCCTTCTGCTGGTTTTTTTGCTTTGAGTTTAGTGAGCTGCACCTGCTGTTTTTAAGGTGTATTTGGGGGGGGGCAGGGGGGCCAGCCCTCTTGAAGAACCAGGGAGTCCTGAGGTTTTGTCAATTTAGCTAAGGATAACCAGTAGCAACTTGGACCAGTATCTGAGGGCTGCTGTGATGGTTCTCAGGCTTTGTAGGTCTTAGGTTGCAGCTGTGTGCCCCTGTGCCCTAGCAGTAATCAATGGCAGGTGAGCAGGTCACTCATGCCTGCAGTAGAAGCTAGAGCGTAGAGCCTGTGTGAACCCAGAAAGTCTTCTGGAGCTGGGTCCCCTGAGTGATGGACCTGATGATCCCTCCACTGTGGGGTTTCCTCCCGGCAGGTACACCCAGACTGTGTTTTGGGAACTGCAGTTTTTTCTGGGATGAAGAGTAGAATCCACAGGCGCATGCATGCCTCTGCCTTGCTGGCAATTGGGTGCCTGGATGTCTGCTGAAACTGTAACTTTTCCCGAGAACTTTTTGGGTGGGGGAGTGTCAGCTGAGTGTTCTGAGATCAAACCTGCTGTACCCCTCTCTGTGGGTCACCTGACAGAGAGACTTAGTCTCTGGAGCCCTGTGGCCCACAGTTCTATTCTGAGCACCTACTCAGACGCGCAGGCAGGACTCTGCTGGCTCCTGCTTCCCCAGCTTTGGGCTGGTTCCTGGGTATTCTCTGGACCCGGGTCTTTTTCCAGGGATTGTCTGGGTGACCTAAGGTCAATCCCGATTGTTTCCTGTACCATGGGGTTTTCTCTCGACTGGAAATCCCAGTCTCCCGTGTTGTGGGGCCCACAGTACAGTCCGGGAGAGTGATCAGAGCACACAGGCGTGTGGCTCTGGGCTGGCAGCCAAGCACCTGGTGGAACCGGGACCTCTTTCGAGATCTAGCTGGGAGAGTTGAAACTGATTGAATCCCACACCATGGTGTATCCTCTCACCTGGGAAACACAGGTCACTGCTGTTTTAGGACCGAGAGTTCTGTCTACTGGTCACTGTGCAGATCCTGCTGTGCTGCTGGTCAGAAAGAGTGTCCTCCCGGTGCTGCCATCTTGGAACCACCAGATGGCCATTCTTTTGTCCAAGATCAAATGATCTGAAAGGCTATTTATTTTTGGTGAGCAATTTCTTTTACACTGTGACTTTGAACAGATATTTCCTTTCTTTCTCATAACTAACCAGCTTTATACTGTGAGATAGTCATCTTTGCTTCATACTACTGATCACAGTTCAAGGGATTAAGCTGTGTTTGTATGTGTGTATGTATGTCTGTATGTATGTGCATCTGTGGTGCATGTCTAAGTGTGTACATGTTACGATACTATGGCCAGTGTAAAAGGTCAGTTGTCTTCCCCTATCACTCTCAGGCTTATTGAGACAGGATCTCTCTGTAAAGCAGAAGCTCACCTTTAGGCTAGGATGGCTGGCCATCGAGTTACTAGGATTACCCCATCTTCATCCACCAATGCTGCAGTTACAGGTATGTGCAGCCATGCCCATTTTTTGATGTTGCTGCCAGGGATTTGCCTTCAGGTTCTCATGTTTTGTCTACTGTGCCTTCTCCTACACCTCTTAAGGACATATTTAAAAATATTCTCTGATTTTAATAAGAATGTATTATTTGTTAGTACTGCTTTTAGTCTAGCATCTTGTCAGCAATGGTTGAGCTGACACTCATAGTTAAATTGCATTATGTTCATTTTTGAAATATGTTCAATTTTCCAGGTGATGCTTGATATAAATAAATGGAGTAAACCTGTTTGCATAAGATTTTGGCATACATGTGACACTAATTTCGTTTAGCTTAGTATCTCCCAATGAATCTTCATTTTCTTCTGAACAATCTTTGAGAAACATAAAACCCCCTTTGTCGTGGCTATGGCCAGCCTTAGTCAACTATCAAATGAAACCATATTAGACCTGCTGTTAGCATTTCTGTGAAGTTAAGGTGAATGAACTCTGACAACACAGTCTCTGGCATACTATGTGCGCTGAGTTTGTAGTGATGGTTAATGCCGACTTCAGCCAATATTCTGAACACCTTGTGGGCATTCAGGCACACTCCTCAACCTCCTTCTGTCTTGGTTGTTCTGTACATTCTCCTTGCAGAATTCAGCTTTCCCCACCCAGCTCAGGAGTACTTCCCCAAGCTGCAGCCTCCCATTGCATGCTAAGCACACTTTAGCCACACCCACTTCTAACTGCCACTGCAGAGGTATGGGCAGAGATACCCAGCACAACACGTCACAACAGTCTGCCTGTCCATGGCAATATCTCAGTCCTATAAGTTCTTTGAAGGCTGTACCTTGTCACCTTTGAGTCTTGGCTGCCCAAATTTGATGGCAAATAATGGGGATTCATGAAAAACTTCAGCAGATGGATGGAGTGAATAAGAGTATCTCAGTATAAATGGAAAATTTGACCACAACAGTGACATCAAAAGTTGTATTTGTAGCTGGTTAAATTTTATGAATTAAAGTTTCAAAGCAATGGCTTCCACTGAAATGGATTACTAAGGATGCAATCAAAACTTTCAAAAAAAAAATCAGTGCTTCTAAAACACGGATTCCTAGGCTGTGATCCAGTTGTTATGGATTAGAACTTTGGGCAGCAGCTATTTAAAACAGACTTCTTGTGGGTTTTTCTGACATGGCTTATAACCTATGCTCTACAGGAAGCTCCCTTTTGTGGTGGAGTGGATTCCACACATTGACCCCTAGCAGTTGGTTACACTTGACTCCTTAGAAGAGGGTTCTGAGTGATCTATTATTGCAGTATTAACTGAGAGCACTTATTCCTTCAATGATTCGGCAGAACTATGTAAATTTATTCAGAGATGTTTCCTATTTAAAAATTCTACCAGTTTAAGAGATTTTTTTCCCTTTTCTTTTTAACAATTGCCATTTTATTTTCCCTACCCCCGGCCCTTAAAATAAGTATAAAAGATTTCCATATTTAAAGTGTGCCCTTTCTATGAACCACACCAAAGTCAAAAGACCAAGTGAATGTAGGTGATTTCTTTCAGTGTAATTGCCTTCTTTTTATGTGAATAAAAGTGGTCTCGAATGCCTACTTTCATGGCTCGTCCATATAATGTAGGCAACTGTGTCAACATTCAGCTATGCTAAATGAATGCCAGATACCAAGGTTCATATAATAAACATTTCTGTTTTCAATAACCATCTTATAAGTGTTTCTCTGCTCAGTGTGCATATTAAAACGCCTTCTTTCTCACTCTCAAAGATGCCATGTGTTGAAAAGTAGATAAATACTGAGTATTTTTTATGTATGCTGGCAAATGATAAAACATTAAGTAGACTGCTGTAAGTGAAATGTAATGAAAAGACCATTTCATATCAAGTTCTTTCAGTCACCAATGTGCTCCAACCCTCATTCTGAAAAAAAAAACCATCAGCCTCTGGGTGGTAAAAGGAAAACATCACGGTTGAAATGCAGTTGGAAAACTGATTTCCAGTGGGTGGGAGAGGATGAGGACATTTGCTTTGAGATTTGTATCTAAATGGTACTTTTCCTCCCTTAACTTTCATTGGAGAATGTGTCTCTACAGCCAGCTGTAAATCAGTGCTAATACTTAGGATAATTCAGTGTTATAAGAGCCATTCATATTGATGGCAAAGAAAAATATCATTTCTGTAATTTTAAGAGTGCTAAGTGCTTTGGCTTTTCTCTTGTAAGTCAATCAATAAGAATTCATAAAAAGAGAACATGGAAGTCCTTCCCTTGAATGTCATTACTATAGAATAAAATTCTAGCATTGTGTTTATATGAACAGATATGCTCTAGCTATGCTGGGTATGTGTGCTTGAACATATATATGTGCATGCCTCTGTGTGCACATGGAATGCATCCCATACAGAAACTAATGGCTTCCATAAATTCCATAAATTTGGTACAGTCTTTCTGCCAGCATATAATAGAGATAGCCATATCACTGATGGGAGAAAAGAGATGTTCCTAATTGCCTATCACATTACTTTGGGAGCTAAATGGATGTTACATTATTCAGGATTAAGGGATACATTTCTGAAGCAGCAAGCAAGATGGATGCTTCAGCATCCGTTCATTGGCTCCAAACACTGCTCATTGTTTGCCTTTTCATTGTTTTGTCATTGCTTCCCTGAAGGATACCTTGGGTGCAGGATGCTATTTGCAGGCAATTTTTACTACCAAAAGGGATTAATTTTTTTTCTGCCATTTCCATTTTCATCACCAATTTCCAACTGTCATGATAGTGGAGCTTTGTTTTTACACGACATTCCACTCTTATTACCGTCTTCATCCCAAGAATAAAAGTCTATAATGAGAGCAAAGCCATAGCTGGCATCCGAGAGCTGTTGTAATTCACTCTCATGACAAAGACAGTAATGAGAAATGACAGTGGCACAAAATGAATCCTTTCCGATTCCAGCCCCTTGGATGATAATGAAAACAGAAGATGCCACCAACTTTATTCATCTTCATGACACCTATTGTGGCAGGATTGACGTCTGCAGCAACACACCCATCTGAAGTTGCAGTTTCCAGTCTCATTCCCACCCTGTGTGCTGAAACTTGGTATCACCCCTTCTGGGATTCCCGAAATGGGAGGCTTTAAGGGGTTGCAGAATTTTTTTTTTCTGTCCATCAGGAAAAGGCTTTAGGAGATAACAAAGCACTTTAAAACCCAGAATTATTTGTTTTTTCCTCATTATACAATCAGCTGAGAAAAACCTGCAAAGGAAGTGGTGGGAAATGGAAGGAAATGATATG
Source organism: Pachyuromys duprasi (assembly GCA_028658305.1). NCBI lineage: Eukaryota > Metazoa > Chordata > Mammalia > Rodentia > Muridae > Pachyuromys > Pachyuromys duprasi. Next base: position 73,304,568 of record CM053766.1, read on the forward strand.
AAAACAAAACCATATTTTGAAGATTAAATTGAATTATATGACTGTTCCAAAATATATAAGCTCAAGGTGTTAATAAGCAAAGTCATCCATACAAGATCTTAGTCACACTCATTTGTTTCCCTGCCCTCTCCTGCCTCCATCTCTGTCTCTCCTTCTTTTTTCTCTTTTCCCTGAAGTATGATTACACCTTTATAAAATATAAAAATAAATTTTGAGCCAAGTTTATGCAATCTTCTCATTTCATGGATAAGTAAACGGAAACAAGAAGGGAAGCCACAGAGCCACAGCCATGCAGACAGAGGTGGCATCCCTCATTCAGATAATTTTCAATCTAAAGATCCAAGGATATCTGATCTGATTGAAAATACAGGGTATAAAAGAGACACAGAATACATGTACACACAAATGCACAAACACAAATGTATGAACACATATTTTAAACTCAATGAAGAGGTACTATTCTTACAAGAAATACATTTTAAAGTTTATGTATTTATTTTTTATTAATGTTACCAAAACCTGAGAAAAGACAGTTTAAATACAAAAGACTTACTTTGGCTCATGTTTCAGAAATCCATCTGTAGTTGTTGGCTGTGTTCTTCCCAGGCCTGTGGTGAATCAGAATGCCATGGTGCAAGAGTTTGGCAGAGAAAATGTCTCTCTTCTGTCCAGGAAGCAGAAAAACAGACAGGAAGTGGCTAGGACGTATCCCAGTGACCTGCTTCCTTCAAATACAAATACTACCTAGCTTCCCTATAGTCCCAGTACTTTCCCACAGCCCATCAAACTGTTAATCAATGAGTGGACAGATCTGCTCACGGAAGCAGAGCCTCGCATTCACACGTTTCTCAACAGCCCTACCTGTGAATGTTGCTCTCTCCAGGGCCCAAGTCTTCAACTAATTAAGGATGAGTCACCTGGACTCATCCTTGTTCTGTTTTCTACTGTTATAACTGCCAAGAGCTGAGGAAGGAACACAGTAGAGTGTCAAAATCACCACTCCCTTGCAGGGAGCTCTGGCCTGCCTCATTTCATGCTATAGGTAACATACCCATTCAATGACTCCTTAGAGTTCACCTTACCCTTCTGAGAATGAAGTAAAATAGTTCATGTAGCTTCTTTGCAGGAGCATCATCTAAATCCTTTCAAGAATCTTTAAGTCAGGTTACTTATCTACATCAAGGTATTTCAAGCAAAAACCCAATATCACCTGGCCCTGACATGTCCACTGCAGCCCTTGTTTATGCCCTGCCACTGTGGTGCCTCTGTAAAATTCCTGTCCTTCAGGATTCTTCAGGTAAAAGAGAAGAGCTTTCACAAAACTAGGAGCACCCCAAATCTGTAGGCATTTGCTTTAGAGACTCAGTGGTTGACTGTGCCATTTTAGAGTTGACAAGTGTCTAACAAGGGATTGGAGTTATGTTGGTGAAATTGCATTCATCCAGTCAACCCACATTCTCACCTTTGTTGGGATATTGCAATGTTTCCATGCTTCTAAAGGATAAAAGGATGCATGACAATCTTATATTTACTGATTTTATACAAATTCATTATCAATTTAGTTTTTTTTTCTAGTTCACACTTAACATCACCCTTTAGGGTTCATGACAGCTAGGCCAGTTTTATCACTTGAGAGTGATAAAACTCTTACATTCCTTTGAGTAAGTAACAATTAACCTTTATCATTGGCTCAACTTTTAAACTTTTGGATGCATTCCAAGGCCCAGTTTTAAAAAAAAGTTATTGCATCCCAAATGATTGTTACAATAATGTTTTCCTTCTTGTTTTAACTTAATTTGTGTTTCTCTGAAGATGGGTGAAGTTCAGAGTCATGGAGATAGCCAGCATATAGATGAAGAAGTGACTCCTGGTACAGGAAATTAGTACAAATCAATCAATAGTTCAAAGTCATAATTTACAGTATAAAGTGAGAATATGTGCTGCGGTCGTTTTAAAGCTGCATATAGCAGTATAAAAATCTAGTGGGCTTCATTTGCCTGGTGAGATTTGTGTAACACTGAACCCAATTACATCTAATGTTTATTCATTGAGCATCCAAGGTACCTTTATACCCATCAGAGCTGGCTAGTGCTCATGCTCTCAGAAATAACTGCTATGGAAATACCATGGATACTCTGGGTGATACTCCTTATGGAACATTTGTGTTCCAGAAGTAGCAAGGGATGCACTAGGGTTGATACTTTTGTGGGCATATCATAATTTCTTACAAATATTTTGATGTTTCTTTGCCTATTCATAGGGCATTGGGATGATAATATATATACAACTATTCTCCTATGATTTAGTTTGATTACTTTGGGGTAAATGAAGGAAATGCTTCGCTAAACAACAGTAATTTTATGGGGAGAAATGCCTTGGATTTGTGGGTATGCTTCCTTTACAGTGTTTACTGTATTAGACTTTCATATAAGACTGATTTAGGGGAAGGGAAAGACTACAGAAGTCTTTTAACTATAGGCTCCTTTTGACTCCTTCAAGTGGCTATGTGGCTTTACCTAGGAGGAAAAAGTACAGAGTGGAAAAAGCTAATTCACATTCCCTTTCACACATGGCAAGAAGTTGGAATCTGACTTGGCATATATGTCAGATATCACATGATTATCTTTGTTTAGAGAACAAATAATATTTAAAACAAATGGAAACTCATTTCCAGACCCATCCCATGCAAGAAATATCTCATTTGAACTATATATTGTGGGACACTAAACAGCCTCAAAAACTGCAAGATAGCAAACATATACTCTTCAAAGCCTACCATAGAAATACAAAATTGGAAGACAACATTTACTTAAATGTACAGTTGTCTGGTTCTCTATGGAAACTATCTCCCCAGTTCCCAATCACAACCATTTGAAAAACAGATGGTTTTATGTAGTTGATTGCCATGAGAAACACATGTTTACTTTAGCTTAAGTACTGAATACTTTTCTGTTCATATAAGCAACAATGAAACTTTTGCCAACCTAAAATTCTGTTGATTATTTTCTATAGCCATCCAAACTACATACGCTTAATATTTGGAATATGGGAAGAACATAGACTAAATACATAGAAGAAACTTTGGGCTCTTCTTTCTAAACTGATTTTTGAGTGAAATAAAACATCTGCAAGAAAAGTGCTTATTCATGTTAGATTTCTGTACTTTTTTCTGTTTGTAGTATAAAAGATTTGATAGAAGATATGTGACATGTTTACATATTCTGAATAAATTTATCTTACTCTCAGTGATTAAGCAATTCCTAAGATTAAGAGCATGGTTAGACAATTCCATTCTGAGTGAGAAAGTAAAACCATAGTTAGCACTTTGTCCTCCTCTTTGGGTAAATACCTTGTTCTTGCTATTTGGTTTGCCACAAGGAATGGAGCTTAAGGAAAATACAGACACAGAAACTTGTTTGCAATTACTCTGCCTGACATATTCATGTGAAATGTAATTAAATGGTCTGAATTGTACAAGTGCTAAAAAGAAGCATATTCAAAATAAGCAAGTCATAATGTCAGAAAACTCAGTTTGGTATTAACATGTTATGATTTTAATTATGACATTACCGAGCTATAATGCCAGGTCTATTTCTAAGGAGAGGAAGTTATAAAAGTGGGTTGTCAAAAATCTTCATCAGTGAAATGTTTTAGCATCATTTTAAAAGGAAATTTACTATTTAATTATAAAGGTAATACAACTACAACCAGGAAAACTTGTAAAAGGGTGAAAAGAGAAATAATTGCCTATTATTCTAACCACCATTGTTGTTGTTATGTTAGCATGCATCCAACTTTTCTTCATATGCATTGATTAACTATTTTGTTTACAATTCTAAATCATTCATACCACATTTTGTGCTTAGTCTTTTAACATTATGGTATGGGATATATTTAATAGGGTTTTATATTTTAAAATGAGCCCAGCTGGTATATTAGAGTAATTACTTGGTAACAGAAAGTAGCCAGCATGGCACAAGCCTCCACAGTGGTCCAGAAGGCAATTCACTCTGAGATTTGGAACATCTAGGTCATTTCCATCCCCTGGAATAATTTCATGAAAGATGTTTTGCTCTATACTTAATGATAAATGCAAGACAGAGCCTCCATCAATTAAGGGTTGGAAAGAGGCCAGACCAAAATCACTGTGGGTAGAAATTTTGCCTTGTGGCCTTAACAAGGATGGTTGGACAAAAAGAGCAGATGATACAGGACACCTTAATTGCTGACCATGGAGGCCAAAGGAGATCATTTGAATCCACAGAGATGAAAGCACTTCTTTCAAGGACATCTGAAGGCATGTTGTGAAAATGAGAGCTGCAATAAAATTAAAATTACTCAAATAACTAATTGTAATACAGGAACCATCAATAAGTGTGGCTTGATCTAACTACACATAGGAAGGATGCAAACTCTCAGACCAATGGTGTTCCTTGAGAAGAAAAACAAGAGTATGCAAGCAATCTTGTGTCCACATGAATAGCTATACATTATGTCTAGTGAGAATATGCACGTGAAATATAAACTGTACTCAAGTAATTTTTCCTTTAAGAGAAAAGGTCAAAGTCCCTAAAAAGTTTTATAAGACAGAAATACTCCAAAAGTTCCAAATTGCTCCATTCACCATCCAGAAGCCATCAGAAATTAAAGATTAAGGAGCTATGGGGAGCCCATTGCTTAGAATGCCAGGGACCCATGGTTCAAGGGCATAAAAAAAAGACACAGAATCATTGCAGAGAAGATTAAGAATTCACATCATAATTTAAATATTATGAACTCTTTTGCCCTGTAATTATACTCTTTTGAACATCTTCTCCCCTCTCTCTTCCCTGTAGGAGTCTGCTCAGTCTTGGTCTTAGTAGTTTATCATATTCCTTCCAAATGTTTTCTAGTTGATTTAACCTAAGTAGAATGTGAGCTTCTTCTTGATATTATCATCACATCTGTGATATTTTCCTGAATTATTTCTGAAACAATTGCCTATTTGTTAACCATTTATGGCTACTTCTTGTCTTTTAGGTGCTTTTCTAGGGGCCTTTTCTTTGTATGATAAATAGCATTGTGATAGATAGTGTTCCCTGATTTATTGTAAGATTTGCCTATTCTTTATTTTTCTATTTTTTTAGTAAATTACTACTAGTGAGCTATTAACTCCATGTGTGCTTTCCATTTGGCTGTGTGTGTGTGTGTAAGATGGTTGTTTCTCTTTGTTTGTAGATTCTAAGTGTCTGTTAAAATTCCTATCCTTTCCTCTGTTTTCTAGAATTACAGCAAGATGATGTTTATGCCTTTTCTGAAGTCTCTGGTAACCAATCTCTGACTAAGCCCTGGATTTATGTCACTTGTCCATTTTGTTCATTTGGTCCTTCATTTTAGCATGCCTTTAATTGTTAATTTGATAAGCAATGTTGAAATGTCTGCTATCTGTGCTAATATTATTTTCTACCTGTAGATGGCAGGGAGACAATCAGACTACCTTTGCCTTCTGTGAGTTTATTTTGGTTTAAACAGAGGTTATAATGTCTTTTTGTGTCCTTAATGTTTTGGTGTGGCCTTTCTGGAAACTTCAGAGTTGGTAGACCTTGAGCTCCAATCTATTTCCTTAGCCATGGGAAGACGCTGCTGTTTGTCTGGTCTATTTCTTCCCATTGCTAATTTCTGTTCTGTCTCTCACATCTGTAGGTAGGAGTCGATTGGTACCCTGATGAGAACTAGTAGAAGATTTGAAAGACTTCTTGGTGCTTCCCCTTTTTGGCCTATTGCCACTTAATATACAACTTTTCTGTCCAATCCAAACTCTAACAGCTAACTCCCTGTAGCTCTAGGATTTCAGCTTTCTCCATAGGCTTTATCCCCTTAGGTAGTGCTATATTATACGTTCCTTTGGTGGGATTGATCTCACCTAATGTCCTCCCCTCCTACAGCTGTAGCAGTTTTTCCTGCAGTAATTACTTTGCTTGTAGTGCAGAGTCTTCCAAATACCTCACAGTGCATTTTGCTCACTTTTAATAACAGCAATGGTGAGACAGCTCATTCATTAACATCAGACCATCATAATGGGAATTGGAACTCTAGCTCTAGAAGAGAAATTAATCAAACAAAACAACTAGAGATGTGTCAAAGATTTAGATACCTGGATAATCTATGAAAGCAATGATTCCATCACTGAGAAACTGCAAGTAACCTATAGATCTGCCAATATTACATTATTTAAATAAATTATGATTTTATTACTCTGACTCAGTAATGCTCCCAGCATTAGAGGCCTAGATGAGACCACGAATTTCCAATGTTATCAAGCTGTGTGTCTATGTGTTTTTCTGTATCGAAATTTACCTTACATGTGCACACATAAAAAGGTCAAGAGTTGAATTGAAATAGGCCATAAATATCCCCAGCATTCTAGCACATGCTTCATTGTGTTTACCTTAAGAGATATAGAGTATATACAAGAATTATTAATAACTCCCAGAACTCTGAAAGAACCACAGTAATAGGTCTAGGAGACTACACTGCTGGGGATAGCATCAACAATCAGAAGTGCACCCACAGGACACTTCCACTGATGTCTCTCGGGAGAGGTGTTGTCTCTGGTCCCCTGGATAACATGTAACCCTGGATGTTGCTATGAGAACCACTATCACTACTGCTTTAGGAACCAAAAAGCTGCTTTGATCACTTTGGAAACTCATTCCTGAGAGATTCTGTAATTGTTCCTTAATCACTCTGACTCATTTCTGAAACAGGAGAATCTTTCTAAAACCAACTCATTGCAGGTAATTTATGTAATGGGAGGCCCAACCTCATTTCCATGGGCATCAACGATCCTCTGTGAGATTCAGGGTTATGTGCACATAAATTATTTAGCATTTGCTCCAATGAGCCACCTGAGACCAGCACTTTAAGGATGCTCACTCATGGTGTTCTTCTCCTCTGTCCTGCCTGCTTCAAGGGCTGTTTCCTGCAGTTTTCACTGTCTGAATAAAATTCCACATTAACTCCATCTTCCCAGCGCCTACATTTCCAGGCTAAGCTGAATGCAAGCAGTGAACCCCCAGAAATTCCACTTAGCCCAAGCTCATGGTATTTAATTTGGTAAATGCATCTACTTTTTCCCCCTGAAATATTTAGCCATGGGTGTTGTCTGTTGGAAACACTTCCTTTTATAAAATTAACAATCCTTGTCACACATTTTGGCATTTTGGATATTTTATTTGTTTACTGCTATCTAACTCAAAACTGTGATATAGCTTGAAGCATATAGAATTCGTTGTATACCTTAATAATATTTTACTAGATTTTGTTTTGTGAGTAAGTTCAATATTCTCTTAGTTTACCAAACCTTGCTTATGCTTGCTCTAGTTTACATGCTTCCTCTAGCTCATGTGCTGTCATGTGACTTCTTAAAAGAAAATGACAGATGCATCTCTGCTATTTTTCAACTATTTAATTAGTTAATAAATGTTTATTGACTTGACAGACAGGAATAATAAATTACTAAATTATTCTCTAGAGAATAAGTCCAAATAGAAATTCATTTATTCCTTTACCTGAAAATTTATGCAATCTATCATCAAATAATAAATTTTTACTTTTTCATATTCTTTACATCAAATTTTTATTGTGTTCTTTAAACATTTTTGCATCACATTTTTTGTTTCTTTTTCATATTTTTTCAATTTATTTAATCACTTTACAGCTTGATCTCAGCCCTCTCCCTCTCTCCTTCAAGTCCCAAGGGAGAATCTCAGGCATAAAAGACTTTTTTTTGCTTCTATCTATCATTTAGAGGAAAGGAAACCTCCCTTTAAATATTCTGGTTGCTGAATGCCATCAAACAGTGAGATTGTGGTATAAATCACCAGCAACATTTCTGTACATGGTACATATGAAGGTATTGCACTGTAGGTTGCTATCTTTCCTCTAACTATGTGACCACAAACTAACTAAACCACTGTGAAGTAATCAAACACTATGCATTCGATCTCTGGTCTGTAGTCTAATGAGACCCATTAGAGGCACGCCATCAACAAACCAAGAGAAACCAGGTACATTCTTATAAACATATTTGCTCAGAATTTAGATGAAATCACATTTATGAAATAATGGCTATTGGATAAATACTGTGTAGTAATAGCTTGTCCCTTTAACAAGATATTTGATTAAAATCTCTGCAAAAATCATAGCTTAGCCATCAGACTCAGTAACACATATATTTGAAGACAGTGTCTTTTGTGTTTCCTGAAAGAACAACAAAAAGGCGAGCACATCTCTCAAATTTCACCAAAAGTGGTTCTATTTTGCCAGCATTTGAACTACCAAACTTTAAATTTAGTTTTTTTTTTTTTGAGGGGGTGGGGCAGGAGGAGTTGATAGTTATAATTCAGCCAAGCTTAATTTCCTTCTACTTGTTTCCTAAATAAGGTATTTCCCTTTTTTTAGGTGTCAATTTGAGCTTTCCTTCTTCTGAAACACTAGCATAAGCCACACTATTGGTGTACTTTTTAAAAACTCTTTTACTTACGTTTCTTATATTTCTTTCTCCCTATGCTACCAAATCCCTTCCAACACACCAGGTAGGAGAGAGAGTTAGTGGGAGAGGGGTCATAGTTCTCTTAGCTGCTCCCTGCTGGTTAGGGTTGTCAGGTTCCTTGGAGCCAATCTAATCCTCCTTTTAGGAGATGTCTAACTTCTTGTCTCAACAGCAACAGCAACCAGGAGCCACAGGGGAGAAGCAGCAGTGGCCTTGTTCTCTCAGAGCTCCCCAACACTCTCTGGGCCTGGCATTTATTCTCTTTCCAGAGTCTTCAGATTTAAACTATCTGCAGGTGGCAAAGACCTCCTCTCAGAGCTCTCATGAGACAAATAATTTGCTGCTGTGGACTATCTGAATCAGTCCCACATCCCACACCTGGGATTAAAACAAAACATGTTTATATCCACAACACCATGGGTTATCCTTCTAATGTCTTTCTAGTATCTTTCTCTTCATCCTTTCTTTAAGGATGCATTAGAGTGTTGTGTCTTCAGACATTGTCTCTTCTTTCTCAATTTACACTCTACTAACTCTATATTTCTAATCTAAAGCTTAATTTTAATGAAAATATTTTATTAACTTTCCATCCTTTTCATAGAGTTTTCCCTCTATATTCCTTGACTCAAGAAAGACTATTGTTTCACCTTTTCACATTCAGAAATCCTAAATGTACCAAGATGGACTTTGACAAGTGCCGTTTAAGTACTATTTTTAAAAAACAGATATTTAAAGAGCATG
>CM053766.1:73313941-73333418 GCA_028658305.1 Pachyuromys duprasi
TGGGGGAGGGTCAAAGAGTCAGCCATCAAGTTCAAGACTGAAACAGTCTCTGTTTCCCTCACTAGGGTCTTCAGTCCGACACTGAGCTACCATGGGCCCCATCTGAGCGGGGGTTCCAGGCCACATCCACACATGGTCCTTGATTGTAGAAACCGTCTCATACAAGACCCCTGTGCCCTGCTCAGTTTGGTCTTTGTGGAGCTCTTGTTCTCCCCAAGTCTCACCAACCTCCCCCATTTCTATCATCACTTCTCGTCCTCTGCCATTAATGACTACCTGTGAGTAGTACTGTTTGGAGAGCTTTGTATGCTTTGTTACTATTGTCTTTATGGCTTTTGATGGTCAGTTTATAACCAATTTTGCATTGTCTTAGTAATTGCTTATAACAGTAATTCCAACTTTTAATTCTGTGAACCTTTAATACGTTCCTCAAATAACTAGAAAATTATTTTGTTGCAATTTTCTAACCGTAGTTTTTCTACTGTTATGAACCATACAATCTGATACTAAATATATCTGATATGTGATCCCTATGAAAAGGTCATTTAATTCCCAAATTTGGAGTAACACTGGCTTAGAAGGATATATGATCAAGTTATTTAATCATTTTTTTCTCTGCTTAAAAGTGGGTTGGCAATTTTTCTTTTGAGCATTTGTAGTAAATCAGGTACTTTTCTCTCATGCAGAAATTTGTTGGGATTGTGTCTGGGAGTACATTTAATTTTAATTCTATTGTGAATAAACCAGTGCAGGTTTAGACACCTCAAATCAGAGAAGCAACTGGCATGATTCTGTCTGAGGCCATAGGTTTAGGAACATTGGTTATAGTAATAAACTGTGAAGTCAAAAGCCCAAGTTGCCTAGGGATCTTATGTCCACAGAGAGAGAGGACACAAAACATAGTTGAAGAATTCACCTTTATTCTGTCTTTGTTTTTTCTTTCTTTGTTTGTTTCTAGTCAGTTGGATAGTACTTATCCACATGGAGATGAACCATCCCCGAGTTTGTCCATTCAAACTTCTATACTAAACTCCTCCATAAATACCTTCAACCCACAGACACACTCAATACATAGTAATGATATATAGGTTACTATTTGTTCAATTATCAAGTTGGAATCATCCTCACAATATTAAATTTCTGGACCATGAACATATTCTTACATTCATTCATCTTCTCTTTAATTGCCCTCATTATACTGTAGTTTTTTAGCAAAGATTTGGACACTACTGTTGTTTCAAGATATGGTTTAGTTCATGTATTGAACATTTGGTTTCTGTATTGTTAATTTCTGATTGTCAACTTAACACCCTCCAGAATTGTCTGAGAAGGGTCTTGATGAATGATTGCTTAGAAGAGGTTGGCCTATTTATTGGAGGATAATCTTCATTATATTAACTGCTGTGGAAAGATCCACTTACTGTGAGCAGCACCACATCTGGGTGTAACAGAGGAGAAAACCAGATGAGCATTCGCCTATGTGGCACACACAGATGTATGCATGTGTGGCTCTCTAATTGACAACGTGTATAATATAACCAGTCATCTCCAGCTCCTGCCTCTGTGACTTACCCACAGTTATAGATTGTGACCTGGAACTCTGAGTCAGGATGAATTCCTGATCTCTTAAATTATAATTGTCAGATTATTTTATTAGAGCATTAGATAAAGAAATTAAGACAAGCCCCTGCTAGTCACACTACTGAGAGATAGTTAGATCATGAGGGCTTCAATGTCACCACTGGGGAAAATGGTCACTGGAACACAATACTATTGAAGATTGTTATTCTGAACTTTTCCTCTGTCTCTACTTGCCTCCAGGCTGTTAGGCACCATGCTATCTACCATGTTATTCTGCCTCACTATAGCCAAGAATCAATGTAGACAGATGAAAATGGGCTCAAAGCTCTCAAACTAGGAGCCAGAAACGATCTTTGAAGTTGCTTTTCTCAAGTACTTTTTATCAAAGTTATGACAACTTGAGTAACACACACTTTTTGGTTAAAAGTTATAGTTGGAAATTTGATATACTTGGGTGGTCTTTTAAAGATTATCTCTTATTGTACAAGTATTAATTTAAAAATCTACAGAAAGGAAAATCAGGATATTGATTCATGAATATTTAAAAATCTATCATACTTAGACATTATGAAAAGGAGACCAAGAAACAGAACATAAACTACTTTCTGGATGCCTGTATTATTGTCCATTCCAAATGCACAAAATGGGCCATCTTCTGCCTCTAAAGTTTACAGAGATTGAACTATACAGTGTATGCTTTGTCATACTTACCTTCCTTGTGTCGATTTGTGACAGCACTCATATTGTTCTCTACAGCTTGTACAGGCTCACTGAAATACAATATTTTAAAATAAATATACCATAAGTTATTAATCTAAATGACTATTATAGACATTGACTTGCCTTTTTTATTTACCACTAAAATTATGTGTATATAAATATCTATTTTATAAAAAATATTTTAAACTTTATACACATAAAATGCATGTTAATCTTTAATGTCTCTAGATATCTACGATCTCTCTAAATTGATTTTAGAGCTTGAGTGCTCTCAGTGCTATACTACATCTGTGAGGGCATGAAGCCTTTCAGACGGCATTTAAATCCCCGGTATCATCTCCACTTTAGTGGATCTAAAACCCCAACTTTCCTCATATTCCCATGTGGCACTTAATAACATGACTCCACAGTCTTATGCTAAGTCTTTCAGAATCACGAAATATCCACAAGTGGTAAAACCCTTACACCCAATTCTTGTCTATCATCTATGCATGAATCTATCTTCTCTAATATCAAACTAGAATTTTAATAACTGTTCAGTTTTCTAAACCCTTAGGAAGATTATTTTATTCATTTTCATAGGCTTTCTTTAGTAAGAAGATTGCCTTGAACTTCTTAGACTATAACTACTAGAAACAAAACCTGTTATAGAGTACTTAAGATGTTTTTACCAACAGGACAACTTTTTCCTTGAAAATAATTCTATTGTTACATGTTTCATGCATTATCACATTATTTCAACTTTAATGCTGTACAATTCCTGTCTGAAGGATCCTTGTACATATGACAACCCTTTTTCTTGAGCTACATCATATTTTAGATGTTCTATGAAGAGGTATAACAACCAGAGAAAACTCAGAAAATCTAAACCTAAAAGTCAAAAACATTAAGGGCTTATGTGGATGATACCAGAAATATATTAGAATTGTTGGAGATAATAGCATAAATCACACATTCATTACTTAAAGGAAGGCTATATGGTTGTAGAACAAAACTCATGAACATGCCTGAGTTCAGGATTAAGACAGAGAGAAATGATTTCCCCTGTTCATATAGAGTATTTTGTGATCGTAATGGGAAGAGATCTATACCTACTTCTGTATTTAAACAGAATGCTGCTCCTGCATTTTACCCTGAGGCATTCACTTTTTTCTTACATTGGGAAATTATGTTTAAAGACAGCAATGAAAGCACGTACTTTCCCAGAAGACTTAGGAATTAACCTTAAAGCAGACCAACAGAAAATGTGGAAGGGCTCAGAGATCAGAGACATGAAGACCATTTGTGAGACCTGAGAAACACTGCTAGGTGACTGATGAGTGGGAAGAGGTCGTGGTTAGATCGCAGTAGTATCTATTGATTTTGTTGCCATACAAGGATGCCTACATCACTCTATTATAATGTGCTGCGCTAGTGGGCTAGAAGATGTGTTATCTCTGATGCAGACTGACAACTGTCATTAAATAGACCAGTGGTCCTTTCCAGTGAGGGCAAGGATTATGTCTGATTTTGCTCACAGCTGAGTGGTCTGTCATGGCTCATACAACCCCCCCCCCAAAAAAGGAAAAAGCTAGAGATAAAAGAGGAGAAAATACATTTGTGTTCAAAAGTTTCACGAATACAGAAGCATCTTAAGTAATATTCCTTTTAAAAGTACAAAAGATAAGAGAAACTATGCACTACAGATTATTACAGTGGTATTGCATTCAGCCAGTTGTTGGGGGACCCAACATGAAGAACAAGCTGCTCATCTGCTACATATGTGTAGGGGCCTAGGACAAGTCTGTGTATGCCCTTTTGTTGGTGGTTCAGTCTCTGTGAGGCCCCATGGGCCAATGTTAATTGACTCTGTAGGTCTTCTTATGGAGTCCTTGACCCTTTCATCTGTCAATCATTTTGCCAATTCTTCCATAGAACTCCCTGAGCTCTGTGTAATGTTTGGCTGTGAGTCTCTGCATCTGTTTCCATCAGTTACTGCATGAAGCCTCTCAGAGGAGTCATGCTAGCTCTACAAGCATAGTTATGATAACTATCTAGAGATCATAACGGTAGGATGTTTAGATATACCTATATGCTTACATGTTGGAAGAATCAGGGCTAGCATAGTTATGCTAGTCTACAAGCATAACAGAGTAACATAAATAGTATCAAGGATTAGTTTTCTCCCATGGGTTGGGTCTCAAGTAAGACCAGTCTTTGGTTGGCCATTCCTTCCATCTTTGCTCCATCTTTGTCCCTGAACATATTGTAGACATGAGAAATTTTGGGTAAAAGGTTTTGTAGGTGGTTTGGTGTCCTTATCCCTCCACTGGAAGTCCTGCCTGGTTAAAGAAGGTGGTTGCTTCTGGCTTTATATCCCCCTCTGCTAGGAGTCTCAGCTAGGGTGACCTCTATAGGCTTCCCCAGGCCTCCCCATCCCAGGTCTCTGTCAAGTTCCAGAGATGACGTCCGCCCCCAGTTTCCATTCTGTCATCTGGCCTTCTCTCCCCAAGACTCTCCCTACTCTTAATCCCTAATCCTGTTCCCCTCTTGACCCCCTCTCTTACTCAGCTCCCACCTCCAATGAGGCAAGGGATTCCTAAACATCTTCTTATCGCTCTTTGCCCACTCAAATGCCCAGCGGCTCCCTACCTCTCCCTATCTTCTTCTAAGCCCCGATTCTTCTAACATATACACATATAGCTATATCTAAATATCCTACCATTATGATCTCTAGAAATTATATGGCTTCCTACATAACTGGCAAAGAATATGAAACATGCTCCTAACATTTCAGAAGATCTTTTAGACTCTGCCATCTGCACAGCTGGTATGTAAGAATGTTCTATGGTGTTTAATCAGCACTGCAAGTGCTTTGGGCACTTGACAGAAAGGGACTCCACAAATTGACCCCAAATAACCACGCCTTGTCAAAACTTTACTTGAATGTGGGATGATTTAAAGAGACAAGCTAACTATCTCCTCTTATATTTTCCTCAAGCTCTAACGTATCTTAAGAAACATGATCTGAAAACAATACTACTTAAAAATATCACTCATCCTCCCAAAGTTAAAATTGATGTTAAGGGTGTATAATAAAAATGTAACTTCATCCTTTCAAAGGTATCTTAGTTGTATTAATTTAAACTATTTAAAAGCGTTAGTGAAAGAACTTTGTTTTCAGATATTGTCCAACTATTATGAAAAAATTATCTATTCATGCATGAAATAAATTTATCTTGGAAAGTAGAAACAAATATGGTAGTTTTTCTAAATGATGTTATTATGAATTATTTGGTGCACAATTATACAATCTCATTCCCTTTTGTACTTGGTTGTTAGGAAGCTCAGATAATAACTTATTCCTGTCTCCTCAGGGCTGGCTGCAAAGTCCTCCCCTGGGATCTAGCCAGTCTGTCACTCTCCGGCTTATATGGGGGAGGGTCAAAGAGTCAGCCATCAAGATCATGACTGAAACAGTCCCGTTTCCCTGAATAGGGTCTTCAGCCCTACACCAAGTTATCATGGGCCCCATCCGTGCATAACTTGGAGGGGGGCGGGGAAGAAGGAGATGAGGGAGGGAGTGGGAGGGTAGGAGGGAATGGGGGAGGGGGCTACGCCTGGGATTCAAAGTACCTAACCTGTGATTGAGATAAAAATAAATAAATTAAAAAAATATTTTTTAGAGAATAAGGAAGGAAGGGAATGGGAAACACGTTGTAAATCTTAAATTTGAGAGTGCCGTGAGTTCATCATAAACTTAGAGATGGAGAACTGTGGGGAGTGGTAGATAAATATGGAGAATTCGAGTGCATATTCAATTTAAATAAGTACATAGAAATACTGAATATGGAATGTGTATCATTAAATACTAAATTGCCCACTAAAAAAATAACTTATTCCTGAATCTGTACTAATTAGAATTTATGTCATTGGTAATAAACAACAAAATCAAGACCTTGCTAAGCTCAGGAGTGACAGATAGTGCAGTCTAGGCAAAAGTTCAGTGAAGCTCTGTTGGAGATCAAAAGGTACAGAAAGGGAACAAGACTGGGGTGAGTAGTTTCACCAGTGACTCCTGGAGGCAGAATTAAAGAAATATAAGAGAGGAAACTTTTAGAGCTGGGAATTTTTATTAGTCTATTATAAAAGAAATTTGAATTTTAGATTTTTTTAAAGTTTGAGAACAAGGGAAATGTATTCATGAAGAAGAAGAAGAACAAGAAAAAGAATGATATTTTCTAGATGCCACCATTTGCCTGCAAATTTCATGATTTCCTCATTTTTAATTGCTGAGTGGTATTCCATTGTGTAAAAATACCACAATTTCTGTATCCATTCCTCAACTGAGGGACATCTGGGTTGTTTCCAGCTTCTGGCTATTACAAATAAAGCTGCTACAAACATGGTTGAGTAAATGTCCTTGTTGTGTACCTGAGCAACTTTTGGATATGTGCCTAGGAGTGGTATAGCTGGATCTTGAGGAAGCACTATTCCTAGTTGTCTGAGGAAGCCCCAGATTTATTTCCAGAGTGGTTGTACAAGTTTACATTCCCATCAGCATTGAAGGAGGGTTCCCCTTTCTCCACCTCCTCTCCAGCATGTGTTGTCATTTGAGGGAAGAGCAGCCCTGCTAGGCCACAGAGAAGGACTTTGCAGCCAGTCCTGAAGACACTCTATAAAGGAGAGTCAGATGGAAAGGGAGGAGGTCCTCTCCTATCAGTGGGCTTGGAAAGAGGCAGGGAGTAGATGGGGGAGGATGGGACTGGGAGGGAATGAAGGAGTGGGATTCACCTGGTATACAATGTTAATAAAATGTAACTAATAATAAAAAGAAAATAAATTTAAAAAAGAAAATAGAAAAGAAGAAGGAGAAGAAGAAGAAGAAGAAGAAGAAGAAGAAGAAGAAGAAGAATTATCAAATAGCCAGAGATGGATAGACTAAAATGCAAGATGGGATTTTTTGTCTAGGGAGCTTTGAGAAAGAGGGAATACATTTGATTGTATTCTTATTTTAATAGAATAACTCATTACGTATTCTATTTTTTAAAAAATGAGAATTCATCATAAAGATTCAATTCAAATATGGATTACTTCAAATATGTTCGAAGGGAACTAAGGAGTGAAATACTAGATATAAATATTGATATTGAGGATGGAAAAATAGCTCAGAGGGTAACATGTGTCCTGCTCTATAAGAGGACCAAATTTTGGTACTCAGCACCTGAGTAAGGGAATTATCAGCTCACCTGTAACTCCAGCTTCAAGAGATCCATGCCATCTTATGGTCTTCATAGGCAACTACATTCAGATGTACATACCCCAATACAGACAGGCAGAAGAGCAGAAATCTTAAAAATATTAAAGGTGTAATGAAAGAGAAACTTTAGTAATACCCTCATATGAATATAATAGTATTTAAAATAATAGCTAACATAAGAATAATAGAAAGAATGACAAAGCAATCTGCTTGTAGATTACTGGAAAGGTGATATGCAACATATATTCTATGTCTTATTTAGTCAGCATAAACATATGGTTAATACTCATATAAGTTTTGGGGGGCCATTCCAAAGCTAATAAAAATCAAATGGCATTTTTCAGTGACTCTAAGGTCACATGTGTTCAAATTCAGATGGGAAAACTCTGCCAGTACAGGTAATTTCCTTCCAGTGACACTGTGCCATGACCATGTGACAAGGCATCACTTCACTCTAGTTCTCACAGATCAGTTGATCATTCTGACACAAACTTTACTTACATTAAATGTAACTTCAGTACTGTGCACTTAGGAATATATACAAGCAAAGAAACAAATAAAGCAAACTATCAGAAAGGAAAAACTGCAATAGAAAACCAGGCTCTGATATTTCCAAAAGGATTTTGAATATAGATATAATTTTCAAGGCATTCAGCAGACACAGAACAGAAACTATAGAAATGGTTTTTACCTGTTCGCCCTTTTTTCTTTGAAAAAAATACTGAAGATCTGAAGTTAATGTAATGTGCATGACAAATTAATCCTTTTAGACACAATTCCTTAATTAGATTAGTTGTTCTTTGTAAATACTGATGGGCTACCATTATCTTGAAAGTAGGCCGCCAACCCAAGAGGTTGGCTCAGCACTTCCACAAACTGAGGATTGAGAAGCTCGCCTAGAAAGCCCCAAGCCCCCAAAGCTCCATTATTTTCGCCAATAGAAAGTAATGCCATTGAAATTTCTTCTTCCAGAACTCAAACCTGTGAATTGAAGATGTAGTCTCTCTTGGTGTAATTTATAGTCACGACTAAAACACTTAATCTCTTCTATGTGTTTATGTATGTTTCAGGGCGAAGCAAAGTGTGTGCACCAAGAGATTGTCTGTGGACATGACTCTGTCCTCCCCTTGCCACAGTCCAGTTCAAACCCATCCAGGAGCTGTCAATTGCCATGGTGCAAAGTTCAATTTCTTTCTGTGACATTTGGACTTTTTAACATTCTTTTTTTATTCCTAAATTTTCTAATGTTCTCTCCACATGGATTTTCATGTATGTATCATAATAATTGAGCTTAAAATGGTTTCAATTTTGTTGAAAATCCTTGAATCTTTTGAGGCTTAAGGTTAGATTTCAGTTCCCAGCTATCTGAGCAGATCTGTCTAGGCTCATCTGCTTATAAATGCAAACGCATTTATAACTATGAAGACATACACACACACACACACACATATATATGTGTGTATATATGTGGCTGCATTGTTAGGAATAATAGTTATAGCTGCCTCTCTGAATTAAGAGACTTTAATGTCCCTTTAAGAATTCTGTCATTCTGCATAAGAAGTCTCAGGTAATTTAAATTCGAACTCAGAGGTTGATATTTTTTATTGTGACATAGTATGGGCCATATTGGTTTTTCAGCACTCCTTCTGGGCTCCCCAAAGCTGAAAATTCTCTCTGTGGCAGATCATCTGTGTAGTACTCCAAATTCCCTGTGACTCCTATAGAAACCACTGCCCTGTTCTTCTGTCTCTGTTGCACTTTCCCACCCATGCATCCAAATGTGTCACCTACGAACACTTATCCTCTCTCAAAACTCCAGTTTCCATTCCTGCCCATAGTTCCAATCTTCTTATCTTGGTAAAAAGCATAGAATGTGTTTACACAAGAAACAGACATTTCTGATTTATTTTGTACAATGCAGAATAACAATACGTTAAATTTATTGTACATGCTGGATGTTCAGTCCTTAGATTCTTTAACAGCACTGTGTTTATTGGTTAAGATAATTATTTCATTTGTCTTATATAATATGAAAATTATATGACAATTATCTTCAAACCAGGAAGTCCTCTTTATTTTGAGAACACATCTTAGAAAACTATGTTGTCATTTCAAGATTCCAAACTCTTAAAAAAGTAAGATTGTACAAGAACACATCAAAGATATCATCCACTATCCAGTAGGCTTCATCCCAGGTATGCAGGGGTGATTCAATATACAGAGATCCATCAATGTGATCCACCATATTAACAAACTTAAAGAACAAAACCACATGATCATCTCCTTAGATGCTGAAAAAGCATTTGACAAAATCCAGCATCCATTCATGTTTAAAGTATTGGAGAGACTAGGGATACAAGGCACATACCTAAACATAGTAAAGGCAATATACAGCAAGCCTATAGCTAACATCAAACTCAATGGAGAGAATCTCAAATCAATCCCACTGAAATCAGGGACTAGGCAAGGCTGCCCATTATCTCCATATCTCTTCAACATAGTACTTGAAGTCCTAGCTAGAGCAATAAGACAACTAAAGGAGATCAAGGAGATACAAATTGGAAAGGAAGAAGTCAAAGTATCACTATTTGCAGACGATATGATATTATACCTGAGTGACCCCAAAAATTCTACCAGGGAACTCCTACCGCTGATAAACACCTTCAGCAAAATGGCTGGATACAAAATTAACTCAGAAAAATCAGTAGCCCTCCTGTATACAAGAGACAAAAGGGCTGAGAGAGAAATTAGGGAAACAACACCCTTCACAATAGCCACAAAGGTCACAAAGTACCTTGGTGTGACCCTAACCAAGCAAGTCAAAGACTTGTGTGAAAAAAATTTCCAGTCTCCGAAGAAAGAATTAGAAGAAGATATAAGAAGATGGAAAGATCTCCCATGCTCATGGCTCGGCAGGATTAACACAGTAAAAATGGCCATCTTACCAAAAGCAATCTACAGATTCAATGCAATTCCCATCAAATTACCGACACAGATCTTGAAAGATAAGTTCTCAATTTCATGTGGAACAACAAGAAACCCAGAATTGCTAAAACAATCCTCTACAGTAAAAGATCTTCTGGAGGTATCTCCATCCCTGATCTCAAGCTGTACTATAGAGCAACAGTAATAAAAAACTGCATTGTACTGACATAGAAACAGAATGGTGGATCAATGGAATTGAATAGAAGACCCAGAAATAAACCCCCAAACTTATGGACACTTGATTTTTGACAATGATGCCAAAACCATACAATGGAAAAAAGATAGCATCTTCAACACATGGTGCTAGTCTAAATGTATGTCTACATGAAGAAAAATGCAATTTTTATCACCCTGCACAAAACTAAAGTCCAAGTGGATCAAAGAACTCCACATAAAACCAGACACATTAAATCGTTTAGAAGAAAAAGTGGAGAAGAACCTTGAACTCATTGGTACAGGAGACAACTTCCTGAACAAAAAAACAATAGCACAGGCTCTAAGAGCAACAATCAATAAATGGGACCTCATGAAACTGAAAAGCTTCTGTAAAGCAAAGAACACTGTGTCAAAACAAAACGACTGCCTACAGATTGGGAAAGAATCTTCACCAACCCTTTATCTGACAGAGTGCTAATATCCAGAATATATAAAGAACTAAAGAAGTTGAAAAGTAACAGATCAAGAAATCCAATCAAAAAATGGGGAACAGAGCTAAACAGAGAATTCTTGCTAGAGGAATATAGAATGGCAGAGAAACACTTAAAGAAATGCTCAACATCATTAGCCATCAAGGAAATGCAAATCAAAAACAACCCTGAGATTTTACCTTACACCCATCAGAATGGCCAAGATCAAAAACTCAAGTGACAACACATGCTGGAGAGGTTATGGAGAAAGGGGAACCATCCTCCACTGCTGGTGGGAATGTAAACTTGTAAAACATTCTGTAAATCAATCTGGCGCTTCCTCAGACAACTAGGAATAGTGCTTCCTCAAGATCCAGCTATACCACTCCTAGGCATATATCCAAAAGAGGCTCAAGTACACAATAAGGGCATGTGCTCAACCATGTTTGTAGCAGCTTTATTTGTAATAGCCAGAAGCTGGAAACAACCCAGATGCCCCTCAACTGAGGAATGGATTCAGAAATTGTGTTACATCTACACAATGGAATATTACTCAGCAATGAATAACAAGAAAATCATGAAATTTGCACATAAATGATGGGAACTGGAAAACATCATCCTGAGTGATCTATCCCAGAAGCAGAAAGACACACACGGTATATACTCACTCATATAGACATATAACATAGTATAAACCTACTAAAATCTGAACACCTAAAGAAACTAATCAGGAGGGAGGACTCTGGCTAAAATGCCCAATCTCCAGCCAGAAAGGCAAAGAGGATGAACATCAGAAGAAGAAGAAAACAGGGAACAAGGTGGGAGCCTGCCGCAGAGGTCCTCTGAAAGGTTCTGCCCTGCAGACTATCAAAGCAGATGCTGAGACTTATGGCCATCTGTTGGGCAGAGTGTATCGAATCTTATGAAAATGAGGGAAATAATGAGATCTGAAGAGGACAGAAGCTCCACAAGGAGAGCAACAGAACCAAAAAAATCTGAGGACAGGGGTTTTTCCTGAGACTCATACCCTAACCAAGTACCATTAATGGAGATAACCTAGAACCCCTGCACAGATGTAGCCCATGGCAGTTCAGTGTCCAAGTGGGTTCCAAAGTAATGGGAATAGGGACTGCCTCTGACATGAACTGATTGGCCTGCTCTTTGATTACCTCATCCTGATGGGGGAGCATCCTTACCAGGCCACAGAGGAACACAATGCAGCCACTCCTGATGTGATCTGATAGACTAGGATCAGAAGGAAGGAGAGGAAGACCATCCCTATCAGAGACTTGGGGAGGATCATGCATGGAGAAGAGGGAGAGAAGGTGGGATTGGGAGGGGAGGAGGGAGAGGCTTATGGGGGGGATGCAAAGTGAATAAAGTGTGATTAATAAAAATTAAAATAACAAAAAAGAGAAAAAAGTAAGATTGTTGAACTTTTCAAAAGTCCACAAGTCCCTCTGAGGAATAGCCTCTGACTGAGATTTTCAATTGCTCTTCTGAGATCCGCTTGCCTCCAAGTTTTCCTGGTACTGTGGGAGATCTTGCACATGCTCCCTCTGGCGCATTTAAACACAATTCCTCAAATGGTTCATCACAAGCTTTTTAAATTCACCCTAATGATACAAATTTAAACTGTGGCTCCAAGGAGAGACAAAGATACAGCTGGGACCCTTGTTTCAGTATTTTACAAGCATTTCTCATTACTTCTTATTGTATAATCCTTAAAAGAAAGGATCAGGTTTTGATCAACACTCCTATGATTTCTTCTATAAAATATACATCTCAAAGGTGATTTCTTAATTATGGCCATATTTATCCACTAAAGCCTATTTGAGTTAAACATTATTGGATACATTTTACATGTAACCTAAAATTACTTAGGAAGGAGCATAAATTCATGAATATTTCCAAAAATATAGATTATTGTTATGTGAGATAATAAGAATTCGTCCTTGTCATTCAAATGCATATGATTGTATAGACATTACCCTCAAAGTTCTTGCTGAAAGCCATTAGATCCCATTACAGGGCTATCTGATAAAAAAAAAATGTTACTGTCAGTTACATGATATTAGACAAAGAGTGATTAATCCATCAGCTCCCCATGCTCCTTCTGAGCTACGGTTGCTACAGGGATTCAGTAGGAAGTTAACAGCGACTATATTTTTCACTAAGAAGTGGATTAATTTTTGGTGGAAACTTTTCAATACTAGTTAAATATGAAATAACATTCCCTTCAGAAATAATAAACCAGTGCAACCAGGAAATGGAATTGAGATGCAGACTTCTTAGGCAAACTGAAATCCTAAGCATCACTCTTGGTACAGCTTCCCACAGAATGCATTGGAGTGGAGCAGAGCTTGCAGCAGAACTGAAAACACAGTGCTCATGTTTAGAGATACTTTGAGACTTGGCAAGGCAAGGATTAGGCTTAGAAAGAGTTAGTCTGGATGGAAAAGTAGACATCCCAAGAAAAATATAAGCAGAGACCATGTAAGTTGTGGTATACAGAACAGTTTTTCCAATGTAAATAAAATACCAGTAACCATACTGGTCATGTTTCAACCCCACCTACATCTAAAAGGGGGCTGATCTCAGGAAACAATGCCCAAGCCTAGAGAGTCCATACTGAAAACTGCATGTATTCCTTAAGGCAGCAGTGAGTTCAGTTTTCTTAGTGAATACTTTTGTTGTCTCTTCATGACTCAGCAGACACCTTGCCCACCATATTTTTTTCATTTATTAACAAAGCTACCCAATATAAATAGTTTTCCCTATCATTATTTGAAAGGAGTAACTACAGTAAAATAAAAAAATACGTGAAAAATATGAAGAAAAGAAAATCATAGTTTGCAGAAAAACAATTGTCAAAAGAAATTTAAAAAAAAGAAAAAGAAATAAGAGTCCATAGCAGCGAGGAAGCAAGACAGCAGGAGGCAAGCCACAGTATTGGGAACAGGAAGCAAAGCGCTCACATCTCAACCACAAGCAAGAAGCAGAGAGGACATAAACACGTTTCTACATTAAGAAGCTTTTCGTTCCTGCCCACCAGCCTTATCATCCAGATACATAATGCTCTAGAGGGAATCATGGAAAATTATAAAACTGAGAGATGTTCTCATGTGGTTTCCAATCTCTGAACAAGTTGGAGCTGTTACAATGATACATTTGAATATGATACATTTTAAATGCTGACTCTTAAATCCCTTCACCATGTGGATAGGCACTATACCCTTAGAGATGGAAGTCCTAAGAATTCATTTTGCAGTCTATAGAAGAAGCAACAATGTAGACGTACTGCACAAATGCTGAGGAAAAGAGACATTTGAAAGGGGGGCACCTGGTAAATTTTAATCTTGGTTTATTTCGGTCTGTTTGGTATTGGCTAAGTCTTCTAAACCTCTGACTAAATGAGTTCTTGTTTCATCATACTGGTCAGAATAGCCCATAGCCATCAGTCTGGAGGCCCCTCTATGCTGGGTCTGGCTTGTCCATGTACTGTTGTAAAAACTGACTTAATTCAGTCAACTTCTTGAGAGTATAATACCTTCCTGCCTGAACACCTCTGGAACACCACACTGCATGAGGTTAAACAAGCTTAGACAGTACCTTTCAAAAGAACACAGACAGCTGTGCTTTATATGACCCCTGTGAGCCCCCAACTGCTCTCCTGTTGCTTAACTTGTGCTGGCTGAAGACTTCCGGGAGGAAGGCATCTGAGATCATGACTCATTATTTCAAAAGTATCAAATTAGTACTGTTTCCCTAATGGGTAAATAAGACCAAAGTAAAAATTTATTTTTCTTGCTCACTAAACAGTATTCAGTTGGGTATTATACAAAAATACTTTTTCATCTATTGCTTTTCTCCTAAAATGCAAAAGAGCTTAGTACCAACAAATCGTGATTTTTTTTCTTTCAAACTAAAGTTCAAGCTTTTAGATATTTCTACATACATATTCAAATATTTAATTTGGAAAATATTTGACCAAAACAATTGAACGTAATTTAAAGTATATACAACATTTCTGAGGAAAAAGGAATTCAAATAGGATATAGGTGAGCCAAACAATATTACAGGTTAGTTATCTTATACACAGAAAAAAATCCCAACATTTCTATGTTTCTTATTTCAACAGTGTCATTGTGTTAGTCAAAGATTTGCCAGATATTTTAACGTGATAAAAAAAAAACATTTATTTTAAATAGCAGTTTCTGTTTACCCTCAACTAACAGCAGCTAACAGGACCAGGGGTCAGTAATTAAAGAAACAAATGGAAAAAATATGCTTGAAGGGCACAAATCCACCAGGTACCTTGTGACACTGACTTCACTTTAATTCATCCATAGGTGATACATAGCTTGTCACCTCAAAAAACAGTCACAGTTTTTGTTAGACACAATAACAATAATCTCAACTCTCAAGCCTAAAAACTGCATCAAAGTCAAACAAGTTCAAAAAGATTAATTCAGAAGTGGACATAAGAAAGACATGGTGGTGTAAACAGGTAATGTAGCAGGAATCATGTCTGTTTTCATGGAAAGGAAGAGAGAACACCAGATGGATCCAGTGGACTGGCAAGGAGAGGGAGAATATGTGAAGAGGACTCAGATAAAAGGGAACAGGAAGTTATAGGAAAGTGAATAGGAGCTTGAAGAAGCACCATTTTCTGAGCTCATTTAGCTTAAGGTCAGTTTGCCCTGTGTGTAATAGAAATTTATGAGTACATGATTCCAATAAAATTACTTTCCAGCATCTGATTTCTTAAGTAATAGACTTACCCATCAAAAAATACTAAGTAAGCGCAATCTTGACAGGCAGAAATTGTGAGTATATTAAAGATCTCTAAGAAGAAGCTCCTCTGGAGCTGGGACCATCTCTAGTGATGAATGCTACAGGATATTTGTTTCCATTTAGAAATCATAAAGGAGTCCCACCACGCGAACTTTCTAGAAGGAATAAAACTTAAAGAATGTCAAAACAAGTAACGACGCATCTAAGTACAACAAAATCAATGAGATTCCTCAGCTGAGGTAGAAATATGGATAAACTATAATGGATCCTACATTATCTAGCTTCCTAATTGCATGCCAGATGTACAATAATCAAAGCTTGTAGTGCCAAACTCAAAGGTTATATATTTACAATAACTAATTTGCTAGCATAGTGCCAATAAACAATTAGAGAGCATAAATGTATAAACCATCCTCCATAGTATCCATAGAACAAATAACACATACATATAAATTAAGAGAAGGTAAAATGGTCTTTAGGAAAAAATGTAATATTTTTGTGTTGCTCTGATTGACATTTTATGTTTTTTTAAGTTGAAACAGTCTATTTTTATCAATAAATACAATTTAATATAGATTTAAATTCCACTTAATTTTTTTTCTCTAGGTAAGTTTGTTGTTGTATTTATTATTTCTCTCTAACTGTGACAAAATATCTGGGGGAAAAAACAACTTACAGAAGAAAGAGCCTCTTTAGGCTCACAGTCTGAGGGTACCATCTATCATTCTGTAGAAGCCATGGCAACAGAGACTGGAGGAAACTAACAACATTGTGTCCACAACTAGGAAGAAGACAGTTTGTATTCAGCGACCTCTTTTCCTATGAAGTCTGGGTCCACAGCTCATGCAATAGTGATATCCACAGTTAGAGTGGGTCTACCCACCTCTGTTAATCCAATTTACATGTTTTCTCAGATATACCTAGAAGTTTTTATCTTCAGTGATTCTAGAATCTGCCAAGTTAAAAATAAACATTAAGCACAAGAGCAATCAAAACACAACATAATCTACTTTTTAGGGGGAAAAACCCTGTACTATATGTACTACAGCAGACAAATGAACTTTCTTAACCTATTTGTGTAACTATAACAAAATATCTTAAACTGGGTAGTTGTAACAAGCAAGTAAATTTTTCCACAGTATATGTGTGTAGGATTCAAAGATATAGTTCTAAGGTCTAGTCACAGATATGACAGCTTCCACAATGATTTTTTTTAACTCAATAACTGGAGGGAAGAGAATGACACGGACTCCAACTCCACTCTACCTTGCTCCTTAGAATGACATCAATCAATTCTGTGACTTAAACACTTCCCAGAAGTCAGCTTTCCAAATGTAAATTCTGGAGAAGACAAAGCATTTGATCACTAATATGAACTAAGTTTTAGAAACTACCAGGTTTCAGAATAATCATAAAGCCATGAAAGGAAAGTGTGGAATGCTTACAGATAAGTGAAAGATATTTTTAGATTAAATTTAAAGAACAGAAGCTATAACAGAAGCACTGATCAATCTAAAACACCAAAATTATGCTTTCCGTGCAATGCCTCGGCTAAAGCTTTTACATGAGACTGGAAAGATATGCTTGATTATATAAAACTAAGAAGAAATAAAAGTTTCACAGAGATTTCACATAGTGATGAACTGGCTACAATCTATGTGTCTGTCTATCTAGACATGAATGTGAAAAATATTGTGCTTACACTTTCTAGAACACCATGCAACAGCCAGAAGCAATGGATTAGATGTTTACATATCAAACATGCAAGTAGAATGTCAACAGACAAATAGATGTAAAATGTGACATATCGTGCATTTGGGTCATTTTTCAAAATAAAAATCAAGACTTGAAAAACAAAGTTTAAAAAAGCTGTATACCCATTAGAATTATTAATTACTGAAAAAATGAAGTAAGCATGATAAATAAAAATAAAACAATATGTGTGCACAAGTCATCAGAGAGTGGTTTGTGTAGGTCAGTAAAGTATTTAATCAATGACTTGGTCCCAAAATCCAACCAAGCAAAACAATTCCATTTATAAAAAAGAAAAGGCCAATTAACAAAAAAAGTTAAGAAAGTAATTTCAACTACATTGTAAAACAAGATTTTTAATTAATTTTTATTTGTTTATATTAATTACAGTTTATTCACTTTGTATCCCAGTTGTAGTCCCCTCCCTCATTCCCTCCTAATCCTACCCTCTCTTTCTCACTTCCTCCCATTCCCCTCTCTAAGTCCTCTGATAGCGGAGGTCCTCCTCCCATTCCATCTGACCCTAGTTTATCAGGTCTCATCAGGACAGGCTGCATTGTCCTCCTCTGTGGCCTGGCAGGGCTGCACCCCTCCCCCCTCAGGAGGTGTCAAAGAGCCTGCCACTGAGTTCATACCAGAGACAGTCCATGTTCCTATTACTAGGGCACCCACATGCAGACTGTGTTGCCATCAACTACATCTGAGCAGGGGTTCTAGGTTATGTCCATGAATGGTCCTTGGTTGGAGTATCAGTCTCAGAAAAGATCCCTGTGCCCAGATATTTTGGTTCTTGCTCTCTTGTGAAGCCCCTGAACTCTCCAGGTCCCACTATCTCCTCCTTCTTTCATAAGATTCCCTATTCTCTGCCCAAAGTTTGGTTATGAGTCTCAGCATCTGCTTTGATACACTACTGGGTAGAGTCTTTCAGAAGCCCTCTGTGGTAGGCTCCTGTCCTGTTTCCTGTTTTCTCCTTTTTCCAGTGGCCATCCTGGTAAAACAAGATTTTATTCAAATGTTATTGCCTTAGATGTTCTCTGTAGCATGTGAGCCTATAACACAAACACATAGACAACACACACACACAAACACATCCCTCGCACACAACCCACTCATATTCTCTCTGTGGAAGAACACAGTATTCATTGGAACAGTGCAGTACTTGGCAAGATTAGATAGGAATATTTTGTCTACACATAGTTAATTTTGGTGCATGATGGAATATATCACAGGTATCCAGAATATATTTTATATATGTATAAATTCCATATTGTATGAGAACGAATTAAGCATTAATGCAGAAAATACTTAGGCTAAATCATACTTGTCTTTTCAACAAGATGGGAACAAGAAGCCATCAGTGGAAAAACCTTGGTAATAATGAGGTTGAATGTACAAGAATAGAAAAGGAAGGGTTCCTGAAAATATAGATACAGGCAAAAAGAATGTGTTTCTCTAGCTTTGCACTTCAGAGAGGGAAGGAAGAGAAAGCATCAAGCAACTCCATAAAAATATGTTGGGCTTGTCTCATTTTCTATATCAATGTTAAAAAAAAAAAGGACATTTGCTCAACCATGTTCGTGGCTGCTTTATTTGTAATAGCCAGAACCTGGAAACAATCCAGATGTCCCTCAGTTGAGGAATGGATACAGAAATTGTGGTACTTTTACACAATGGAATACTATTCAGCAATTAAAAAGGAGGAAATCATGAAATTCGCAGGCAAATGGTGGGACCTGGAAACGATCATACTGAGTGAGGTATCCCAAAAGCAGAAAGA
>CM053766.1:73333918-73358886 GCA_028658305.1 Pachyuromys duprasi
TTGGGTGTTTCTGGTGGGGCCATGGTGTCCTGATTATTGTTGGGTGAGTTCTTTCGCTGATTTCTGGGCATTTGTTTATATATAATCAAGGAACTGTTTCTGCTTTAAGGCTGAACTTCAGAATGGAACTGTTAATCTCTTGTGTCAGGAGTATTCTTCAAGAAGATCAGGGAGTTCTAGTGGTTTGATAGTGTGTGTTGTGCCTCAGTTGAACTCTGTTGTGGGATCTGTGTGCCCGGCTTTGTGCTCTGTGCTAGAGGCTGTGAGCACCACAGGCTGGTCTCCCCTCTGGTCTGGAGGTTTGGCTCCTCACTCTGTGCCAGAGGCTGTGTGTCCCACTTTGATGTGTCCGCTGGGGGCGCTGCTCTGGTCAGAAGGCTCCGAGCTCTGCCCTGGGCTTGCTGCTAAGGGCTCTCTTCTGGCCTTGGCGCCTCCTTCTGGGTCAGGGGCTGTGCACCACGGTCTGCGATGGTATTTGGGGCACCTCGGTCTGGACCTGATACTATGAGTCCCAATCCGGGGTAGTGGTTGTGTGTGCCTAGGGGTGTGGGTCTGACCAGTGTAGCCCGCAGTATCTGGGTGAAACTCAGTCCATCCGGGGTACTGTGTGCCCCCGCCTGAAGTGGTAGCTGCTTGCTCAGAGGGTTGTGTGCCTGCCCAGTGCAGCCCGAGGTATCTGGGTGAAACTCAGTTCGTCTGAGGTACTGTGTGCCCCTGCCCAAATTGGCGGCCGCTGGCACAGAGGATTGTGTGCCCGAGCAGTGCAGCCCACAGTATCTGGGTAAAACTCAGTCCGTCCGGGGTACTGTGTGCCCCAGACCAAAATGGCGGCTTAGGCGCCCAGCCCAGCTGTGCACAGCCTGTCACCCTCTGGAGTTTTTCCTGGGAGTAGCTGGGTGTCCCTTGGACTTTTCCACTTGATTTCCCCACTGTAGGAATTCTGCTCACCTGGCAGTTGCAAATGCTGGTGTTTTAGGTCCGAGATTTCAGTCTCCCGGTCGCTGTGCCTATACTACTGTCCTGCTCCTCAGACACAGTGTTCTCATGGGGCAGCCATCTTGGATCCGGCGAAACTTTTTTTTTAATGACATCCAGGAAGATAAGCTTGCTCCCACATTCTGAAAGCCAGGATTGAGACTTGCAGCTCAGGCTGAGTTTCCCATGTGGACTTTCTGAGGAGTCAGCATGGGGAACACTGGAACGTTGGAGAAACATTCGCAGAGAGATTGACAATACTCTCTGAAGTAAGCATGAATGTGAACAGCAGGAGTTGGAAGTGGTCTTGTGTTCACAGTACCTTTTAAACTAGGCAATTTCTGCATTGTCAAGGCCATTAAAATGGCTGTTTCTAGAGCTGTGCTTCCTTACTCTTTTTCCAGGCTTTCCCACCAATCTCTGATTTCTAGTTATGTGTGAATTTGTGATTCCCCTTCTCAGCACAGTGTGGCTTCTATGTATATGCTATATGGAGCCTCTTGGCCCAAGTTTGAACCCTGGCTTTCCTATTTCTACATTAGATAGCAGGACTTTGACACATTATTTTCATCATTTTTCCCTCAGTTGCTTCCACTAGCAAGTAGCTACGGCAGTTGTACCTTCCCTTTTGCTGTAGAAACACTCAAGACAAGGGGCACATTTTAAGCATTACATATGCTAGCTGTTCATGGAACATTTTTCTCAGTATATCTCCAGTCTCCTTGTTAATAAGAGAAAACATTTCTTGAAGGCCTGCTGTATACTAGGCACATTTGATGTTTTTCATTTTTGTTGTCTAAAAATCATGTTGAGGTCATGGATGGAGTTTAAGAATGGAACATTTACCTACCATGAACAAGATCAAGCATTTGATTACCAGCTCCAGAAAAGCCATAGTAAAATGTGTAAGGTTATCTTAATAAATGAAAATATTGTGCTTCATTCCTACAGTTTGGGGAAAGAGCTACATTGCTCTGGGACTTTTCTGAGGAAACACTGAACAAACATCTATTTACTTTGTAAAAAGCACTGACAACAATCAGAGGAAGCACTCAACCCAGGTCCAACAGGTTTACCGGGGTTCCTTTATAGACACTACAGCATGGAAACCATCAACCCAACAAGGGTGGTGGCTCGCAAAAGTGGTGACCCTGGAAGTCCTTGCTCAACTTTAAGGCAGCTCCGAGGAGCCAAATCATCTCACTAGCAATTCTTACTGCTTATATAATTTTGAAGAGTCTTGTGATATTGTTTTTATTTTTCAATTAATTTATTATTATTTATTATATTTATTCACTTTGTATCCCAGCTGTAGCACCCCCTTGTTTCCTTCCAGTTCCACCCTCCCTCCTGCTTCTTCCATTATGCTCCTCCTATAGTCCACTGATAGGGGAGGACCTCCTTCCCTTCTATATAACTCTAACCTATCAGGTCTGATCAAGGCTGGCTACATCATCTTTATTTGCCCTCCCCCTCCCCCTACACCTAGGAAGAGGTGATCAAAGAGCCTGCTACTGAGTTTATGTCAGAGACAGTCCCTGCTTCCCTTACTAGGGAACCCAGTTGGAAACTGAGTGGCCTATGGGCTACATCTGAGCAGTGGTTCTCGATTATCTGCATGCATGGTCCTTGTTTGGAGTATCCGTATCTTCACACCTCCCTGGGCCCAGGTATTTTGTTCTGTTGGTCTTCTTGTGGAGCTCCTGTCCTCTCCAGGACGTTCTATCTCCCCCTTCTTCCCTGCAATCTGCCCAAATGAGTATTGCTAACTTCCAGGAGTTTCTAAGTTTCTATTTTTTTCTGAGCCATGTTTATCTCACTTCCTTCACTTCTTATCTTAGGAGTTTCGCTCCAATCTCCAGGATAGTCTGAAAAAATAGTTACACAACATACCATATGTACATACTAGACAAGTCATTACAAGACTAAAATGTCCTGTTGTTATTGTTGTTGATATATTTTGGACTGCATGTTTTGTTTTAATTTCAGTATGCAAACTTGAAGTGTCTCTCTACTAATTTTCCTGTGAGTAATATGGCTTATTTACTGACTTTCCTGTGTCCGGCTTATAACCCATCAGTCCCTTCCAAAACACAGAGACAAAATGAAATAGCTTGAATTAGCCACACTATCCTTCTGAGAGGGGTAGTACTAATTGCTTTTCTAATATAAAGAAATTGGTTGTCTACACTCTCACAGCTGATATGTATTCTGTTACACATTTTGACAGTAATTTATGTTTTTCTAAATCAGATTTTAAATATAAAATTGAACAGAAGTTAATCACTTGGCCTACAGTTCATAAAGGGGATTATACCAGTGTCAGAAACTTCGTTTATATCTTCATAGAGGATAAGCCACCCCTCAAAGAATGGCCACATTATAAATTTATTTCATTTCACTGATACGAACTTTCTGTTTAATCCCACTTTCATCTTTCTCCCTTTTTCTTTTCTTTAAGTCTGGGATCATAAATATTTAAATAACTATACATTGGTCATTACGTAAATAACATTTATCTGAAAGACTTCTTGAACTTTAGTAAATTTTAAAGAAGAGAATTGTGATTAATCTTTTGAAAGAGTTGTTTCTAAGTTCTCACATTGCTGTGTCAGTTAAGTCAAATAAGATTAGATTGAATTCAAGTCATTTATTTTCTTAATGACACTTAGAGCCCAATGATACTGAGAAGTACCTAAGGTGAAATGAATCTTTGTCAAGAACTAAGCTAAAAGCTATATTTCGACATGTTGAGGAGATAGTTCAGTGGTTAAGTATGTCAGTTGGGTTTCAGATATCTAGAATCCACATAAATGACTTTTGGGCATGGAGTCTCACCTATAATTTGAGCCTTGGAAGGCAGAGACCAAGGATTCCTCCAGCAAGTTGACTTAGCAAAGCTACATGATGGAGTGCTTTCTTGGGGTCCATTGGTTAGGATGCAACAGGGATTCTCTTCAGGAACTGCTCTAATATTGGCTTATGTTTGACTCACATTCTAGAAACTAAAATTCATTTCTTAAGAACTAACAACTGACAGGAACTATTTCTGCATTCCAGGCCTAGCATCATTTGTTCTGTCCAGCCACTTATCAATGAGCAAACTAAGGGTCAAAAGTTAATAAACTTGAAGATGAAGTCACATAAAATCATACAAATGGCCCAATGGATTAGTCCTGGATACACCATCTGCAGTAACTTCCTTTACACTGCAATTGTGTACTGTCTTTCAAGAATGACTTTTTTTTCCAGTTTTAGAAGAATCTTTTAGTTTATCCCAATTATGAATAATATTTTAATAAATATTCAATTAATTTACATGAAGTAAAGGACAAATGAAAAGTCATAATGTTTGTGTTTAGACTTAAACTCAAAGTGGATTTTTTAAAATAAATATATCATATTACAAAGTTGATTGTAATTAACTCTTAGATTTGTGACCTCTACCATGAATCACTTCAAAGACTTAAATCGCTTAAAAGCATAACAATTTATTTTTATATATCTGTGGATTTATCAGGTAGCTATTACAGAACTTGCCTAGGCTTATGTATGACATATAGCCTTAAGTCTCAAAGATGTCTAAACAAACCTCAGAGACCAACGCTTAGCTTGAACTTTAGCCCCAGGCCTCAGACCACCTTGAGAATCCTCTGCTGATCAATAATCCCATTCACCAAATTTCTGTTTCTAAGCCTAGATTTTCATTCTTAAATCACGTCTTTTGAATGACATTTACTTTATCATACCCAGCCAGCCATATTTTACATTCTCCGAAGATGCTGAAACCAATAGCAACATCTATGAGTTTATTGGGTTCATTTTTGGTCTGACACATTATTATTGAAAATGTTTGGTAGTGATTTTTCTTCTGTGACACAAAATGGGTCAACCTGTCACTCAGCTGCAGTATTTATTTGCCATTTTCTCAGCCTTTTCTTGGTGCTTTCTTGCTCCTTTGCCAACCTCCACTTACCACCAGAATCCAGGCCATTGCCACACATCTTATGTCTTTTAGATGAAAATGTTTCAATGAGCCTGAACTAGCAAAGGATTAGTGAAGAAGACAGAACCATTGTAAATAGTAATTACCTACCGGATTTGTTAGAATTTTGCTCTGAATGACTTGGTCTAGAATTTAAGGTGAGGTGAGATGCCCAGGTAGGAGCAAGCAATGGCCCAGTGTCTACACTACAAGGTGATCTTGGTTAAGTAGCTAGACTCTTAGAAACTACCCTCAGCCTCACTTTCTTAAATAAAAAAAATGAATAAGAAATAAATATCTAAATAAAAAAGTGTGTTTATTCACATGATTTTCACATGAAATCAAACAGTACATGAAGAATGTTTAGAGTATCGAAACATGGTGTTACTTGCTAGTCTTAAGAAGTTATGTTGGATAACAGTCTTTTTATAGAGTTTTAAAGATACTTACACTGACCTTCCAATATTGCCCACTCATTCTCAATTTGGGAGTAATATATTCTCTTTTCCTGATATTGCAGCCTGTAAAAATCTTCTCTTTCTACAAATGACTAGGTGAGACATGTGATTCTAAACGAGGACTATCAGTTCCTCCTCATGAGGAGTACTCCACATGCTCATCCCTTGTAACTTCCATATCTCTGTTTCCTGATGTCTATTAAGCTTCTTCTTTTTTTCTTTTTTGAACTTTGATAGTTTATTTTTCTTTTCTCGATGTGTTTGTCCTTTTTTTTTTTGCCTATCTTCTTCTTTCCTTTATTGCAATTGCCCAAAGGGCTAGTGAGACTAGTACGTATTTCTGTTGGCAATAGTCGCTATTCATCTAAGGTAGATGTCAGCTGAGTTTTCACTTACTCAATATTTACCTGAACTCCAACAACCTATTGTTCTTGATGGCAAATCTGGGGTTTGCAACAACATTCCAGTGACATTCTCTTGGCCACATCTGCTAAGAATTCACATTCACTTTGAGCTCTTATTCTCATGAGTTACTCAACTCCTGTTTAAGGCTCTGCTCTGTGGTGACTAAGAGTGTACAATCCAGCTCCTGTTTCTCCAAAATGCTACACACATAAATAATTCCTAGAGTAGATTTTATCAAAAAGAGAGTTGGAGGAAAGCAATAATACCCAAGTGTTTTGTTTTTTTTTTTTTTGAGACAAGTTTTTTTCTGGGTAATGTCCTAGACTCACTTTATAGACCAGGCTAGCCTTGAAATTCCAGAACTCAGACTGCCTCTGCTTTGGCCTCCTGAGTGCTGGGATTAAAGGCATGCAACACCACTCTGTCCCAATGCCCAAGCTATTTAATGATTCTCTTTTCTTTAAAATCTTTGTCTGCCAGTCACCTTCCAGGAATTTGTCTGTGTGCACAGTTCAGTGTTTCTAGTTTCTCATCATGTTGATTTGTTTTTTCTCCTCCCAGTTCTTTCTATATCCTCCAAATTTATTTATTTTGGGGTCTAGTTCTGCCTTTTCCATGTCATGCATTTCTTTAAGACTTTGGAACAAGGAAAAAAAAAACACTTTTGTTCTTTGTAGAATCTTTCCAAACCATGTCGTCACATTTACAACAGAATACCAAGGTATTTTTCTAAACAATAATAGCTTTCTCCCTGTGGGAAAGTTTGAACCAGATGGTAACATTACAATTTATTTATCCTGCCACCCTTGCTTAAAGAATAAATGAGTGCAGATTTTGGGAGTTTTAACTTCTCTAGGGAAAAGAATATGTGACAAAGCAGGAATATTGCAATATGATTTTTCTTAAAGGTGTTGATTATACTGACATGCATAACCCAGTTGCTTTGGTACCTGGCACCTTGTTAAAGAAGACTTGAATCACGGTATTTGCAAAAACACATTTTTTTCTACTCATGTTTTTATTCCCGTGGTAGGTGGAAATGCTGCTTCTTCCAAACTTGGATAACTGTGTTTGAATTAGGCTAAGATTTCCTCCATTAGTTCTTTTTTTTATTGTTATTCTAAATAAATTCATTTGTTTCCACAAACAAAAAAGGTTGTTTCCTAAAGGTGGAGAGATAGATAGGAAATTATATGATAACATAAGGATCTCAACCACACCATAATCCATTATAGTGAAATCATGTTGCTGACTAATTGAAGCTGTATCTTAACCCTGTGGTCAATGACTCTGATTTTTAATATCTGCACCAATTCTTTGTACCTGAACAAATCAATGTTATCATAATCCAAATGATTTGGAAACCCTTTGGCTGCATTAAGTATTAT
This sequence comes from Pachyuromys duprasi, assembly GCA_028658305.1. Taxonomy (NCBI): domain Eukaryota; kingdom Metazoa; phylum Chordata; class Mammalia; order Rodentia; family Muridae; genus Pachyuromys; species Pachyuromys duprasi. Next base: position 73,341,130 of record CM053766.1, read on the forward strand.
TTCCTAATGAAGAAGACACCGAATGCCAAGTCCCATTTAAGAGCTGTGGAAGAGATACCAATGAATGTGTAAGCCATGCTGCTATTGTGTTTGACATTAAGATTCAAGGTAAAATACCATGCAGTTTTTATTACTATGGCTTTGTAGTACAGCTTGAGGTCAGGGATGGAGATACCTCCAGATGATCTGTTGTTGTACAGGATCGTCTTGGAAATTCTGGGGTTTTTTGTTTCTCCATATGAAGTTGAGAACTTTTCTTTCGAGGTCTGTAAAGAATTGTGTTGGTATTTTGATGGGAATTGCATTGAATCTGTAGACTCACTATGCTTTTCACTATGTTAATCCTACCAATCCACGAGCATGGGAGAACTTTCCATCTTCTGATATCTTCTTCAATTTCTTTCTTTAGAGATTTGAAGTTTTTCTCAAACAGGTCTTTCACTTGCTTGGTTAGAGTCACCCCAGGTACTTTATGTTACTAGTGGCTATTGTGAAGGGTGTTGTATCCCTAATTAGTGGATCAATGGAACCGAATAGAAGACCCAGAAATAAACCCACACCCCTATGGAAACTTGATTTTTGACAAAGAAGCCAAAACCATTCAGTGGAAAAAAGACAACATCTTCAACAAATGGTGCTGGTCCAACTGGATGTCTATATGCAGAAAAATGAAAATAGATCCATATTTATCACCCTGCACAAAACTCAATTCCAAATGGATCAAAGACCTCAACATAAAACCAGACACACTAAATCAGTTAGAAGAAAAAGTGGGGAAGACCCTAGAACTCATTGGCACAGGAGACTACTTCCTGAACAGAACACCAACAGCACAGGCTCTAAGATCAACAATAAATAAATGAGATCTCATGAAACTGAAAAGCTTCTGTAAAGGAAAAGACACCGTCACCAAAACAAAATGACAGCCTACAGACTGGGAAAGACTCTTTACCAACCCTACATTTGAAGAAGGCTAATATCCAGTATATATAAAGAACCCAAGAAGTTAAAAACCAATAAATCTAGTAATCCAGTTTAAACATGGAGTAGAGTGCTAAGCAGAGAACTCTCTGTAGAGGATTGTAGAATGTCAGAAAAACACTTAAATAAATGCTCAGTGTCCTTAGCCATTAGGAAGATACAAATAAAAATATATCAGGGCACAAGGGTCTTTTAGAAGACTGTTTCTCCAACCAAGGACCATGTATGGATATAACCTAGAACCCCTGCTCGGATATAGCCCATGGTAGCTCAGTATCTAACTGGATACCTTAGTAAGGGGAACAGGCACTGTTTCTGTCATGAACTCAATGGCTGGCTCTTTGACACCCCCCTACCACCCCAAGGGAGGAGCAGCCTTGCTAGACTCCAGAAGAGGACATTGCACCCAGCCCTGAAGAGACCTGATAAGCTAGGGTCAGATGGAAGGGGAGGAGGTCCTCCCCTATCAGTGGACTTAGAAAGGGGCAGGGAGGAGGTGAGGGAGGGATGGGGAGAGTGAGAGGGAATGAGGGAGGGGGCTATGCCTGAGATAGAAAGTACATAACCTGTGATCAATATAAAAATAAATAAAAATGTGTTATATTTTTTAAAAGACTCAACATGCAATAAAAGCATCATTAAATAGTGATGAGAACTAAGCTTCTTTTATGTGCACATACATGTGAGTTGCATATGTGTGTATGTATTTATTTATGACTGGCTGTGATTATACATAGGACAAGTAATCATTGTTCTGTCTCTCCAGTCTCATCTCTTACCACTTCTAGATAGTAACACTGAACTGTTATTCTACATTCTGCTTATGTAACATACATATACCATGCAGTACTATGCAGTAAAACTCCAAACACATTCTTAGAATAGCTCTCTGAACTGTTTCAATACATTCCTTGAAGGTAAATACTCCAAGAACCTGACTGAAGGCTACATTAACACAAAGATACATCATTCTTCCTTGTCTTCTTCCTCCTTCTCCCCATCCTTGCTCTTCTTCTTAAAACAAAAATTATGTGCCCCCACAGCCCCATAAATTCAGGTATTCGAAGACTTGATCTGTAGTTGGTGACATTACAATGAGTTGGTACAGTCTGGATGGAGGAAGTGCATCACTGGGGGGTAGCCTTTGAGAGTTTGTAGCCTCAACTCATTTCCAGTTTGCTCTCTCTGCTCTGTGTTTGTGGCTGAAGATGTCATTTCTCAGCTTCCTGTCTTAGCTGCCTTCTGCTATGACTCCACCACCATTATGGACTCTGACTGGACTCATGAGCCAAAGTAAGCTCTTTCTTCCATTGGTCACTTTGGGTCATAGCATTTTACCACAAATAATAAAAATAATTAATATAACTAGGCATTATGATGATGATGATGATGATAGTGATGGTGGTGATAATGATGCATGCATGTGTGTGTGTGATATGTCTGTTTGAGTAGAGATTTATGGGTGTCATGACATTAATTTGGAAGAAAAAGGACAACATTTGGAAGTCTGTTCTCTTCTACCCTGACCCTTAGAGAGCAAATTCAGGTTATCATGCCTGCCTGTCAAGTAATTATTTTTACTGAGCCATCTCTTTTGCTTATAATGCTTACATCTTAATTGGTTCTACTTTCAGAGCTAACTAGTATCAACAAAGAGGTCTTATGGGTGAATTTTAAGAATGGTTTGTAACTGACTTACCTTGTTTGAGAATTCCCCATTTTCCTTCACTCAACCACCTTTGTATTATATTGAGCATCTGCGAAATTTTCCCTTTATAATTTCCTCCTTAGTTTCCTTGCTGATCATATTTCCCTCTAAAGCTCTTCCTTTGCTAAGACTTCTATTCAAATTACTAAATTGGTTCCTAGGAGAAGATGGGATGTTAGTAAAGGCAGAGTGACTGATGGTGATACACAGATCTTTAATACTCCATTTTCATCTGCTCCATGACAGTTACTATATGGGTTTACAACTTCTGTTGTGCAGTTTTGAAATTTGATCCCAGAAATGTATTAAAAATAATTATAGTGGGCCTGTACTTGTACTCAGTTCAAAGAATGTATTCATATTTCTTTTGAAATATTGATTGTCCCCAGTGGATACTATAACACAAAGCAAACATAAATAAAATGTATCTGGAGTATTTCTGCAGAAGGTCATTGTATTTTTTTATAAATATGACTATTTATATTATTTTTGAGCATTTCATAAAATATATTTTTATCACATTAATCCCAATATCTCTTATAATTCTTCCCAGATCCACCACCAGTTACCCCCTTCCCAATTACTTGCCAAACTTTTTGTTATATTTTTAGTAAACAAATAAGTGCAATGTGTACTGCCAATACACTTACGAGTGTGAGACTATCCATTGGAGCATGGTGGGCCCATCAGATGCCATAATCTTAAAGGAAACTGGCTCTTTCATCCCCTCCAAACCATCAGTTGTTCAAAGATCCTCAGCTCGGGGTAATGACTGTTGAGCTCCTTCTACCTCCATGTTAGAATGTTGACAGGCATGATCTTATGCAGATAGTGTGCAGGCAATCACAGGTGTTGTGAGTTCATGAGTGTAGTGGTCCTTTCATGCCCAGAAGATACGGTTTTGCTCTGATCCTGCCCCAGTATCTGATGATGCTGATATGCTATAAGTGATGATATACAGGTATCTTGTATGTGATAGTGATACACATCATCCTGTTTGTGGCTGAGCATACGTTGACACCTATTCTTCGGGCTTTGACCATTTGTGACTTTCTGAGGTAAATGCACAAAGAATCTTCTCTAATAAGGTCTGAGAGCTGCACTGACATATGGGTATGAAGATTCAAACTTGGGGGACAGGTTGATTGTCTGAACATTAGTTTTGATATGCATGTGGTTGTATGGACACAAATACTTCACAAACAAATGATGGGTGGATTTCTTAATGAAATTACTTAAACAATAACTATAGAAGCACATTTCCCACAATTTCTCTTACACACACACACACACACACACACACAGAGAGAGAGAGAGAGAGAGAGAGAGAGAGAGAGAGAGAGAGAGAGAGAGAGAAAAGAGGGGTCACATCAGGAAGAATATAGCTCAAATAAAAATGTTGTCATTGGGTATACCTGCCATATTCAAATACTGTCTACATTCCTGTTTCTAAAATTTCTCAGATTTCCTTGGCAGTAATTTTGAGATCCAATTGATCTCAAGAAGCTTCCATATCTTTGTAAAATATTTTTTAAAAATCTCTAAAGGTGAAATAGTGATACTCATATCTTGGAGGTAGTCAACAATTCTGGAATTGGATTTAAGACCCCCATAACAAGAGGGTAATCAAGTCTGCTCTTAGAGACCTAGCCAGCTATTGCAACTTGACTAAACCAGCATGATTCTTAACTATATTCTCAAATTTATCCTTATACCCACACACAATAATAGATATCACTCTTAATCAAAAATTCTCTTTACAGCAATTGGCACAGTTACAGAAAACCACAGTGGACACAATGCAGCAATCAATAGACTATAGATTCTGCTGCTCTCCTTGTGGAACTCCTGTCCCCTCCAGGTCTCTATCTTCTCCTTCTTTCATAAGATTCCCTGCACTCTGCCCAAAGTTTCGTTATGAGCCTCAGCATCTGCTTTGATACACTGCTGGGTACAGTCCTTCAGAGGCCCTCTATGGTAGGCTCCTGTCGTCTTACTTGTTTTCTCCTACTTCCAATGTGCATCCCGTTTGCCTTTCTGGGTGAGGATTGATCATGTTACCCTGAGTAGTTCTTGCTTAGCTTCTTTAGATGTGCAAATTTTAGTATGTTTAGCCTATATTATATTTCTAATATCTACCTTCCCTATCAGTGGACTTGGAGAGGGACATGGGAGGAGATGAGGGAGGGAGAGTAGGATTGGGAGGGGATGAGGGAGAGGGCTACAGCTGGGATACAAAGTGAATAAACTGTAATTGACATAAAAAATTAAAATTAAATACAATTTATCCTAAATGCATTCTTTTAGGTTTTAAACAGTTTTTACCGGAATTCAAGGTAGCATATTAAAAGATAACACAGGAAGCCATTCCAAATGTAACATGTCAGTTTCCTATAGTTTACAATAAACTTCAAACTGCCTTCTAGAAACTAAGATTACTTTATGTTTCTTTGTAAGAAGAGAGTTAATTCTAAAACACAGCAACCACCCAAACCCGTGCATACAGGCATTCACACACATGCATGTGTACACACCTACATGGATACATGCACACACTTGCATATATGTACACACAATGCAATGCGCACACACTCTCATACATGCACACACATTCACATACATGGATATATACAGTCACATACATGCACAAACACACATAGTCACACAATATTTACATACATGCACACATGTATACATACACAACACACACATGCATTCATGCACAATGCACACACATCCATTAGCATGTGTGTGCACAAACACACATGCATACACACACACGCACACACACATTTAATCACGACATAATTAACATGCAGCTGCTCCGGAAATCCAGAGAAAATCAACCTCCCCCATGCGTTTTGATTGACCCAATATAACTTGATTATGCTCATTATTGCTTGAAGTATCTCTGAAAGTTCAGTTAAACACAGGCAGTTAAACTGTAATCAGTATATCCTGACTGTGTGCATTGTTTGAAGTATCTCTGGAACATCAGTCTCCAAAATAAATTCTCATGATGACTGATGAATTCTTTAAGAATGTGACCTGCTTTGCCTAATTGTAACCTAATCCTTCACTCATGTTGATATGCACACAGTTGGGGTAATCAGTAGAATATATTTCTCCTAATCAGAATTCTGTGGATGCCATAGTCTCTCTTTTCATGTTACTATTCACACAAGCCATCGGTAGAGAAGGTATCATTTCTTTGTCCACATCCTCCCCTGGCTGTACACCCTTTGTTTCTTTACCAGATGCTTCTCTAATTTGGTTTCCATTTGCTCTTCCCTTCCGAATATTATTACTGTCCCCACCTTTCTTGCACCAACACATTTCTCTCCCATCACTCCTCAGGCTTTGAGAATCAACACAGCTTTATCACAGTTAAAACTTAGCACCCAGTTCAGCCTGCCTCTGCCGTCTTCATTCCAAATGGAGAGCACTGAGTTTTTGCTCGCACTTCAAAATGAATAAGGGATTTCCAGATCAGCTTTGTTAGCCTTTTTAACATTTTTTAAAATTTCTATTAATTATTATTGTTTCATGGATAATTAAGTTATTTGATACACAAATAAATTAAGTGATATTTCTAAACTGGTACAAGTAACAAAGTGAGGTAAGATTTGAACTTGTGTGCTTAATGTTTGTTCTATTTATGGTGTTGTAGTGTCTCACTCAACCAAAATCTTCATAATATTACTCCAGCATGATTACCTGGTATTTGGAATATCTGATATAGTTATACAACTCCTGCAGAGACATTAATGAATGCAAATATTCTACATTATAGCTTTATATCATACCAATAGTCATTATTAAGTCCAGATATGCGATTTAGCAGTTTGTAATTTTGAATGTCATCACCTGTCAAGTCATTGAAAGTATTTAGGACATAAGCCTGACAGGCTGGCATCCTACTCCTTGCTATTATTTATTAAAATTAATTATGTAGTCTGTTTTCTTGCCAAAAGCAAATAATTTGTAAAACACAGCGTTTCTTTAGGGTGACTTGTATCAACAGGATGTCTAATCACATTAGATTTTAAACAGAGATGATGCTTTCCTTGAAAGAAGTGTGGAATGAATTGTTTTCCAGAGGGCTTTGCATAATTTTAATTTGCCTTTTTATTGCTATTAAGGGACCATCTGTACCTGTTGGGTTTTGAGAAATTTAAAAACAACTTACTGAGCACGTCTTGTAATTTCAACTGTTGAAATATATAATTAAATCAGCTTTGTCAAGTGAAATGAAAAAGTGAAATTTTGAGTCCAAATTTTCAGAAAAAATAGTGTACAATCTATGGTAAATATTCAGTTATCTAACAACCCAGCACTAATTTTAGCCAACTGTCTAATCATTTGTATTTTCTAATTTGTAAAGCTCAAAGAGACAATAGTGAACAAATATCTAAATAATAAATACAACCATCTTCTTCAAAAACAAGTAATCCACCTTCTAGTTGAAATAAACTTAAAATCAGGAATAACACATCACATAAACTAGTTTATTAGTTGATGGTTTATTGTGCGGATTTGATGTTTTATTGGAATTTTATGGCATAATTGAAATATTGAGGAAGAATAGAAATTCTTCACATTATTTATAATTTAAATCCTTATATATTTCATTTGTAGTTTTAAAGACTTCACCAATAATTAGGGATATTCCTTACTGTTCATTGATTCACTCATATACAGAATTTTTTTATAGCCCATTGATCAAACCTAACCATATGGGTGCCAGTAATAGCCATTACGAATAGCTAATGCTAAGTAAATAAAAAATATAAATGAAAACTTTAAAAATTGGCCAGAGAGATGAGTCAGTGGTAAAGAGAATTTACTACTTTTGCAGAATAGCCAGGCTAGATTCTGTATAGATACATAAGGAAATGTGATTTCCAGCATGGTTTGGCATCTTGAACTGACTTGGGGCAGAGAGGGAATAACGAATGGACAGATGTTAACAAAATGACAGACACATGGTCACATACAGTCTAAAGTCAGATAGACTGTACAGACTCTAATGGAGTGGCATCAAAGAGGCAACTACCCAGAATCTCAGTGAGTTTATTATGTACAGCACAGGAGAAAAGGTAGCTAGTGTTGGTAGGAGGTCTCTGTAGGCAAGTCCTCTCAGGATCTCTCAGGGGAGAAAACTGCCACTGTTAGGTTTTACACACACTTTTAACATTCATGTTTGTACTGAAGAAAGCTTTGCCATTCGTCTCTTCCTTCTCTGGGTAAGGATGAGGCTTTACCTTCCCATGGGTCTGACAAACCTGTCCTTGGTATGGCCAGGTTTGTGCCAAACAATACTTATTCGCTTATGACTTTATCCACTCTTTACACATTCTCTCAAAGCTTCCCTAATTCCCTTCAGGGAGGCTAATACCTACCTATAACTCTGGTTCCAAGGGAACTCAATGCTCTTTGCTGCTCTCTGCAAGCATCTTCTTGCATGTGGTACACAAGCATATAAAAATGTAGCAAACATAAAGCATTGCAAGAGACAGGTATGACCTTCTTCTCAGTGAAGTCAAAACTTTTACTAAATGTTTACTGTAGCTTTAAAGAGACCATTTTCTCTTTTAGCTAAGACATTTTCTGAAGGATCATCACAATGAAATGTCAAAATATAAGCCAAGAATTAGATGAATCAATTATTTCTTATGAAAAGTGTAGGACCTCCTAGAACTTGGTCCACTTAGTTTTTTCACATTCCATCTTTGGCTTCAGGAAATACTACAGCTATTGTTCCTGGAAAAGGATAGGAAATAGAAGACCATGTGGCTCCAGAATCCTCATCTTTAGGGAAATCATCTAGAAATCGTAAATATTTTGTTGTGCCAATGGAGCCCAAATATGCCATTGATTATAAAGGAGAAAAGCAGACCCTTGTAGCTAAATAACTGTGTGCGCTGGTTACTACAGTGAATCTGGAAGAACTGGAGAAAACAGCTTTTTATTATCAATATCTTGGTACAATTACATCAAGTTAAGACTTCAATTTGTGGGCAAATGTGAATATCCTGCTCAAATTTAATGATTACATTAATTCTCATTAATGATATTTATTTCCAATGTAGAGAGAATTTCATCTTCTTTTATTAAATGTCTTACTTCTCCCCATGTGTGTGTGTGTGTGCAATGCGTACACATGTGTGTGTGTGTGTACGGCTGAAATACTCACATGTCTGTGGCCCATGAATGCCAGAAGAGGATCTCAGAATATCTGGAACTAGAGTTAGCGACAGTTGTGAACTACAATGTGGGTGTTGGGAATTGAACCATGGGCCTTTGAAAGAGCATGCAGTCCTTTTGGCTGCTAAGCCACCACTCCAGTTATCAACAGTTTTTTTCTATTTACTTATTTGCCAACCCATAAATATCAAAAATTTCAAATACAGAAATACAGTAGTTTTATCTCAAAACATACTTTGTTTTGTCAAGTGTATAAATTGACCAACAAATTTATTATTTATTATTATTTATATAGTATATAATTAATATATATTATTTCATATATAATTTTTCATTTAGGTTCTCTATGAATTTATTTTCACTACTGTATTTAATTAATGACTTTACTATTGCTGTGATAAGACGTGATAACTGAGGTGTGTTATAGGAGGGTTTATTTGTGATGTACAGTTCCAGAAGTATAGAAGCTCATGACCCGTATGGTGGGAACCATAGCAACAGACAGGCATATCCTGGAGCAGTAGCCGAGAGGAGTATCTTGAGACATAATCGTGCAGCAGGGAGACAGAGAGAGAGAGAGAGAGAGAGAGAGAGAGAGAGAGAGAGAGAGAGAGAGAGAGAGAGAGAGAGAGAGAGAGAGAGAGAGACAGGAAATGCAGGGATGATATGAGCCTTTTGAAACCTCAAAGCATGACCCTGTGACATACTGTTAAAGGAGTTTAACAAGGTTGTATCTTATAATCCTTCCCAAACAAGTCCACCAGCTGGGGACTAAGTGTTTAAATACATGAGCTTATGGGCGCCCTTCTTATTCAAACCACCACAATCAAATGAGCTCAGCCATTTAACCCAAGTTTCTATGTATTAGTGAGATTTCCCATGAACTAGCATATCTGTTACAAACAATCTTTACTAACTTAAAGAGTACTTTTAGAGTAATCCTTTCATTCATCTCTTAATCTATCATATAGTTCATGACTGTGCTTTTGAAATCGGCTTCTCTATAGCCTTGGGATTCTGTAGAAGTGAGAAGCGGGGCTGGATTTCCAGGGGCTGGGAGCTCTCTAATTGCACTTCTGAAATAAGAGCCGGGACACTTAACCATTGTTCTGCCTCAAAGTTTTACTGAAGGTTTTCTGTGAAAACAAAATTTTAGTGCTTACAACACACTCTAAAATAAAAAAATCTGCGACACTCTCTACTGTTATATCTAGCTTCCTACAATTATTTCTATTCCATGAGAAAATCAGAAAGAGGAAAAGAAAAATTCCAAATGAACTTCTGATGCTAGGTATTTACACCACCCTTCTTTAAAATAGCTGTCTTCAAACAAAACCACAAAATGCAGTTTCCATTTTGCTCTTTGATAGTCAAGTACAGAAACAAGTGAGTAATGTCCTATAGTCCCTTTTCTAAGAGCTTTATATCTGCAACTAGATAAGCAATTGTTGCTTGATTAAACAGAGGATAGAGCGGTGGAGATAGGGTAATATTTGAATTGGCACAACAAGCCAAGACCGATGTCTAATTAAATGAGAAACACTAGTCATAATGGAAAATTTATAACTGCCAAGTAATTTTGTAGTTTCCCTATTGATGTAAATTCCACCTTGGATTTCCTTTCTATTTATTCACTCATTTACTTCATTTTTGTACATTGTATATGTTTGTGTGGTATGTACATGTGTGCACATGTGTAGGTGAGTGTATAGTCATATAGATGACAGAAGTTGACACCAGATATCCTCCTCAATTACTCCCCACCTTAGATTTTATACAGAGCCTCTCAGCAAAGTGGGAACTCACTGTGATTCAGCTCGACTGCATGGTCATGAGCATGCCTCTGGGATCCAGTTGTTCTTGCCTGTGAGCACTGAGGTTACAGATGGGCACTACTATACTCTACATTTTGCTTGGGTGGGTGGGATCCAAACTTGTGTCCTTATGCTTGAGAAGAATGCACTTTACTCATTGAACCATCTCCTCATTCCCTACATAAGGTTTCTTAAGAGCCATTATAAAAATGCCATAGCTCCCATAAGCACAACAACAAATTCATTATTTACTAGCTTTGAACTATCAATTTAATGTACACATCACAGAGCAGCCTACGGGTGTGCTACCATCTGACCTCATTAGTTTCAGTATGCTCCTGTAATAAGTAAAGAAGACGAAGGAGATTTCTGGTTTTCAAATTGTGGGTAGAAAAAGATTATTCATATTTGAATCATTTCTTTCTTACAAATTGATTCTCTGATTAATAAGATTTATTTTGAAGCCCATCGGTATTAAGGTGGGATGTATCAAGGAAACAAACCAAACTGTAAACCTTATGATTTTGGAGTCTCAAAAATATTTTAAAATGTAGTCAATTTAGCTATCATTTTTCTTACCAGTGATTTTATCTAAAAGAACAAAGAAAGAGAGAAGAGAGCCAGATGGGTTGAGGGGACCCCGCCCTCCCGTTCCCGTTTGGCAGGGCACTCAGCTCAGCTCCAAAGCTGGGGCTCCTCCTTTTGAAGTCTCACTCAGCCCCAAAGCTGGGGCTCTTCCTTTTGGAGTCTCACCCAAACCACTTCAATGAATATTTCAGCGAGGAAAAGTGGACTGCAGTCATGTGGAGCATTTCAGTTACAAAATATATTTAAAGCCCTGCTGCCAAATGTCTATTAAAGCACGAGGCAGTTAAAAATATCTGGAAACTTGGAAGCATCGTTACGGATAGACACTGAACATTTTAGTTTTTAATGAATCTATTGGTGCAAGTACTGGCCTTTACATCGAGTAAGTATCTAGAACTCTAGGGCAATGCTTGCATAACTTAGCTTTCCCAAGAAATTACTTTTGAACAGAAGATAATAAAAGCTATTGTTGGTTGAGATGGGTCATGCTTTGCTTTGCTTTGTTCTAATAAAAGGGTATTAAAAGAGAACTGGAGGCTTAATTTTACTTATTCATAAAGCTATGTATGCCAAATTATATTTTAAATAAGTAATGTGAGATGTTTTTAAGAGTGAACAGCCATTATCTCTTCTAGAATGGACACTGCAGATTAAATATCCTCAAATTTGTTTTGGAGAAGAGAGCTAGTTAGCAGGGCTCAGCCAGTTTTTCCAGTGATCCACATTAGAGACATATTTCAAGCTCTGCCAAAGGTACCTCCTTCTAACACTCTAGGGAGTAGACATTTGGCTCTTATTTTCTGGGAAAGCATTTTGAAAAGGCTTAAGGCATTTGTTTTAATTTTAATTTCTAAAGCCTTTAAAATAACATTCTGGAGTAGCCCGAAAAGGCTTTCTACCACAGGAGCAACCTTCCTGGAGTCAGCCGGGTATGGCTGCTTGGCACATATTAAAACAGTAAGCTGACTTACACTGAGCAGCTTATGACTGTGCTACATATCAATGTGTTTTTGGGGGGAAAAAAAGAAAGCAATTGTTTAAAAATCAGCAAGGCGAGATTTTGTTATGATAAATACAGCTTTGAGCAGTGCCTGGAGTTAAGCCAACTGCTTATAGAAAAACAAGCACATATTTTCAAAGGTTATTCCTAATAGACTTAACAGCATTCCCCCCCCCCCCTTACTGGCCATATTCTGTACCATTTCTTATTTAAATTCAGTAGTTTAGAATTTAGTTGCATTTACTTTTTTGAGACTTACTTTTCTGTATAGGTCTGAGGAGCTACATGTGGGTATGTGCACTCTGCATATACCTGGAGGCCTATCAAGGGCACTGAATTCCCTAAAATTGGAGTTACAAACAGTTGTCTGTCACCATATGGGTGCTGAGAACCAAATCTGGGACCTCTGTAAAAGCAACAAGTGCTCTTAACTGCTTAACCCTCTCTCCAACCCTTTATCTACATTTCCATTATAAATACAGAACACACATGGTGTTGCAAATAAGTATGTGTAATATATTTATGCACTTTAATACAGGTCTATCTGGATTTACAGTGGTAAATGCAATGGATTTGAGTAACCACTAATTTAGATATGAATATGTTTTATTTTTCTACATGTTTGAAATGGAGAAAATGCAGCATGATGAAGTCAACTTTCAAGCGTTCAAGTATATGGGATTGTTTATTATGCTTCCCACTGTAAGTGTTGATACCATACACTACCCTTCTTCTTTCAATTCATCTGAAAAAGGTGTAATTTAGCTCAATTTTACCTCATAGGCTGGTCCCTATCTATTGTTTGTTCTAAAGCTATGCATCAAGATGATTGTAGAGTTTATAATATAAGCACATGTGCAACTTATAAGCTGTCACATTAGCTCAGAGTATGAGCAGAAAAGTTCATTCTTCTCATTTTGGGTATTACAATGGTTTTTAGAGGCAAATGTCAGTTTCCAAGATTTTCAGCTTCCTAATATATGTAATATATATGCATATACATATTCCATTAGGTTATATATATATATATATATATGTACATATATTTTTAAAGGTTAAAAGCTATGATGTATGGAGCTATTGATCTCAAAGCAGACATTCAGAGAACATTACTTTAGAGTGAGTCTGGCCAGAACATTAGCTCTAAATGCCTGTTGGATTACAATATACACATGTTAAGTCATTCCAAGATAAAGAAGAAAACATAATCAGCACAGCATCTGCAACACGCTTGCATCAGAGCTTCCAGGCATGTGAAACAACACTCACGAAAGACTCATTGGTAAGAAGCAGTGTCATCTACTATAGATGTGAAGACACGTTGAAGGACCCACATTCCTATAGGATATCTATTGCCCAAGAAGGTGTTGATGGGCTCTGTGACTGGTCTTCTTTCTTAAGAGCCTGACTCTGTCACTATCAATGATACCCTGCCATGCTCTCAAACATGAGTGATGCTAACTGTACTCTCAAAGGCTCCACCCAGCAGTGGGTTGAAACAGATGTTGAGAGCCACAGTCAAACATTAGACGGTGACTTGGGAGTCTTGTGGAAGATTTGGAGGAAGGATAGAAGGACCTGAAAGGGACAAGAATGACACAAGAAGACCAGCAGAGTCAACTAACCCAGGCCTATGGGGACTCTCTGAGACTGAAGCACCTATCTAAAAACATGTATGGACTGGATCTAGGTTCTCTACACTTAAGGAGCTGATGGGCAGACAGCTCTGTTGTTATGCGGCTCCCTTAGCAACAGTCCTTAGTCATGGCTGTCATTGACATGGATGCATTTGCCTGCTGTTGAATCACTTTTCCCTAGCTGGGCAGCCTTGAAGCCTCAGTGGAAGCGTACCTGCTTAGTCCTGATGCTGCATGAAGTGGCAAGGGGACTAGAAAACTCCCTTTTCTGAGGAGAAGGGGAAGAGAGTTTGGGGGAAAAGGATGGGAAAGTGAGACTCGGAGGAGTCTTATTTTGCATACTGCGATCAGTATGTAAAGTGAATAATAAATTAAAGAAAAAAATAAATAAATTAAAGAAAAAAAAGAGAACCTAACCCTGTATAGTATAATTTAACATTGATAAAAATACATGGGGCTGGAAAAAGAAACCCACATACTCACATATGTACATACATACACTCAAAAAATGTATATTGCAATGCACAACTATCATACCGTTTTAAAAATAAACACACAGAACTTTTATTACAAATTTCCATTATTTTAGTATTTTTTCATTTATGAGCATATGTACATATATAATTCAGCTCTTCCTGCAAGTTTTCTCAAAGTCTATGTCAAACCAATAAAGAACTTGAGAGAATACACTTTTAAATTAAAGTGCAATTGTCTGTAAAAAATTATCTTTATTGTAATTTCTAATTATTACCATATCGTACGACACAGTTTTTTGCTACTTTTTGTTGTGTGTAATAGTTCCTTAACCATCAACATTGCATACAAGTTCTGAGTGCAACTCTCATTGTTTGTATTCTAAATTCCAGAAATCCTGTAGCCAAGCATTCATACTCTGTATGGATAGTGAAGAAGCAATCTATATACTCATTACAGGTTGTAGACTGCTCATCTTACTGTTTCTTGCTAGCATCAGGTGTTTTCACTATAAATGCCCGTTCATACACTTTCCAGGATAACTTTTTTAAAATGTAATTTATTTATTTTTATATTAATCACAGGTTAGGTACTTTGTATCCCAGCCGTAGCCCCCTCCCTCATTCCCTCCCACTCTCTCCATCCCTCCCTCATGTCCTCCCTGCCCCCTCCAAGTCCACTGATGGGGGACTCCCCTCCTCCCCTTCCATCTGACCCTAGCTTATCTTGTCTCTTAGGGGCTGGCTGCAATGTCCTCTTCTGGGATCTAGCTAGGCTGTTCCTCCCGGGTGTGTGTGGGGGAGGGTCAAAGAGCCAGCCATGGATAACTTTTAAAAAGATGAACATTTCAAGTCACTGCCAAACAATTTTTCTTATATTTAGTTTCATTAACATAAATGATTTTCTTTTTGTCATTTTTACTTTTTATTGAAAACAGACTTTTTTCTAATATAATATATCCTAATTATGGTTTCTCCTCCCTCTGCTTCTCTCAGTTCCTCTTCATCTCCCCAGTCATCCAGATAGAGTCTCTTTCTGCTTCACATTAGAAAATAAACAGGCTCAGAAAAACCCCTGTGCTCAGATTTATGTGGTCCTTGTGGAGCTCCTGTCCTCTCCAGGTCTTGCTAAATCCCTCTTCTTTCATATGATTCCCTGCACTCTGCCCAAGGTTTGGTTATGAGTCTCAGCATCTGCTCTGGGCTGATTCTCCAGCCAAGGACCATGCATGGATATAACCTAGAAGCCCTGCTCAGACATAGCCCATGGCAGCCCAGTATCCAAGTAGGTTTCCCAGTGAGGGGAACAGGGACTGTCTCTGACATGAACTCAGTGGCTGGCTCTTTGACCTCCACCTCACCCCAAGGAAGGAGCAGCCTTGTCAGGCCACAGAGGAGGACAATGCAGCCAGTTCTGATGAGGACATCCCCTATCAGTGGACCTAGAGAGGGGCAGGGAGGAGATGAAGAAGGGTGGGTGGAGGTTGGGAGGGAATGAAAGAGGGGGCTACAGCTGGGATACAAAGTGAATAAACTATAATTAATATAAAAAATAAAAAATTAGAAATATGAAAAAAGAAAATAAACAGGCTTTAAATGGAATTACAATTCCTTTAAATATATATGTATATATTTAAAACATATGATTATGTAATTAATATAATTATAATATGCTATATTAATATAACATGATAAAACGAAAAATAACATATCAGAGTTGTACAGGACCAACAAAGAATGGGAAAAGAGCCCAAGAGAAGGCACAAGAATCAGGGATCACAAACTCCAGGATCCCATAAGAACTAGAAGATGTACTGTATGTGCAAAGGACCTGGTGCAGAGCTATGCACACTGTGTGCATGCTACTTTGGTATCTGTCATTTAATAAGAGCTTTGCTAAGTTGCTTTAGAGGACTCTGTTTTCTTAGTGTCCTCCATCCTTTCTAGCTTTTTTAAAAATTATTTTTATTTTTATTAATTACAGTTTATTCACTTTGT
Organism: Pachyuromys duprasi; assembly: GCA_028658305.1. Lineage (NCBI taxonomy): Eukaryota > Metazoa > Chordata > Mammalia > Rodentia > Muridae > Pachyuromys > Pachyuromys duprasi. The sequence continues at coordinate 73,357,536 of CM053766.1, forward strand.
ATCCCCCCTGTACCCCCCTCCTCCCCTCCCAATTCCACTCTCCCTCTTCCCTACCCATGCCCCTCCTTCAGTCCACTGATAAGGGAGGTCCTCCTGCCCTTCACTCTGATCCTAGTCTATCAGGTTTCATCAGGAGTGGCTGCATTGTCTTCCTCTGTGGCCTGGTAAGGCTGCTCCCCCATCAGGGTGAGGTGATCAAAGAGCAGGCCAATCAGTTCATGTCAGAGGCAGTTCTTGTCTCCAGTACTATGGAACCCATTTGGACATTGAACTGCCATGGGCTACCTCTGTGCAAGGTTTCAAGGCAGGTTCCTGTCCTGTTCCCTGTTTTCTTCCTCCTCCGATGTCCATCCTCTTTGCCTCTCTGAATGGGGATTGAGCATCTTAGTCATAGTCCTCCTTCTTGATTAGCTTCCTTAGGTGTACAAATTTTAGTATGTTTATCCTATATTATATGTCTAATATCCACTTATGAGTGAGTATATACCCTGTGTGTCTTTCTACTTCTTCGATAGCTCACTCAGGATGATCTTTTCCAGTTCCCACCATTTACCTGCAAATTTCATGATTTCTTTGTTTTCTCATTGCTGAGTAATATTTCATTGTGTAGATGTACCACAATTTCCGCATCCATTCCTCAAGTGAGGGGCATCTGGGCTGTTTCTAGCTTCTGGCTATTACAAATAAAGCTGCTACAAACATGGTTGAGCAGATGTTCTTGTTTTATACTTGGGCGTCTTTTGGATATATTCTTAGGAGTGGTATAGCTGGATCTTGAGGAAGAGCTATTCCTAATTGTCTGAGGAAGTGCCAGATTGATTTCCAGAGTGGTTGTACAAGTTTCCATTCCCATCAGCAGCAGAGGAGGGTTCCCCATTCTCCACCTCCTCTCCAGCATGTGTTGTCAGTTGAGTTTTTGATCTTGGCCATTCTGATGGGTGTAAGGTGAAATCTCAGAGTCATTTTGATTTGCATTTCCCTGATGACTAAGGACGTTGAACATTTCTTTAAGTGTTTCCCTGCCATTCGATATTCCTCTATTGAGACTTCTCTGTTTATCTCTGTACCCCCTTTTAAAATTGGATTAACTGATTTGTTGCTGTTTAACTTCTTGAGTTCTTTATATATTCTGGATATTAGTCCTCTGTCAGATATAGGGTTGGTGAAGATCCTTTCCCAAACTGTAGGCAGTCATTTTGTTTTGACTGTAGTGCCCTTGGCTTTACAGAAGCTTTTTAGTTTCATGAGGTCCCATTTATTGACTGTTGCTCTTAGAGCCTGTGCTGTTGGTGTTCTCTTCAGGAAGTTGTCTCCTGTTCCAATGAATTCATGTCTCTTCCCCACTTTTTCT
>CM053766.1:73359386-73380887 GCA_028658305.1 Pachyuromys duprasi
ATAGACCTATAGGATAGGAAGGTCACACTGAAATCTACACACCTAGGGAGGATATACAGGAAGGAGGACCCAGGTTGCTATGATCAATGCTCGTTTGGATGAACAAATGGAATGGACACTGAGTGGAGGAGAAAACAAGCAACAGGAAAGGAGCATGCCAAGGAGGACCTCTGGGGGCATCAACGTAGCGATGTATCAGAGCACATATTAAAACTCGCGATCAAGCCTTAGGCAGAGGGCGAGAAGTGATGATAGAAATGGAGGAGGTTGGTGAGACTTGGAGAGAACAAGAGCTCCACAAAGACCAATTTGAGCAGGGCACAGGGGTCTTGTATGAGACTGTTTCTACAACCTAGGACCACGTGTGGATGTGGCCTGGAACCCCTGCTCAGATGGGGCCCATGATAGCTCAGTGTTGGACTGACGACCCTAGTGAGGGAAACAGGGACTGTTTCAGTCATGATCTTGATGGCTGACTCTTTGACCCTCCCCCATACATGCCAAGGAGTGACAGACTGGCTAGATCCCAGGGGAGGACATTGCAGCCAGCCCTGAGGGGACAGGATGAGCTGGGGTTGGATGGACGGGGAGGAGGTCCTCCCCTGTGGGTGGAACTGGAGGGGGCGGGGAGGAGATGAGGGAGGGTTGGGGAGGGTGGGAGGGAATGAGGGAGGGGGCTACGCTTGGGATGCAAAGTACCTAACCTGTGATTGATAACAAAAAAATAAATTAATAACAAAAAAAAAGTTTCCCACTGGATCTTCTAATTTGTATTTTCCCCCAAACAAAACTGGACAATTCATTGTGGAACTCTTAAAAAGATATTCTATATATGAATGCTCCCTGTTACGTGATGAAATATGTTTGCAGCTAGAGATCTGTTTGTCTCTTAGATGGACGTAACTGTTCAGCCACTGTCTCTGAGCCATGTATATTTGGCCTCTCCCACATCTTCGTTGTATATTCCCCAACTTCTACATGAGGGTTTCCAATATAGTACCATGAGTTTATGTGAGGCTGACTGTTCAGCACTTAAATGAAACCAGTTGAATTGAGATGAGATTGGAGTTTAAAACACACAAGACACATTGAAGACATGATATGTTAAAATGGTGGTTTTAAATATATGTAACTTTAATTGAGAAAATATATTATTAAATATAATCTTACATGTTGTATTTATTTAGTGAGATTAGTGGAAAATTTAAAATTATATACATTATTTACATGTTGGACAGCACTGTTCTGGGTTAAATGCACAGTTAAGCACTAACATTCACATACATTATGTAATATATTTGTGGGCAAAGGTAGAAAAATATGGGCTTATTTGAAACACACACTTAGACTTGTTACATCTTTCAGCAGACATGCAGAATGATAGATATAAATGACCCTTTTTGTGGAAATTCACTATCCACGTTGAAAGAACAGTGCAAACAATAGATTCGCAAAAAAAAAAAAAAAAAAAAAAAAAGAGTCAAGGCTTGAAAAAAGAAGAGCATTTAGAGAAAAGGAGACTCCAGTGACATGAACTCAATGTTCAGCTGTCAGTTTTTGCTAAAGGCAGCTGCTGACTCCTAAGTTGCAAATGTGCACGGAGACACAGAGAAGGAAGCAGAATGAAGCTACTTGTAATTTAAAGAGACAAACAGATAAAGCAGATATTCTTAAAATGCAAAACCTGCTGTCTCCTGATGCTGAGAGATAACTGAGAGCTAAAAGTTCATGAGAAGAAAGGGCTCTTGTAAGAAGCCCAGCTATGCAGAAGCTTGAAAAGGCTGTGCTCACGCAAAGGACATACAGGAAATAAACTAGCCTTCTCTGGGCTAGTGCAATCCACTTGATATTTATCTGCTCACCAGACACAAATATATCCCTTATGAAGCAAAGAATGGTAAGCGTAAAGTTACTTCATACATAATATCCAGAATTCCATAAGCAAATTCTCAGATATGACAAAAAAGCACAACCAAGAAACAAAAATGTAAGAAAAAATATACCCAGGAGAAAAAGCTAGTACATGATCCAAATACTGAAATATATCCAGGTTTAAGGGGAACAATTTTTATTAGAATGAAAGAAATTCCAGAAAAGATTAAAAGTTTCAAACCATAAAGTTTAAAAAATGTAATTATATTTATTTTAAAAATAAAATTTTTAATATGATGGTTATGATGGTAGATTAAACACAAAGAAAATTAAAATAGTGAACTGAAGAAAAACATCAGAAAAAATATTTGTCCAAATTTTAGAGAAATAAATGTTGGAAGGAAAATAATTCAAAGTTTCCTTTTGTTGCATTGACACAACATATCACACCATGGAAAGGTTTAATGTGTAGTTTTAAAAATGTTTTTGTTATTTTTACATGCAATTGTGTTTTGCCTACATGTATGTGTGAGAGTGTCAGATCTTGTGGAACTGGTGCTATAGACAGTTGTCAGCCACCATATGGGTGCTGGGACTCGGACCCAGGTCCCCTAGAAGAACAGCCGGTGCTCTTAACCTCTGAGCCACCTCTCCAGCCTCACATGCAGAGATAATTTAATAGGAGTTTGGGACCAGAAAAGTGGTCCAAAACTAGTAGACAAGCTAATGGTTGAAGCTTTCCAAATCTGATGAAAAACATCAAGTCACAGTTTCTAAGAGTTCCATGAATTCTAAGCATAGGAAACACACAGAAAGTGACAGCAAGGCGAGCCATTGTAAGACTGTCAGAAAACAAATAGAGTTAACCTGCAGTCCCCAAAGAAATGAAGTGACACTAATATACATAAATGTAGATAAATGAATTAAATCTAACAAATCGTTTATTCATGTGTACCTTTCTCTACTGTTTATTCATCTAAACTATGCAATATAGTGACACATTTTTTCTACCTCTGGAATTTGTAGACACTCCACCTCTTTCATTCCTAATCCCGGCCATTTGTAGTTGACTTTTTCCCCCCATGATCAATGTGCATGGAGAATTACCATCTTCTCAAATAACTATTTTTAATTGTATTTTTATATTACAAGATTGTCTATTCTATTTATGTCTGCTGCTTTGGTCTTACTGTTTCCTTTATTATATTACAAGATTGTCTATTCTATTTATGTCTGCTGCTTTGGTCTTAAGGTTTCCTTTATTCTACTCTTTCTAGATTTTAGGTTTTTTTAAATTTTTCCTGTTAGAATATAAATGCACTGATTTTAAATTCTCTGTTTCTATAATGTATATGCATTTAACACTAAAAATTCTCATAAGTATTATTTCACCTGTGTTCTAGAATGTTTGATATAAATGTTCTGGTTTTATTTATTTAAAAAAAACTATCATAGTAGTTTCATTTTGCCCCAGTTAGTTTAGATGTGTTAAATTGATTTTCCAGTATTGATTTTGCACATTCTGTGACTTCAGTAATTTTAATGATATAGAAAATAGTTTTATGGCATAAAATGCTCTATCAATCAATTTTCATGCACACAAATGCTTGCTGTGTATATATGATCTGAATACGTGTGTGTTCCCAGTATTCAGAAGTTGAAACCCAATGTCCCTCCCAAATGTGATGTCATCAGGAGGTGGGACCTCTTATCAGAGATGAAGGTTAGTTAATGAAACCAGAAAAATTATTTATTCATGTAATGAGAGGGGACCATTTTGAGTGAAATCGGGATCTTATAAAATTTATCCCAGAAAGTTGCCATGTTCTCTACTTTATGTGAGAGTTAAAAAAGTGTTACGCAATGACAGAACCAGAAAATAGAAAAAAGAAAGTACCTGCAAGCATCTTGGTCTTGGGCTTTGTAGACTCTAGATTAAGTCTTTGTGGTTCACTGATTATTGAATTTATAAAGTTTTCATTCCAGCACCGATATGTGTTTTATTTTAGTGCTGGGTATGATGTTCTACAAATGTCAGTGAAGTACAATTATTTGCTCATTTTGAAGTCTTCCCTGTACCTGCTGATTGTGGTTTCAGTTTGGGAATGAATAGTGCTCATCTGCTTTAAGTGTGTGTTTACTTCTTATTTAGCTTCTACAAATGTTTGCTTCCTGTATTTTGAAACTCTGCCACAAGCATGTTTTATGAGGGTTATGTGTTAACCGTATACTGTGCTATAAAAATCTATGACATAATCATCTTTGTGCCTGGTAATATTTTAATTTTAAAGTATCCTTTATATAATACGAATATAGTTACCCCATCTTTTGTTAGAAATAGAATGGTTTTATTTTGATTAATTTGCTTTGCATCTACCTCACCTAATGTTAAGACCAACCTGAGCAGGGCACAGGGGTCTTATACGAGACAGTTTCTCCAACAAAGGACCATGTATGGATATGGCCTAGAACCCCCGCTCAGATGTGGCCCATGGTAACTCAGTGTCCAACTGAAGACCCTAGTAAGGGAAACAGGGACTATTTCAGTCATGAACTCGATGGCTGGCTCTTTGACCCTCCCCCATACACGCCAGGGAGTAACAGCCTGGCTAGATGCCAGGGGAGGACATTGCAGCCAGCTCTGAGGAGACAAGGTGATCTGGGGTCGGATGGAAGGGGAGGAGGTCCTCCCCTGTTGGTGGACTTGGAGGGGATGGGGAGGAGATGAGGGAGGGATGGGGAGAGTGGGAGAGAATGAGGAAGGGGGTTACGCCTGGAATGCAAAATACCTAACCTGTGATTGATATAAAAATAAATAAATTACATTTAAAAAAAGATATTTTCATGTAGATTGAATACATTCTAGTCTTGTTATTTATACTACTATATTATTTCTGCATAATAGTGGTATTTATGTCATTTATACTTAATGTAGTTACTAATTGAGGAGGTTTTAAAAGATTTTTTGAAAAAGATTCATTTTTACTTTTATTTACATGTATGTGGATATCTGTGTGAGTGTGTGATGTGAGTGAGCAGGTACCTGGGAGGGTCAGAAGAGGATGGTAGATCTCCTGAAACTGTAATTATAGGCAGGTGTGAGCTACCCAGTATGTGCCAGCCAAACTCATGTCCTTTGGAAAACGAGCTAGTGCTCTTAACAACTTAACTTTTGAGCTCCCAGAATGCTCTTTCCATTTTTCATTCATTGGTTTGAACTGCTGTTCTTGGTTCTCTATTTTTGTATGCATAAATTAAATGTTTATTGTCACTGGAAATGGAAAGCAAGACCTTAATGAAATACTGTTCTGTACTATTTAATAGCAAAAGGTTCAAAGTTCTAACAATGACAAATATTTGAAAGGATTGGTTCTGCTGGAGCTCATAAACACGTCCGGTAGTATATCCATTAATATACTACACAAACAATGTGACATCTTAGAAAGTTGGACTCTGATATTCAATATCACCAAGCAGCACTACACTAGAGTACCCTGTAACTTGTATATTTTACTCTATTTTATTTTGTTTGTTAGGCTACTACCTCCCTTCCAACAACCTGACCCTTGGGAGGAGAGAAAGAAGGTTTGAAGGGAACAAGAAGTAGTAGCCTAACAAACCAAAATAAAATAAAGTAAAATATGCACACTACTTGTACAGAGTTTAGTATGATTATCCTATATTATATATCTAATAGACACTTATAAGTGAGTATATACCATGTGTGTCTTTCTGCTTCAGAGATAGCTCACTCAGGATGATTTTTTCTAGATCACATCATTTCCCTGCAAATTTCACGATTTCCTTGTTTTTAATTGCTGAGTAGTATTTCATTGTGTAAATGTACCACAATTTCCATATTCATTTCTCAGTTGAGGGACATCTGGGGTGTTTCCAACTTCTAGTTCTTATGAATAAAGCTGCTATGAAAATGGCTGAGCAAATGTCCTTGTTGTATACATGAGCATCATTTGGATATATGCCTAGGATCAAAGCAAATGCTAACAATTATAGCCAAATTCTAGGCAGAGCACAAGCAATCTTATGAAAGAAGGGGGAGATAGAAAGATTTGGGGGAGACAAGAGCTCCACAAGGAGAGCAACAGAACCAAAACTTCTGGGCACAGGGGTATTTTCTGAGACTGATACTCCAACCAAGGACCATTCATGAAAATAACTTAGAATTTCTGTACAGATGTAGCCCATGGCAGCTCAGTCTCCAAGTGGGTTCCCTAATAACGGGAACAGGGACTGTCTCTGACATGAACTCAGTGGCTAGTTTTTTTGATCACCTCCCCCTGATAGAGGATCAGCCTTACCAGGTCACAGAGGAAGACAATGTGGCTAATCCTGATGAGGCCTGATAGGCTGGCTCAGAGGGAAGAGGAGAAGGACCTCCCCTATCAATGGATTTGGGGAGAAGCATGGGAAGAGGTGAGGGAGGAAGACTGGGATTGAGAGGGACAAGGGAGGAGCTACAGCTGGGATACAAAGTGAATAAACTGTAATTAATAAAATAATAAATTTTCAAAAAAAATATACACACTACAAGTGGTGCTCAACATAAATACTTGTATCACGTATATTTTACTCTATCTTATTGGGGTTTCTTATACCTCTACCTCCCTTCCAACCCCCCAACACTAGGTAGGAGAGAAAGAAGGTTAGTGGGGCAAGGGGACAGAGTTCTCTTTAGCTACTTCTGGCTGTTTAGGGTCATCTGGTTCTTTGGAAAAATACCAATCTTAGTCCTCCGGATATCCAGCAGTCCAGCAAAACCAGAAACTTTCTTTCTCCATCTTTCTCCTCGAAGTCTTCTCCCTTGACATGTCCTTTTTCCTCTCTCTCTCTCTCTCTCTCTCTCTCTCTCTCTCTCTCTCTCTCTCTCTCTCTCTCTCTCTCTCTCTCTCTCTCTCTCTCGGCTCTGATATTTATACCCTCTCTGAGTCCTCAGAATTCCATTAACTTCAACTGGCAAGGACCAGGCCCATCTCTGATCCTCATGAGACTGTTATCAGCTGTGGACAAACTAAAAGCAGCTCTATATCTCACGGTTGGGATTAAAACAAAAACCTGATTACATAACATAACTGAATTTTGAAAGAAACCAATACTTCCACTATACTTCCCAAGAGAAAATATTTCCCATGAACTAGAGACATGCATGAGGTAGATCATTATAGTATCATTTTGTATTGCTTTCTGTTCCATATAACTTCACACTGTCCACACTGTACTCTAAGTAACCTAAATATATTGCCATTTCCTCAACTCTTCCATCTTATCCCTAAATCCCTTCATAGTAACCTGAAATTATTTTTTTCTGTTCTTTCCGAGTCTTTGTTACCTTTTCTAAAGATAAGTTTCTTGAACTGATTATTTAGGGTTAGGTATGTAGAGCGAAAAAAGAGGTGATTAATATGTCTCTCTGAATAACAGACCTTTTAAATCTAACATCATATTCTTCTGCCACTATATTTTACTGATCTAATTCTTTTTTATTTAATTTCACTTTATTCATTTTATATCAACCCTGTAGCTCCCTCCTCTCTCTCCTCCCAATCTCTCCTTTCCTCCACCTTCTCCAAGCATGCTCCTCCCCAAGTCCACTGATAGGGGAGGTCCTCTTTTCTTTCCTTCTGATCCTAGTCTATTAGGTCTCATCAGGAGTGGCTGTATTGTCTTCCTCTGTGGCCTGGTGAGGTTGCTCCCCACTCAGTGGGAGGTGATCAAAGAGCAGGCCAATCAGTTCATGTCAGAGGCAGTCCCTGTTCCTATTACTATGGAACCCACTTGGACACTGAACTGCCATGGGCTGCATCTGAGCAGGGGTTCCAGGATATCTCCATACATGGTCCTCAGTTGGAGGATCAGCCTCAAAAAAGACCCCTATGCCCAGATATTTTGGTTCTGTTACTCTGCTTGTGGAGCTCCTGTCCTCTCTAGATCCCACTATCTCCAACTTCCTTCATGAGAGTCCCTGAACTCTGCCCAAAGGTTGGCCATAAGTCTCAGCATCTGCTTTGATAGTCTTGCAGGGCAGAGCCTTTCAGAGACCCTCTGTCGCAGGCTCCTAATTTGTTCTCTTTTTTCTCCTTCTTCTGATGTCCATCCTCTTGGCCTCTCTGAATGGGGATTGAGCATTTTAGCCAGAGTCCTCCCCCTTGATTAGTTTCTTTAGGCGTACAGATTTTAGTAGGTTTGTCCTATGTTATATGTCTATATGAGTGAGTATATACCATGTGTGTCTTTCTGCTTCTGGGATAGCTCACTCAGGATGATTCCATTAAGTTCCCACTGTTTACCTGCATATTTCCTGATTTCCTTGTTTTTTGTTCTTACTAAGTAATATTCCATTGTGTAGATGTACCACAAATTCTGTATCCATCAATTGAGGGGCATCTAGGCTGTTTCCAGCTTCTGGTTATTACAAATAAAGCTGCTACAAACATGGTTGAGCAGATGTCCTTGTTTTATACTTGAGCTTCTTTTGGATGTATGCTTAGGAGTGGTATAGCTGGATCTTGAGGAAGCACTATTCATAATTGTCTGAGAAAGCACCAGATTGATTTTCAGAGTGGTTGTACAAGTTTAAATTCCCATCAGCAGTGGAGGAGGGTTCCCCTTTCTCAGCAACCTCTCCAGCATGTTTTGTCACTTGAGTTTTTGACCTTGGCCATTCTGATGGACATAGGTGAAATCTCAGGATGGTTTTGATTTGCATTTCCCTGATGTCTAAGGATGTTGAGCATTTCTTTAAGTGTTTCTCTACCATTCTATATTCCTCTATCGAGAATTCTCTGTTTAGCTCTGTACCCCATTTTTTAATTGGATTACTTAATTTGTTGTTTTTCAACTTCTTTAGTTCTTTATATATTCTGGATATTAGCCCTCTGTCAGATAAAGGGTTGGTGAAGATTCTTTCCCAATCTGTAGGCAGTCGTTTATTTTTTGATGACAGTGTCCTTTGCTTTACAGAAGCTATTCAGTTTCATGAGGTCTCATTTATTGATTGTTGCTCTTAGAGCCTGTGCTGTTGGTGTTCTGTTCAGGAAGTGTCTCCTGTGCCAATGAGTTCAAGGTTCTTCCCCACTTTTTGTTCTAATCAATTTAATGTGTCTGGTTTTATGTTGAGGTCTTTGATCCACTTGGACTTTAGTTTCATGCAGGGTGATAACAATGCATCTATTTGCTTTTTTTTTCATGTAGACATCCAGTTAGACCAGCACCATTTGTTGAAGATGCTGTCTTTTTTCCATTGTATGGTTTTGGCATCATTGTCAAAAATCAGGTGTCTCTAAGTGTATTGGTTTATTTCTGGGTCTCCTATTTGGTTCCATTGATCCACCATTCTGTTCCTATGCCAGTACCATGCAGTTTTTATTACTGTTGCTCTATAGTAGAGCTTGAGATCAGGAATGGAGATACCTCCAGAAGACCTTTTACTGTAAAGGATTCTTTTAGAAATTCTGGATTTCTTGTTTTTCCATCTGAAGTTGAGAATTTTTCTTTCAAGCTCTGTAAAGAATTGTGTTGATAATTTTATGGGAATTGCATTGAATCTGTACATTGCTTTTGGTAAGATGGCCATTTTTACTATGTTAATCCTGCCAAGCCATGAGCATGGGACATCTTTCCATCTTCTGATATCTTCTTCTAATTCTTCCTTCAGAGACTGTAAATTTTTTTCATACAATCTTTGACTTGCTTGGTTAGGGTCACACCAAGGTACTTTATGTCTTTTGTGCAATTGTGAAGGGTGTTGTTTCCCTAATTTCTTTCTCAGCCCTTTTGTCTTTTGTATACAGGAGGGCTACTGAGTTTTTGAGTTGATTTTGTATCCAACAACTGGCTGAGGGTGTTTATCAGCTGAAGTAGTTCCCTGGTAGAATTTTGGGGTCTCTCAGGTATACTATCATATCATCTGCAAATAGTGATACTTTGAATTCTTGCTTTCCAATTTGTATCCACTTGATCTCCTTCATTACTCTTATTGCTCTAGCAAGGACTTCCAGAACTATATTGAAGAGATGTGAAGAGAGTGGACACCCTTGCTTTGTTCCTGATTTCAGTGGGATTACTTTAAGTTTCTCTCCATTGAGTTTGTTGTTGGCTATAGGCTTGCTGTATATTTCCTTTACTATGTTTAGGTATTTGCCTTGTATCCCTGATCTCTCCAATACTTTAAACATGAATGGATGCTGGATTTTATCAAATGCTTTTTCACCATCTAAGAAGATGATCATGTGGTTTTTTTTTTTCTTTCGGGTTGTTAATATGGTGGATCACATAGATGGATTTCCATATATTGAATCACCCCCGCACACCTGGGATGAAGCCTTCTTGGTCATAGTGGATGATATCTTTGATGTGTTCTTGGATTCGGTTTGCAAGTATTTTGGTGAGTATATTTGCATCAATATTCATAAGGGAGATTGGCCGGAAATTCTTTTTCTTTGTTAGATTTTTGGGAAGTTTAGGTGCCTTCATGGAATGAGTTTGGTAATGCTCCTTCTGTTTCTATTTTATGGAATAGTTTGAAGAGAACTGGGGTTAGTTCTTCTTTGAAGGTCTCGTAGCATACTGCGCTGAAACCATCTGGTCCTGGGCTTTTTTTTGCATGGGAGACTTTTGATGGCTGCTTCTATTTCCATAGGGGATATAAGACTATTTAAATGATTTACCTGGTCATGACTTAGCTTTGGTAAGTGTAATTGATCAAGAAAATTGTCCATTTCATTTAGATTTTTAAATTTTATGGCATATAGACTTTTGAAGTAAGTCCTTATCATTGTTTGGATTTCCTCAGAGTCTGTTGTTTTGTCTCCCTTTTCATTTCTGATTTTAGCAATTTGGATAATGTCTCTCTGCCTTTTAGTTAGTTTGGCTAAGGGTTTGTCTATCTTGCTTATTTTCTCAAAGAACCAAGTCTTGGTTTCATTGAGTCTTTGAATTGTTTTGTTTCTCATTGATTGATTTCGGCCCTGAGTTTGATTATTTCCAGCCATCTACTCCTTTTTGGTGTGCCTGCTGCTTTTTTATCCAGGGCTTTTTGGTGAGCTATTAAGTTGCTTGAATGAGATGTTTCCAATTTCTTCTTGAAGGCACTTAGTGCTATGAACTTTCCCTCTTAGCACTGCTTTCATTCTCTCCCATAAGTTTGGTTATATAGTGTCTTCATTTTCATTGACTTCTAGGAAGACTTTAATTTCTTTCTTTATTTCTTCTCTGACCCAGATGTCATTTAGTAGCAAGCTGTTCAGTTTCCATGTGTGTGTAGGCTTTTTGCTATTTCCGTTATTGGTAAGATCCAGCTTTACTCCATGGTGATCAGATAGGATACAAGGGATTATTTCAATCTTTTTGTATCTGTTGAGGCTGGCTTTGTGACCAACTATATGGTCTATTTTTGAGAAGGTTCCATGAGGTGCTGAGAAGAAGGTAAATTCTTTTGTGTTTGGGTGTAAGGTTCTGTAGATGTCTGTTAGGTCCATTTGTTTCACGGCCTCGTTAGAGACATTGTTTCTTTGTTTAATTTATGTTTTGTTGACCTGTCCTTTGTGGAGAGTAGGGTGTTGAAGTCTCCCACTATTAATGTGTGGAGATGTATGTGTAGTTTAAGTTTTATTAATGTTTCTTTTACAAATGTGGTTGCCCTTGTATTTGGGGCATAGATGTTCAGGATTGTGATATCTTCCTGGTGAAATTTTCCCTTGATGATTATGAAGTGTCTTTCTTTATCTTTTTATTAATTTTGGTTGAAAGTCTATTTTACCAGGTATTACAATAGCTATTCATGTTTGGCTACATTTTGTTTTGCCGTAGTAAGGTTATTTATTTCCTGTGTTTTCTTGAAAGTAGTTAGTTTTCTTGGGTTGTATTTTTCCTTCCAGTATCTTCTGTAATGCTGGATTTGTTTGTAGGTATTGTTGGAATTTGTTTTTGTCGTTAAATATCTTGTTTACTCTGCCTATGAGGACAGAGAGTTTTGCTGGGTATAGTAGCCTAGGCTGACATCTGTGTTCTTAGGGTCTGCATGATATCCACCCAGGCCCTTCTGGCTTTCATAGTTTCTATTGAAAAGTCAGGTGTGATGCTTATGGGTTTGCCGTTATATGTTACTTGGCCTTTTTCCCTTGCAGCTTTTAGTATTTTTTCTTTGTTCTGTATACTTACTGTTTTGATATTATGTGGTGGGAAGATTTTTTTTCTGGTCTAATTTATTGGCTGTTCTATAGGCCTCCTGTATTCTTATAGGCCTCTCCTTTAAGTTGGGGATATTTTCTTCAATGATTTTGTTGAAAATATTTTCTGGGCCTTGGAGAAGTGAATTTTCTTTTATCTGTATTCCTATTATTCTTAGGTTTTGTCTTTTCATGTTGTCTTGAATTTCTTGGACTGTCTGTGTCAGGAATTTTTTGGATTTAACATTCTCTTTGATGGATATATTGATTTCTTCCATTGTATCTTCCACACCTGAGATTCTTTCTTCCATCTCTGGTAGTCTATAGGTTATGCTAACCTTTGTAGTTCTTGTTTTCTTCCCTAAGTTCTTTCTCTCCACAATTTCCTCCATTCCAATTCTGTGTTCAGATCTTGAGCCATTTTGTTGATTTCCTTCACCTGTCTGACTGTATTTTCCTGTTTTTCCTTTAATTCGTTCACCTGTTTGTTTGAACTTTCCTCTGTTTCTTCTATTTCTTTCAGTGATTTAAGTATTTCCTCTCTAAAGGCCACAAACTGTTTGGCTGCAACTTCCTCTATTTCTCTACAGATGGCCCTAATTTTTTTGTCTTTATCTTCCTCTACTTCTTTAAGGATGATCATAATCTGTTTGTCTTTATCTTCCTCCAGTTCTTTACACATTTTGTTTCCTCTATTATCCTCTTCATAAGCATAAATGTTAGGTCATCTTCATGAATTTCAATTATGCTCTGGTATGCAGGGCTGCTTGCCCCTGGATAACTGGATTCTGGAGATGCCATATTGCTCTGTCTTTTGTTGGTTGAGCTTTTACGCTGGCCTCTACCCATTGGACTATCTTAGGTGTTGGGTGTCAGTTTCTGGTGGTTCCTGGAATCCTGTGGTGGAGAGAATCCCCTTGGCAGGAAAAGATGATTTTTCCTGAAGGAAGCCTCCTTACCTTTTTGGGTATGGTCACTGAATGGCTGGTGTTTTTCAGGAATTGCCACAGCCCACCTCAGGTGTACAGACCTGAGTGGTAGTCCTTGTTAGTCAAGAGGGCTCTCATCTTACCCAGAGAAGTCCTGGGAACAGCTACCCTGCTTCTGGGTTTCTTGTTCTAAATTTAGGGAGCTGCTGTAACCTGGATGCCCCATGGTTTGATCAGTTTAATTGGAGATAACTGGTTGCCCCTTGGAGCAGTATCTATGGCTTGATCTAGGGGATTCCAGGCTTCTGTAGGTCTGAGGTTGAAGCTCTGTGCCCCAGCACCCAAGAGGTAGTCAGTGGCTGGTAAGCACCACTCTCATGCGAGGAGCAGGAGGCTAGTTGGTACACAGCAGGTCTCTGGGCTGGCACCAAGCATGGGTTTTTCTTGTGACTGGGACTCCTAGTCTCTGGTGGTTTTGTGCCCACTGTTCAGATTGGGAAGTTGATCAGGACACACAGGCATGTGGCTCTGGTCTGGTGACCGAGTGCCTCTGAGACCCGGGATCTCTTCTAGGTTCTGGCTGGGTGACCTGAGAGTGGACCAGACTGATTCCCCCACCGTGGCGTTTCCTGTCACCTGGGAAACATGATCGCTGGTGTTTTAGGGCCCAGAGTTCAGTCTCTTGGTCGCTGTACCGACGTTGCTGTCCTGATCCTCAGACACAGGGTCCTCCTTGTGCAGCCATCTTGAATCTCCTATTCTTTTGCCCGGATTAAGTACTTTATCCATCCACTTACCTTCTTTGGTAGTTGCTATTCTAAATGGTTTCATCTTTGTGTTGAGCTTATTACGGTCTACTTGAATAGCATTATACTACTTCCTGTGACCTATAGAACTTACCAGTTTAATCCTGGTGTCTCTTCCCCTTGTTTCTCCTCCCAGCTAAGGTTGGTTCTACATTCTAGCACTCTAATCTTTGACTGCTTTGTTGTTCTAAATGATAAATCACAGGGATTTAGACACCCTTTGGAAATGTGGATTCCCTCTGTTTTTTACTCCTTTGCCTGATTATTTTTTTGTACACAGGCTAAATTTGCATATGTATGTGCAAAAAAAAAATAGTCAATGGAAACCCATAGGAGCAATAAACTAGTGAACCTCATCAGCTTCAAGCCACTTTTGCATTGTGTGTGGAGGTACTTGACTGAAGATAGGAAAGGGTTACAATATCCAAATTTGTTATTAAACAATTCTGGCAGGAGCAAGATCAATAAGGAAAACAACTATAAAATTTGCAATGAATTTATTTTGATGGAAAATGATAAGTAGCTCTTTCTGAGATTAATAGTGTTTCAGAAAATAATTTTACACAAAGATACACCCTTTGCTGAGACTATAATAACAGTGACTATTTATTCATTATAAATGGGCATTTAGGATGGCAGAAAATACTTGTTCTAGCTGAAGGATCACATTTCTGCCACCATGGTCACATTGTTCTTGGTTTCATTAAGCCTGGAGAAGAAACTGTCTAGCAATTGCAAAATGAGTTAATAATCAATTATCTAATTGTTAATTTGTTAGTAAAATTGATCAATTAACAACTGGTTAGCTGACAAATTGTTTCACAGTTTGTTGCACATTTACACCATTTTTTCCCCCCGTATCAACCTTGGAACTAAGAAGCCTTCATATTCTGAGTACGTTTTGAATGGGCAAAGCCTGTGTGATTTTCTGTCATTATATCTCCAGTTAGGAAAACTCTAAGTCACTAGATAGCAATCATTTAGTCCTTGTTCATGAATCAATTAAATTTCATTTATCTACTTCTCATTTATGATCACTTTTTGTTGGAGATTTATATTGCCTAATTTTATACATTGGATATATTTTTCACTCTATATATTCTGGGATAGAATGTCACAAAATTACAATTCCAATGTCCTTGAAAGAACATGATGACATATAATATCTCTATTCATAAAAAATTATCACAAACTTGCAACTATGGAAGAAAGCATGGCCATTGTAACACCTCGTATAGACATACTAATTGTGACCCATCTACTCAATTCAGAGTCATTAGGGCCTCTTCACTTAGGTTGTATTGGCTCAATTATTTATACCTGGTGGCACATGTTTGCTAATGGATGTGTCAAAGTAATTACAAATGCATATTTTATTGTTGAAGGTAAGATTGCCTCATCCTCTGGGAAACTATGTTTAAGTATTAGTTGGGGCTTCTTATACAAGTTGGCCCTACAACTTTTTAATAAATCAGGACAATAATGCTGAAGTAGAACTGCAATGGAGAAATGTGATATGGCCACCAGGATGCCAATGCAGCAAGATTTATTACTTCAAGGAAGAGTGTAAATTGCAAATGAAAGTTTGCTTTGTCTCAGAATGGTAATGATGACATGGAAATGAGATACAATTCAACATCTTGAAGCAACCAAAAAGGACTCGATGGGTAATGTTTGGTAAGACTGTAGTTAGAGATCATTTTTTCACCTATAATTTACACTTCTAAATGTTCCTATCAGCTATCCACCCACATAGAACTTATCCATATGATACACATCCACAGAGAAGAAACCAGTCTATCCATAGTGAATTGAGTTCTTCTCCTTGCTCAGTGTTCAAATCTGAGTCTCATGATCCCAGTGGAAAAGGTATTTAGGACAGTTTTGCAGAATGCATCTCAGTAGCTTTTGAAGGTTAATCTATACTTCAACTTCATGTCCTGTACAAAGGATCCTATAAATACAATTTTTCACCAGTGTGAAAAATTGCATGTTAAATGAGTCTGAAAAAGTTTCTTTGACATCAATGCATTCTTTCCACCTACTTCTGTCCAGATACCGTTATGATTGACTTTTACGTACAGGGAGATCTAGACATTTAGTCAGGAGCTTATGTCCTAAATATGACCTTTGTCCTTGCCTTCTGACAATTATTTTTTTCATTCATAGATCCCTTTTATTAGTGTTCAGTCTCCTGGATAAGTATTAGTACTTTTTTTTTAGAAGCAACCGTTACTGTTCTGTTCTTCAAGAAGGATGCTCATTAATAGATGAGTTTGAGACTCAGGTCTCAGAGGTCTGGAAAGCCTATAGTTCCCTAATTAGTAGTTCAAGTCAAGCCACTGTGCATGTTGGGTTGTCTCTCTTCTTTAAGTGTTGATGGTGACTCATAAAACTTCTTTCATATATGACATAGTGGGATGTCACATCATTCATTTTCAGCTAAGCTCTCTGATTACTATGTATTCTATGTTAACTATTATGACAGGCATGCCCAATTTACCTCAGCCATTTCAATGCTACTCTATGTCCTCAGCAACAACAGAATGCTTCTATTTTCAGTAGCACAGAGATGATATATTAATGCCTCCCTTACTGTTGCATATCTCAGGGCCGGGGTAAAGGCATGAGTGTTCTAATTCCTTAACAGGGTATGAGCCGTAGTGACTCCATGTTGAAAACTTACATTTATCCCCAGCATCTCTTTCTTGATCTTGCAATTCAGCAAGTACATTATACTCTAGGGATTTCTGTAATTTAAACTTCACTTAAGGAAGACAACAATTGAACATTGGTTTCTTCTGGTTACAGACCCATCACTTAATCCTAAACTTCCGATAAATTCATCTTCTATCCAGGACTTCATCCAGAACTTAACTCCCAGATGTAGTATTAAGATCAGTTAACATATTTTGCAGTCTTCATCTGGCTTTATAGTTGTAGTCTGTTTCTCAAACTGTGCGCTATTTCTCCTTGTAAAATAAGATGCACAAAACAGAATCTTTTCTTATGTTCAGTTAATTGTTGCAATAAATTGACATTTGTTGAATGTGCAACAAGTTCAATAGTGAATGAGTAGTTTGACTTATAGGGCCTTGGAATAATTTAAGTTTGTGGATAAAAGTGAATTCACTCTTCTTGTAGTTGTCACCTTTAAGAGACTTATTTTAGTGCATTAGACTTTTGTATGAATTATGCACTGTATTCTCTATGTGATGAATTGTGTTTGACAGAAATGTGTATATAATATTTCTCACTGTTAGAGATCACTTATTATTTATATGTGGTAGTTTTATATCAATGGATTATATTCTTTAAGGGATATAAATAATTTAAATTTTCTTAATGAAATAGCATACATTTATCATTAAGTTCAATATTAGTATTTAGAAAGATGTGTCTAGAAATTAACTCTTCAAGAGAAAGGCTTGGTGCTGAGAGTCTCTTTCAACAACTTTCTCTGTACATATGTCAGGGTTTAGCAGAGCTCACTGTGTAACCTCTTTGTGTTGCAGGACCTGTTAAACTCCCTCTCCTGTTCTCAAATCTCTGCAGTTTTTCCCAGGGCTAATATCTACAGACATTAAATCTTGACCTAGTTAGTCAGTTGCTCTTTATTTTAACTAAGATGTTCTTAGATGAAAGAAGTTGCAACATTCCTATTTTTATAGCTCTTTTGTTAAATGAAATGAAAACTTAATGTACAGAAAAGGCTTTGAAGGCTCCTTTTACTACTTCTTTTTCTACAAAATTCAAGTATGTGTCGAGTTGTTGATGGTTTACCAGCAAACATGAAGTTGGTCCTATCTCCTTTCCATCACTTGGCAATGGACAGGGAATTGCCTAGGCTTTTTATTGTAATGGGGAATTATTGTGTAATTTCACTTTAGCTGAAACAAAACACATCAAAAAGTACACTGGTTCCTTAAAATGCCATTGTTCATTTGCATCAAATAAAAATGGGCTCCTCTGTTATAACTTAGGCAGCATTTCCTCCTGAAGCTTTCCTCTGGAATCCCATATGTCCAGAATATAATAGTATCTTCAAAAGCATCGTCCTCTATGAAACTTCTTTTTCCAATCATGAAGCCCTCCCTGTAATTTCTTCTTTGAAAAATTGCTTTTAATTACATCCCCTTTTGCCTTCAAGCCTCATCTTTTGAAATAAGTTTAGCATTAATATGGTGTGTCCAAGAAAGCCATATCATATTTTTAACATTTCCATTCTGGATTTTTCTTCAAAGAGAGATATTTTGATGACATGTTTCTCTTGCTGCACTCCCCTGCACCAGTGGACATTTCCTGACAATCCTTAAAGTTTACAAGTGCCCCACCTTAGCTAAAACTTAAAACATTTGGAATAAAGCTTCTCAAAATTTATGGTACCTGAAGAAAAGAACAAGATTACTTTTAACATACAACATAAGAAGATAAGAAGATGACTTGGGATACACAACGGAAGGAGATGTGGTAAGTTCCTGTCACTGGGTAAGAAAACACTACAAACTCAGCCACATGAAACATCTGTTTATTAGTTCATGTTTCTGTATGGCAGAGGTATGAACATGGCTGAGTCACGGGGACAGAGGACATCATGCAGCAGCCATTTTCAACTTGTGGGTCATGAGCCTTTTTTGGAGGTCACATATCAGATATCCTGCATATCAGATATTTCCATTATGATTCATAACAGTAGCAAAATCACAGTTATAAAGTAGCAAAGAAATAATCTTATGGATGGGGTCACCACAACCCGAGGAACTATATTAAAGGCTAACAGCATTAGGAAAGTTGGGAAATCAACTACAGGACTGATTTCTTGCCTGGCTACATTAGAGTCACCTTGAAGTTTATTTTCATTGGCATAATCTTGTTCTTTCTTCTTGTAAGACTGCCACGTGTGTTTCCTTTTGGCCTGCAGTCAAGGAAGGTTGTCAGATCCTAAATGACCCTCACATTCTTTGTCTAGCCTGAAGTATCCTCCAACTTCAGTATACTAATTGGTTCTCAATTTCTTGAGCTTCCCTGACATCTCCTATCCTTGTTATATTAGCAAACTCCCTTGCACATATAATGTGACACAATCACAGGGGTGATGTCTCCCCCAAACCAAAGTTCCAAGCGTACTCAGGGAGAGAACTTAGGAGAGTAAGGGTCATTGGACATCACTGTGTAATTCTAGTCAACATGGGGATTAAACATAACTTTGCAAAGACCACTGACTTTTCACTAGGGTTATATTTCTCCAAGCAATGCCGAAGTGGCAATTTACCATAAATCAGTATTGTATCATATTGTTATTCAAATGGCTGTTAAATATCAAAATGTAATTCTAGCTTTTGTTTTTAATAAAACAAAACTAGAAATCAAAATTTTAAACTATTCATTAATATAAAAAATCAATATTCCTGGGGACTTTACTTTTTCCTTATAAAGCATTTAAATCATACTGTTTTCATTCAGTCCTCCATAAAAATAAAGACCCTGACAGCGAAGGAGCTAATGAATGCAATAGAAATTTCAGCACCTTGTCATTTGCTGCCGTCTGTGCCACCACCTCTGGCCTCAGGGAATTAACTATTTGAAGAAGGGTCACAAGGCCTGAAATGGCACTGGAGCCTGCATGTGAAATGACACCATCTTGACTAATGCTAAATGTGCTGGAAATGAGGAAAGTGAGTAATCACAGTTCAAAATAATAAATACGAAAATGAAAGCAAGGTGGGAGGAATGGTATTACGCTAATAAAGATCCAGTACCCAGCTACTCCAGCACCCTAAGACTCATTGACTCGAAAAAAATATAACTTTTAAGAAGGTTAGAAATGTTTCAAGAACAAGTTTCCAATTTTGTTTATACCAATTATGCAGGTACGCATGTATATATGTGTGTGAGTGTGTGTGCTTCATTTTGAAAATTTATAAAGGAGAGAGTTCAATAACTTCAAATAAATTTTATTTAAATAATGTGGACCCTCCCATCTCAAAATTCAGTTTAGTTACTCTGCAATAAGAATCTACTTGCACTCTGAAATCTATCTTTTAGACAGAATGAAATAAACGTGACAACATGCAAGTATCCTTACTGGGGAAAAAAAACAAATAATGTTCACTGTGCAATTGCTCACAATTTTTTGTAGACAATCTGTAAAACTTTGTTGGTTTATGGGGTCTTATAAATTGTGATTTACAAAGTAATAAAATCAAGTTCATAAATATCCTCTTAGATTTTAAAATATTTTCCTGTGCCTCCAAAATGGGATAGAGGAGAAATTAATTTCAATCTCCTAAAGAGGTGCAGTAGCTTAGAGCTATTGATACTTGTTCCTTAGACCAAGACTATGCAGTAAGCGATTCTGATGACTCGTTATTGATGCCAGTAAATGTAACTTTTATTCTCCAGTCACATTGGGTTTTCTTCCACCCACATTGAGTGCTAGATTTATTTGGCACCCAACATAATTAAAGAAGAAGAAAGCCCACCAATGTTTCAGAAAGTAGAGGACATCTGACAGAAAGGTTGAAGAGGACAGGAGGCATCTGACTGAAAGTCACAGAAGAGAAATTATGTGGAATCATCTCCAAGGAAGTAACAGTTCATCAAGTTCAGTTAGACACCCAGAGAGACTTTGGAGATTCTGTAGCAGTGGGGGCCTCAAGTTCAGAGCCATGAACAATGCAGGAGCCTCTAAGACAGCAAATCAGAGTAAGCCCCCCAAAAGGCAATTTTAATTATACGTACAGACTTTCTGCTTAAAAAAGGGGGAGTGGGCCTCATTTCAGACTCTTTAAGATCAAAGGTAGGAACTGAGTTGAGGTCATTCGGTTGGCAATCAGTGGGAAGTCAGTGAAGAGAACAGTGCAGAGAGAGAGAGCAAGAGCATGCACGCGAGAGGCAGAGACAGAGGGTGAAGGATGTTTTACCAGAACAGTTGTACAGAGAGAGGTTAAAGAGAGGCACAGGTGAAGATTGAACTACCCAGAGACTGCAAAGGAGCCAGAAGACTGCAACAGATTGCTAGAGTTAGTTTGAGGCCAAGCAGAGCAATTCCATCAGAAGTGAGAGAAGCAGGTTTGAATCAGTCAGTTCGGAGAGGAGTTTGAGCCAAAACAGCTGAGTTCAGCCAGCCAGCCAGAGTTCAGAAAGAACTGGTAAGAGTGAGCATATTCAGCAGTAAGACCTCAAGATAAAAATTATACCAGGCAACTAAAAATTAATTTTACAAATTTGCTCCAGAGAAAGTGCTCAAAGCCTTCCTTCCTGAAGCCACAAGCATAGAATCATTCTTTATAAAAGGTAAGTATTAAAATGAGAAAAACTGCCGATTCCCAAAAAGTAGTAACCAGAAGAGTGACAATTGCTTGCATTTAGGACTTGTTAAGTAGCTAAGGTTAACCAAGTAGAAAACATGGGATGCATAGCAAAAGAAATGTGAAGATCCATCCACCTGTCTTTTGCTGTACGGCAACCATCACTCTGTTCACATGGAGATAAAGTTCTTAACATCATTTACATCACATCATCACTTCTTCAAAAACATTTGTATTATAGGAGCTACCTTATTAAATATGGGCAATTTTTTAAATTTATTTATTTTTATCTCAATCACAGGTTAGGTACTTTGAATCCCAGGCGAAACCCCCTCCCTCAGTCCCTCCTACCCTCCCACTCCCTCCCTCATCTCCCTTCTCCCCGCCCCCTCCAAGTCCA
>CM053766.1:73381387-73415610 GCA_028658305.1 Pachyuromys duprasi
GGAAGCTAAACTAGATGAAATTAATCGAAGGAAGAAAAGAAGGAGAAAGAAGAGCCTCAGATGTGAGAAATTGAGAAAATAAAGGTGAAAAGGGTGTTTGGAAGGTGTTAGGGGAGTGAATATGGTCAAAATTTGTTATTTATAGTAATCAAAGGACTAATAAAAATGCTATTAAATTGGAAAAGTCTCAAATTTTCACTGTCTTCAATTGCTATCCAATAGACGTCAAACTTCTTGTCTTATCAACTAAGGTAGATTCATTTTGTACACCTGTTAACTTCTTCACTCTCTCTTGATATATGCACCACACTAATTTCCTTCTGCCTAGATACTTCCAGATCACCCCCTTGGCAAAGTCAATGCCAGATTTAGGTAACAGGATAAAAGATAACTTACATCTCTTCCGATTTTAATCATCAAATAATGAAAGATTATTTTGTGTGACACATCAAAATGTTGCCAACGGAAACCTAGAATGTTTGTTTGTAATCTCTTCACGTAATCTCTTCTGTCATCTCAAAAAAAATTATACCTTTTGAAGTTTCTTTTAAAAGTGTTCATCTAGTTCTGCTCCACAATTTCACCTGCATTTTTTTTTCTGTTCTTGGAATGTTTTTCAGTCATATGACTCTCCCTCACCTTAACTATGTTACTCTTCAACTTAGTTTTTTATATGGCTGATTCTAATTGATTCATGAAATCACTCCTAATACCATCATCTCTGCCAGGAATATCTCTTCATTATCATTCTCATGGTTAGAGGTTCTCAATTTTTTGTGCTCCCAAACATGCACCTTGTACGTGTGTCTATTCTTACATGATTCATTAGCAACTATGTATATTCATTTAAGTACCTCACTCCATATAATATGTAAGCATATTCATTCAGTGAATGAATCAATGACTAAATAAGTGAGGAGAAATATTTGTTCCATCTTTTATTGCTCTAAAACTTAAGAAAATGTGCCTTAAGTCTATTTTTATTTAATCTGTTATATAGGGACCTATGCATACATGTGTATTTTGTTCATGTAATAAGAAACTAGTGAACTAAAGGACCAAACCGCATAAAATAGGCCCATCTTTGTAGTGAGATCTTATTAAATTATCTTTTTGAAATTTCCATTGACGAGCCCAAAATTGCCAAAAAGAAGTGTGGCATTGAACCATATTCACCACTAAGTACTCTTTATTTAATTAGCATTAAAGGTACTTTCAATGGGTTGTTAATCAAAGAGATGTATAGTAGCCTTTTGCTGAGCACTGTTTAATTATCTCCATCATCATCTGTCACATTTGCACTCTCCTGCCTCATTCTCAGTGCCCCCAAAGCAATGCAGTTGATGGATCATGGAAAATAAATCTAGTGTACAAATGCTGATAATTTGTTCTAGGTTTAAAAAAATCAGACAAGAGTCATTTGCAAGTACTAAATTGCTTAATGTAGTTTGTTGACTTGCTGTTCAGTAAAAGGAAAGGGAGGAGCCTGACAAGAGCCAAGACTCATCACAGAAATATGCAAATCAAAATCTTGCTATTTTCCTAAACCCATTTTATCCATCAGTTAATCTTAACAATGGCCTAGTTTTCAGAACACTGAATATGCTTGGCTCTCTAATCACATTATCTTACTTCTCTTTCAAAACTTTGAAACATACAGACAAATGAAAACATTGGTAGAGCACAGTCTGCCCGCATGCCTCCAGTTGTTTTTTGTTTGTTTGGTTGGTTGGTTGGTTGGTTGGTTTTTTTTCAGGAAAACTCATGATCTACAGCTGCGGGAAATCCAATCTCTCTTGACGGGATTGTCACAGCTATTTTTTTTTTTTTGAAAATGCAGTTAGTGGAACCCACACCACAGTTTAGACTGATGAAGAGTAACATTGGGTCTTTCAAAAAACCCAATCAATGTGAAAGCAAATGGGAACGATAATATCATTACAGAAACAGAAACAAAGACGAGGCTGTTCAGTAAAGAAAAAGACTGCAAGAGTTCGTGCTTATTCTATCCTTTATTAGCTAAGTTTCCTCTACAAAATACAGAAAGAATTCATCTGTGGGTAACCCAGACCTGTACTCAGGTTTCTACTCGTGTGATAGCTTAATAGGTTCAGCTCAGTTTGGACGTTTTCCTCCCCTATCAGATGTGTGAGTTGGTGAGGAGGACATCAGTGTGTTGGTGGAGCAGTGTTTTATCTGGGTCACATCATTTCGGATATTTGTATGCTAATTTCCAATACCATTTTGTCTATCCACTGTCAGATTAACTGATGATCAGACCAATTTGCATCATATCAATCAGTACTTGAGTGTGGCCTGGCTTTGTAGCATGAGATTTGGTTTCCGCCTATGGTCCTTCAGTATGGCAAGAACAGCTTTTCAGATGGTGAATGAACTTTTTGCTGTAGATGGCATGGTGCAGTTTCAGAACCTGAGAGTCTAGGGCTGGGAATCTCTTATTGCTACTTGGCTGACTTTCATTTGCATTTTTGTTTTTTATTTATTTGAAACTAAGTTTTCCATGCAATGTATTCTTTTTTATCATTTAGGGTTTTTTTAGTCAGGGAGACCAGGCTGGCCTCTAATTCACAGAGACCTACCTGCCTATGCCTTCCTGAGTGCTGGGATTACAGACGGGCACAACTGTGCCTGGCTCCATGCAATATATTCTGATCATGATTATTCCTCTTCCATTTCTTCCCAGGTCCTTCCCACCACCCCATCCATCCAACTCCTCACCTTCTTTTTATCTTTCTTTTAAAAAAATAGTTAGGGAATGAGGGAGGGGGCTAAGCTGGGATACAAAGTACATAACCTGTGATTAATATAAAAAATTAATTACTTAAAAAAAGAAAAAAGAAAATGCACAAGAGACACAAACACAAACATAAAAACACAGACTAGAAAAGCATAATATACAAGCAAAAGACCTTTAAGATTAAAAAAAATGCCTAAACAAAACAGTATGAAACAAAAATGTCTACAAAAATACTATTGAGTTAATTTGGGGTTAGATATCTATAACTGTGTGTGAGATCTGCCCTGAAATGTGATTTACATACTCAGTGAGGCTCCATTACAGAAAACTAATTTTTCCTTTATAAACTGTTGTCACCTGGGGATACCTTCTTGGTTAGGTTTGGGAGCTTTGGTCCACTTCCCACTCTCAGTAATGGGACCATATCTAGCTTGAACTCATGCATCATCCATGCATGGTGCTTTAATCTCTGTGAGTTCATATGTGTATCAGTACTTTCATGCCTGAAAGACACTGTCTCCTTGGTGGCATCTATTCCCACTGGCTCTTATAATCTTTCTTCCCCTTCTTCCACGTAGTTTTCAGAACTCCTGATGAAGATATCTCACATAGAACTGAGTGTTCTAAAGTCGCTCGCTCTCTTATTGTTTAGTTGTAGGTCTCCATATTTGCCCCCATCTACTGCTAGAGAAAGGTTCTATGATGATGGTAAGTGACGCACTGATCAATGGGTATAGCAAAATGTTAGAAGTAATTTAATGCTATGCTCCTTTAGCAGAACAATAGTATTTGGATTTCCCCTAGGCCCATAGCCTATTTAGTCGGAGGCTCTTGATCACCCCAACAGTATCCATGAATTCCATCTAGTGGAGTAGGCTTTAAATACAATCATAGAGTGGTTGGTCACTCCCACAACATTTGTGTCACTATTGCACCATCATATTATACAAGTAGGTCACCATTGTAGATTGCATGATTTGTAGCTAGTTTAGTGATTATCTTTTTCCTCTGGTAGCATTCAGAGCACTTCCAGTACCATGAACACTAGTTAACATGGATAAAATCTCTAGTTAGGCACAGGCTTGCTTTCTCTGTGTTTGATGAGGTATTAGGCATTATCTTCAGGAAAAGGGCCTTACCATCAGTTTGTGGAGAGCACCCAATAGCATTGGCAATAACCTGATTGGTTTGGGGGTTTCATAGGGCCCCTTTTAGCCAACAACTCAATTAGATATTAGTGAATTTTTAAATCTGTTGTAGGTGCCTTTACTTCTGTGGCACCACCATATCACATGAGACACATGAAATGTCTGGATAAGTGTGTTTCAAAGATCTTTCTTCTCTAACTTCACTCTAAGGCATTCGGCCATACATACAAATGTGTCAAAGCAATATTTATAAATCTAAAAATGCTATCAACCAATGGCTGCTAATAAAGTATAAAAACAAAAAGAGTATTTGTATGACCTCAAGATATTTCTCCAAATATTACTGATTATTTAAAAAAGAAATCCAGTAACTTTTTAGGGAAGAAACTCATCAAATATCTCTTTTACCAAATGATCACCATTGATTATCATACCATTGAGAACACAGCAAAATCCTACACACAGGAAAAAAAAATTTCTGGCATGCTTATAGCAGAGCATGCTTATAACTTAATCACAAAAAAGCACCAGATAAATGCAGTCTACAGAATAAGTGTTTACCACTCATCAAAAGTCATAAAAGTTAAAGACAGAATTGTCACAGACTAGAGAAGCAAAGAAGACACAGCAATGAAATGCACAGGAAATCTTGGATCTTGGAAGAGAAATAGTAAGAGAAAAAATGTGAGAGTTAAGTAATGTTTGTAGAGTAGTAAATTGATTCAGAAAGTTAATTTCCTTATTTAAAAACAAAATGGTTGTGGAACTTAATATCAGGCATATCAAGGTGAAGAGTATATGTGAACTGTACTGCTATGTTATGTAAACATAAAATATTTCAAAATAAAAAAGGTAAATATAAATTAAACATTAATGATTGGCTGAAATTGCAAATTTCAATCCAAATTGGACAGGAGAACCAGGTTTAGATGTATATCTTTTCCTCAAAACACATTTAAAGTATTGAATACAAAGAGCTAGAAATTTAAGATCTCAAGTGTAAAAAGCTGCTATAGGTCATTTAAATACCAAAGTAGCCTTTATGACATTACCATAGACAAAAGACGGTATTTTGTAAGAGTACAAATTTATCAAGAAGCCACAAAAAATAAACTTATATGCAGCTTATAAAAGACTTGCAAAATATAGACAGTAAAAAGCAAGAGAAAAACAAAAGAATCTGAAGAAGAAAAAAATGGAGTGTATACTTTTAAACACATCTTAGAAAAGTTAGTGCTATGGTTTAAAAGTGTCTCCACAAGTTTACAGGTTACACATTTCCTCTCTAGTGTAACAGTGTTGAACAACAGAAACTCTCAGAAGTGTTATGCAATGAAAGTTCTGCTCTTATAAATGTCCTTGTCATCAGAGTGACATGGTTACCACAGAAGTAAGAAAAATGTTCCTCTTTACATTCTCACTTGATCTCTCTAGCCTTTTCACTTTCTACCGTGAAGTGCAATAATGAAGTTCAGGCCAGATGTCCAACATTTAGGACCATCAGCTATTATGGGTTTTGTTGTTGTTGTTTTCATCTTGATAAATTTTCCAGTCTCTGGTATTCTTCTATTGCAGTATAAAATGGAATGAGACAGTAGACTAAAATATAGGTAAAATAAAATAATATTAAACATGTAATCTAATTGGTAGTTTTAGAGTTTAACATTCAACAGCTAGGTAATATATCCTTATGAGAGTGATATCTTTGCTTAGCAAAGTGCTCGCTGAAAAGTCATGAGGACCTGAGTTCAGATATCCAGCACCATGTGAAAAGCTGGGCACCATGCCATGCATCTGTAACCCTAGCCCTGGGGAGAAAGAGGTCGGTAAACCGATTGTGCTCGTTGGCCAAATAGCCAGGCTTAATCATAAGTGATAGATTCAGTGAGAGACTCTTTCTCACAGACAACAAGGTAGAGAGCAATTGATGACATCCAGCATCAATCCTTGGCTTCCTCATACTCCTGCACACACATGTGCTTTCACCTGTATGTAAGCATAAGCATGTACACATGGGGTTACACAAGTCCTACACGTTACATATATAATACACAGCTAAGTTAAGAGAAAAAGCCTTCCACTGGCTTCAAATTTTCTAAGCTATTCTTATACTATGAATATGCTTTTGTTGGGGGGGGAACTTTATTTCATGGGCTATAGAATGACATTCTTTGTTGTTTTTCTAAAATGATTACTCATTAACTATTTAAACAAACTGCAAAGAGATTACAGTTACCTTGAACTTATTTTTTGAGTTTTTAGTGGTATCTTTAGTGTTTTTTGTTTAGTTTTTAAAATTTTGTTATTTACATTCTTTATTAGTTACACTTTAGTCACTTTGTATCCCCCCTGTAGTTCCCATCCTCCTCCCATCCCAATGACTCCCTTCCTTTCCCTTCTGCACACATTTCCCTCCCCAAGACCACTGATATGGGAGGTCTTCTTTTCCTTCCTTCTGATCCTAGTCTATTAGGTCTCATCAGAAGTGGCTGCATTGTCTTCCTCTGTGGCCTGATAAGGCTGCACCCCCCCCCCAGGAGGAGGTGATTAAAGAGCAGGCCAATCAGTTCATGTCAGAGACAGTCCCTGTTCCCCTTACTATGGAACCCACTTGGACACTGAACTACCATAGGCTACACCTGTGAAGGGGTCCTAGGTTATCTACATGCATGGTACTTTTTTGGAGTATCAGTCTCAGGAAAAACCCCTGTGCTCAGATTTTTTGGTTCTGTTGCTCTCCTTGTGGAGTTCCTGTCCTCTCCAGATCTTACTATTTCCTACTTCTTTCATAAGGTTCCCTGCACTCTGCACAAAGGTTGGTTATAAGTATCAGCATCTGCTTTGATAGTCTGCAGGGCAGAGCCTTTCAGAGGCACTCTGTGATAGTCTCCTGACTTACTCCCTGTTTTCCCTTTCTTCTGATGTCTATTCTCTTTGCCTTTCTAAATAGGGATTGAGCATGTCTCCCCTCTTGATTAGTTTCTTTAGGTGTACAGATTTTAGTAGGTTTATCCTACAGTATATGTCTATATGAGTGAGAATATACTGTGTGTATCTTTCTGTTTCTGGGATAACTCACTCAGGAAAATCCTTTCCATTTCCCACCATTTACCTGCAAATTTCATGATATCCTTGTTTTTTCATTGCTGAGTAATATTCCATTGTGTAAATGTACCACTATTTCTGTATGCATTCCTCAGTTGAGGGGCATCTGGGTTGTTTCCAGCTTCTGGCTATTACAAATAAAGCTGCTACAAACATGGTTGATCAAATGCCCTTATTGTGTACTTGAGCCTCTTTTGGATATATGCCTAAAAGTAGTATAGCTGGATCTTGAGGAAGCACTATTCCTACTTGTCTGAGGAAGTGCCAGATTGATTTCCAGAGTGGTTGTACAAATTTACATTCCCACCAGCAGTGGAAGATGGTTCCCCTTTCTCCACAACCTCTCCAGCATGTGTTGTCACTTGAGTTTTTGATTTTAGCCATTCTGATTGGTATAAGGTGAAATCTCAGCGTCGTTTTGATTTGCATTTCCCTGATCACTAAGGACGTTGAACATTTCTTTGTTTCCCTGCCATTCGATATTCCTCTATTGAAAATTCTCTGTTTAGCTCGGTACCCCCTTTTTTAATTGGATTACTTGATTTGTTGCTGTTTAACTTCTTGAGTTCTTTGAGGACTGGATATTAGTCCTCTGTCAGATATAGGGATGGTGAAGATCCTTTCCCAATGTGTAGGCAGTTGTTTTGTTCTGATAACAGTGTCTGTCCTTTGCTTTACAGAACCTTTTCACTTTCATGAGGTCCCATATATTGATTGTTGATCTTATAGCCTGTGCTGTTGGTATTCTGTTCAGGAAGTTGTCTCCTGGGCCAATGAGTTCAAGGATCTTCCCCACTTTTTCTTCTAAACAGTTTAGTGTGTCTGGTTTTATATTGATATCTTTGATCCATGTGGACTTGAGTTTTGTGCAGGGTGATAAATATGGATCTATTTGCATTTTTCTTCATGTAGACATCCAATTAGACCAGCACCATTTTTTGAAGATGCTGTCTATTTTCTATTGAATGGTTTTGGCATCTTTGTAAATACTCAGGTGTCCATAAGTGTGTGGATTTACTTCAGGGTCTTCTGTTCTATTCCATTAATCCACCATTCTGTTTCTATGCCAGTACCATGCACTTTTTAGTATTGTTGCTCCATAGTACAGCTTGATATCAGTGATGGAGATACCTCCAGAAGATCTTGTACTGTTGAGGATTGTTTTAGCAATTCTGGGTTTCTTGTTGTTCCATATGAAGTTGAGAATTTTTTCTTTCAAGGTCTGTAAAGAATTGTGTTGGTAATTTGAGGGAAATAGCATTGAATCTGTAGATTGCTTTTGGTAAGATGGCCATTTTTACTATGTTACTCCTGTCAAGCTCTGAGCATGAGAGATCTTTCCATGTTCTGATATCTTCTTCTAATTCTTTTCAGAGACTGGAAATGTTTTTCATAAAAGCCTTTGACTTGCTTGGTTAGGTTCGCACCAAGGTACTTTATGATCTTTGTGGCTATTGTGAAGGGTGTTGTTTCCCTAATTTCTTTCTCAGTCCTTTTGTCTTTTGTATACAGGAGGGCTACTAATTTTATTTTTAGTTGATTTTGTATCCAGCCACTTTGCTGAAGGTGTTAATCAGCTGTAGGAGTTCCCTGGTAGAATTTTGGGGTCATTCAGGTATACTATCAAATCATCTGCAAATAGTGATACTTTGATTTCTTCCTTTCCAATTTGTATCCACTTGATCTCCTTCAATTGTCTTATTGCTCTAGCAAAGACTGCAAGGACTATGTTGAAGAGATTTGGAAAGAGTGGGCAGCCTTGCCTTGTCACTGATTTCAGTGGGATTGATTTAAGTTTGCTAATGGCTATAGGCTTGCTGTATATTGCTTTTACTATGTTCAGGTATGTGCCTTGCATCCTTCATCTCTCCAAGACTTTAAACATGAATGGATGTTGGATTTTGTCAAATGCTTTTTCACCATCTAAGGAGATGATCATGTAGTTTTGTTTTTTCAGTTTGTTTATGTGCTGGATCACATTGATGAATTTCCATATATTGAACTACCCCTGCATACCTGGCATGAAGCCTACTTGGTCATACTGGATGATATCTTTGATGTGCTCTTGGATTTGGTTTGCAAGTATTTTGTTGAGTATATTTGCCTCAATGTTCATAAGGGAGATTTGGCCTGAAATTCTCTTTTTTTGTTGGGTCTATGTGAGGTTTAGGTACCAAAGTGATTGTGGCTTCATAGAATGAGTTCGGTAATATTCCTTCTGTTTCTATTTTGTGGAATAGTTTGAAGAATATTGCTGTTAACTCTTTTTTGAAAGTCCAGTAGAACTCTGCACTGAAACCATCTGGCCCTGTTTTTGTTTTTGTTTTTGTTTTTTTTATGGGAGAATTTGATGGCCACTTCTATTTTCTTTTTTTTTTTTATTTTATTTTTTTCACTTCTATTTTCTTAGGGGAGATAAGACTACTTAATTGGTTTATCTGGTCTTGATTCAGCTTTGGCAAGTAGAATCGAGCAAGAAAATTGTCCATTTCATTTAGATTCTCCAATTTTGTGGCATATGGACTTTTGAAGTAAGACTTAATGATTGTTTGGATCTCCTCAGTGTCTGTAGTTATGTCCCCCTTTTCATTCCTGATTTTGTTGATTTGGATGGTGTCTCTCTGTCTTTTAGTTAGTTTGGCTAAGAGTTTGTCTATTTTGTTGATTTTCTCAAAGAACCAGCTCTTTGTTTCCTTCATTCTTTAAGTTGTTTTATTTGTTTCTAATTTATTGATTTCAGCCCTGAGTTTGATTATTTCCAGACGTCTACTCCTTTTTAGTATGTCTGCTTTTTTCCCCCCTAGGGCTTTTAGGTGAGCCATTAAGTTGCTTGAATGAGATGTTTCGAATTTCTTCATTTTTTTTAGATGCTGCTTTTAATTTTTTTATTTTTATTAATTACACTCTATTCACCTCGTATCTCCTCATAAACTGCTCTCTCCTCCCCTCCCAATCCCACCTTCCCTCACCATTCTCCACACATGCCCCTCCCCAAGTCCACTAATAGGGGAGGTCTTCCTTTCCTTCCTTCTGATTCTAGTCTATCAGCTCTCATCAGGAGTGGGTACATTGTCTTCCTCTGTTGGGCAGAGTTCAGTATCGAATTTCTTCTTGAAGGCACTTAGTGCTATGAACTTTCCCTCTTAGTACTGCTTTCATTCTCTCCCATAAGTTTGGTTATATAGTGTCTTCATTTTCATTGACTTCTAGGAAGACTTTAATTTCTTTTTTCTTCCCCGACCCAGCTGTTATTTAGTAGCAAGTTGTTCAGTATCCATGTGTGTGTGGGCTTTTTGCTATTTCTGTTGTTGTTGATGTCCAGCTATATTCGATGGTGATCAGATAGGATACAGGCATTATTTCAATCTTCTTGTATCTGTTGAGGCTTGCTTTGTGACTGACTATATGGTCTGTTTTGGAGAAGGTTCCGTGAGGTGCTGAGAAGAAGGTAAATTCTTTTGTGTTTGGGTGTAAGGTTCTGTAGATGTCTGTTAGGTGCATTTGATTCATGACCTCTGTTAGAGACATTGTTTCTTGGTTTAATTTATGTTTTGTTGACCTGTCCTTTGTTGAGAGTGGGGTGTTGAAGTCTCCCACTATCTTGTGGGGATATATGTGTGGTTTAAGTTTTATTAATGTTTCTTTTACAAGTGTGGGTGCCCTTGTATAGGGGGCATAGATGTTCAGGATTGTGATGTTTTCCTGGTGAATTTTCCATTAATGAGTATGAAGTGTCCTTCTCTATCTCTTTTTATTAATTTTGGTTTAAAGTCTATTTTATCAGATATTAGAATGGCTACTCTTGCTTGCTTAAGTCCATTTGCTTGGAAAACCATGTTCCATCCCTTTACACTCAGGTAATGTTTATCTTTGTGACTTAGGTGTGTTTCTTGTATGCAACAGATTGCTGGGTCTTGTTTATGCAACCATTCTGTTAGTCTGTGTCTTTTTATTGGAGAATTGAGTCCATTGATGTTGAGAGAGATTAAGGACCAATGGCTGTTAGATCCTCTGATTTTGATGTTGGCTGTGGTAGTAAGTTTGTGTGCTTGGTTAGTTTTTGTTTTACTGTTGTGACGTTAATTATTTCCTGTGTTTTCTTGAAAGTAATTAGTTTTCTTGGGTTACATTTTTCCTTCTAGTGTCTTCTGTAACGCTGGATTTGTGTGTAGGTATTGTTAAAATTTGTTTTTGTTATTGAATATCTTGTTTTCTCTGTCTATGTGGACTGAAAGTTTTGCTGGGTATAGTAGCCTGGGCTGACATCTGTGTTCTCTTAGGGTCTGCATGATATCTGACCAGGCCCTTCTGGCTTTCATAATCTCCGTTGAGATATCAGGTGTGATTCTGATGGGTCTGCCATTATATGTTACTTGGCCTTTTTCCCTTGAAGCTTTTAGTATTTTTTCTTTGTTCTGTATACTTACTGTTTTGATTATTATGTGGTGGGAAGATTTTCTTTTCTTGTCTAATTTATTGGGTGTTCTGTAGGCCTCTTGTATTCTTATTGGCCTCTCCTGTAAGTTGTGAAATTTTCTTCAATGATTTTGTTGAAAATATTTTCTTGGCCTTGGAGGAGGGAATCTTCTTTTTTCTCTATTCCTATTATTCTTGGGTTTTGTCTTTTCATGTTTTCTTGAATTTATTGGACGGTCTGTGTCAGGAATTTTTTAGATTTAACGTTTTCTTTGATGGATATATCGATTTCTTCCATTGTGTATTCCACACCTGAGATTCGTTCTTCCATCTCTTATAGTCTATTGGTTATGCTTACCTCTGTAGTTCCTGTTTTCTTCCCTAAATTCTTTCTGTCCACAATTTCCTCCCTTTGTGCTTTTTTAAAAAATTTTTCCAATTCTATCTTCAGATCTTGAGCCATTTTGTTGATTTCCTTCACCTGTCTGACTGTATTTTCCTGTTTTTCCTTCAATTCCTTCAGCTGTTTGAACAATCCTCCATTTCTTTTATTTCTTTCAGTGATTTAAGTATTTCTTCTCTAAAGGCCACAACTGTTTGGCTGCAACTTCCTCTATTTCTTTACAGATGAGTATAATATGTTTGTCTTTTTCTTCCTCTATTTCTTTAGGGATGACCATATTCTGTTTGACTTTATCTTCCTCTAGTTCTTTATGCATTTTATTTGTTTCCTCTATTATCCTCTTCATAAGAATAGATGTTAGGTAATCTTCATGAATTTCAATTATGCTGTGGTATCCAGGGCTGCTTGCCCCTGGATAACTGGATTCTGCAGATGCCATATTGCTCTGTCTTTTGTTGGTTGAGCTTTTATGCTGGCCTCTACCCATTGGGCTATCTTAGGTGTTAGATGTCAGTTTCTGGTGGTTCCTGGAATCCTGTGGTAGAGAGAATCCTCTTGGCAGGAAGATGTTTTTTTCTGAAAGAAGCCTCCTCAGCTTTTTGGGTATGGTCACTGAATGGCTGCTGCTTTTCAGGAATTGCCACAGCCCACCTCAGGTGTACAGACCTGGGTGGTAGCTGTGGTCCTTGTTAGTCAAGAGGGCTCTCCTCTCACCCAGGGAAGTCCTGGAGACAGCTGCCCTGCTTCTGGGTTTCTTGCTGTAAATTTAGTGAGCTGCAGCTGTAATCTGTGTGCCCTGTGGTTTGGTCAGTTTTGTTAGGGATAACTGGTTGCCCCTTGGAGCAGTATCTATGGGTTGATCACGGGATCCCAGGCTTCTGTAGGTCTGAGGTTGAAGCTCTGTGCCCCAGCACCCAAGAGGTAGTCAGTGGCTGGTAAGGACCGCTCTCATGCGAGCAGCAGGAAGCTAGTTGGTGCACAGCAGGTCTCTGGGCTGGCAGCAAGCGTGCTTGCTGGTCTGCGGTACCTTTTCCAGGGATAGACTGGGTGATCTCAATCAGTCCTGTTTCCTTCCTTCCTTGTGAGTTTT
Source organism: Pachyuromys duprasi (assembly GCA_028658305.1). Taxonomy (NCBI): domain Eukaryota; kingdom Metazoa; phylum Chordata; class Mammalia; order Rodentia; family Muridae; genus Pachyuromys; species Pachyuromys duprasi. The sequence continues at coordinate 73,394,308 of CM053766.1, forward strand.
TCTTACAACTCGGACTCCCAGTCTCTGGTGTTTTTGTGCCCATTGTTCAGCATGGGAAGGTATCAGGACACGCAGGCATGTGGCTCTGGTCTGGTGACCGAGTGCCTGTGCGACCCCGGATCTCTTCCAGGTTCTGGCTGGGTGTCCTGAGAGTGGACCAGACTGATCCCCACACCGTGGATTTTCCTCTCACCTGAGAAACACGATCACTGGTGTTTTAGGGCCCAGAGTTCAGGCTCTTGATCACTGTAACAAAAATGGCATCCTGCTCCTCAGATGCAGCATCCTCCTGGAGCCACCATCTTGTCTCCCCCCTCCTGCCCCCACCTTTTTAAATTTTCTTATTTCTTGACCACATAATTTTCAACAGTTTAGTCACTGGTACAAGACTAGGAGGTAAAAGCATTGTACTTTGGTCATTTTTATATGCTTTGAGAACTGACTTTTAAAATACTATATATTTCTAGATTAAGCAGATAACTAACCCAATAAGCTATTATATAAAGAAGATATATAAAGTAGAAAATAAGGACTATGGGAACACAGACATTTAACAATGACAAGCAGAAGTGGTCATTCTTTTTTTTTTTTTCCTTTTAGCCTCCTAAATCACAGGAAATGTTGCTTTCTTCCTGTAATTCCTGTTTGCCTCTTTTTGTGTCTCATTGTTTAAGGATCAATCCTGAAGGATTCATCTTTTGGTTGTTCACCCTACACCAAAAATAATCTTACAACTTTTGCATTGCCAGTCTAAAGAAACTGACAAAAGCACAAATCTGCCTACTAAAAATGTTGTCTGAGCTTTCCTTTCACATTTGCCCCTCATTATCGATCAGTGAGAAAGGGGAGCATGTGGCAGGACATTATGTGTGGGGAAAGAACCTATGTGTCTCTAATGTTCCCCTTCAATAACTGTTGCCATCAATAACTGTTTCATTTATTTCTTTTAATAACCCTGACTCAGAATCATTTGGTCATACGAGTCAAATAAAAATTCAAATAGGCAGTAATATTCTGAAAAGAATGTGGGGAAATAATGATAATATAAACCATTCTGATTGAAAAATACTAGAGTCTGGAGACTGTGTACCAGGTAGGAAGGAAGTTAAGAAGGTGGATCCAGGTAGTAGAATTAATAACATAGAACTCTGCATTCTCAGCAGTCCAAATGAAGCAGGCTGAAAAACTGAGGAAGGGCATACCCAAGCAGACCTCTTTAGACTACCCCTGAGCGTGTGTTAGCTGGCCCACATGAGTGACAGAGCAGGTTGTTCTGTATAAAATACTTTACAAGAGCATAAACCTAACATTTCCATTCTCAAGTAGAACTAAGAACATTGAAGTGACAAATAAGGGACTAGGCTGGAATAAGAAAGTTTTCATGGGTGTAAACTAAGGGGAACAGTAAGTTGCTTCTATTGTACATCAATAAATGAAGATGGCTGTTCCTTACAGAGGATGGATGTGAGGAAAGGCTTAGAAGCTTTCATTGCCCAAAAGCACAATGTGGGACAGAAGTCGGGTCATTTTCTTCCCTCCTGTCCTTCTTTCTCTCCTTTGCTTTTTCCTTGTTTCCTTCTTATCTTCCTTGCCAAATTGACTGGATATACTACATTAAAAAAGCAAGGCCTTTCTCTGGCCTATCAAAGACAAAGGACATGGCCGACATGTGAAATTATGTGATATATGTCATGTTGGAAACTGAGTTTTCTGCATTTAGTTAAAAGTAAGAAGTTTATAAAACAAAAACACAGCAGCAATAAAACAGTTCTCTGAGAATTCCCTAAATTGATTTTCTCACAGAAGTCCCAAGTTTGGGCATCCTAATGAACTTCCATTGGGGTTCCATTGGGGTGAAGGAGTTCATTATCCATGGGCCATTTTCCAGGTATCCTTTTAAAAGATTCTTTTAGTGTGGTCTTCTGACCTTAGCTAGGCTGCTTGGATTCTTTGGGTAAACTGTCAGAAAAGTTTCTGCTTACTGGACTGGAGAGATGGCTGAGTAGTTAAGATTCTTGATACCCCTGCAGAGAACCAGAGTTTGGTTTCCAGCACGCACATTGGGCAGCTAACAACAGCTTGTAACTCTAGGAGATTCAGCCATCTAATTCCCTCCCTGGTTTCCAAAAGCAACCATACACATACAGTCACACACGCATACACACATACACAGAGAAAGAGAGAGACAGAAAAAGAGATTTTTAAAAAGAAGATTCTGGTGTTTTAGCTGTCATAAGATGTAGATTTGATTCCTTCAAACCCCAAATCTTGAATATTAAGGAGGTCATGAGGTTATATAAACTCCTTAGAGTCTCCATTTCCTTATTTGTTATATTGATGGCAATGGTTGATCTAAAATTAAAGCACTTAGGGGCATTAGATGATCTGAGTAGTCAATGAGAGACACAAGAAAGCTCCATGGAGGCCACTGAGTTCCCTGCTGTCACAAGTAGTGAGTCCTTCCTAAGTATCCAGGGATATTTTAGCTCTTCCAGTAGACGCCCAAACCCATGGATCCTCTGGCTCCTAGCATAATGCTGGCTCCTTCTGTGTTATCACTGGTACTGTATTCGCTTATTTAAGGATTTTCGTGATAATGCTTGACAATTATTTTAAATAGGCAAGAGCTCTGGCTGAGAAATCAGGCTACTTAAAGTCTGAACTCCAACTTCAATATTCTAGTTAGAATACTGAATTCTAGTTAGATTTCAGTTCCTTTGGCATAGTACTGACCAAAAGTAATAAAGAGATTTATTTAGCTTACATTTCCATGTCAGGGTCCATTACTGAGGGAAGAGGGAGCAGAGCCTCAAGGCAGGAACTGAAGCAAAGATGTGGGGGCATGCTGCTTACAGGCTTGCTCTTGGTTGCTTGCCCATCTTGCTTTCTTATATAGTCCAGCACCACCTGCCCAAGGGTAGCACCATCCACAATGGGCAGGCATTCTTTTGCCAATCATTATTAAAGAAAATTCCCCACAACAATATCCATAAATCAATCAGATGGGGGCAATTTTTCATTTATGGTGGCCTGTTGGATTAATGGTAATGTCTATGCCAGCTCTAGTGCCCAAATAATGAGGAGACCTGTTACTTATATTTATTAATAATCTTCAAGCACAGTAACTGGGCAGATATTGCTCCATTCTGACCTGTCTATGCTAATCTAGCTACTTTCCAGCCAAATGCCCTGTTACCTGTCCTCTAGTCTCACCTTGACCTCCACCTCAAGGTCTGGGAAGGGAAGCCCTGCTACTGTCAGTAATCCCCCAAGTCATTGACTCTGCAGCTTCTTTACTAACCAATCACAGGTTATTAGGGAGTAATTTTTACACAACATTGAGACTGGAGATTCCTCAACAGCAATGAGATTCCTCAACAGCAATGACAATAACCAGAATCTGTTAGCATTTAGCTCACTGCCTGACTGAGCAATTAACAATTGAATATACAGAGACACACTTTAACACAATGTGAATGAAAGTCACCTCTACAGTGACCGCTTAATATAAATCCTTTAACATGCTACTTTCATTTGATGAATGGACATCATCTATGTGTGAACTATCAGATAACAAATATTCAATGTCTAGAACTCTGATAATCAACAAGTGCCTATTCTACTTTGAACTTTTCTTTTTAGTTGTGAGCCTAGCCTTTTAACAGCTGAGCCATTTCTCCAGCCATTGAGTTATCATTTTAAGAAAAATAGCTCTTTACCTCATAGTAAATGCTTATAGCTACCAACATACATGTGTCTATTTACACACCTGTGCATATACGTGGACAGATGTAGTTAATCTGCATTATTAGGTTTCCTGATAGTTTTGACTGTATTTGTGGTTGTATTCCCTTCACCAGGGAACAAACATTGACAAAGGAGAAGTAAAACTTAGCAACAGTGCCCAGACAAATATATATATATATATATATATATATATATATATATATATATATATATATATATTGCCTTTAACATTTATTTTATATTTTGAGATTGTACTATAATTATGTTTGTTCTCCTGACAGTTGGGCTTATCCTTACTCATTCTGTCAAATCTTCCTCTGAGTGGTCTCTTTGTCTTCCCTCAATTAGATGTCAGTTTCAAACATGCTTGCTCTCTTCAATAAACTAATCTTACTTTCATTGTTTCAATTAAAGTTGTGTACTAAGGGTATGTCGGTATCACGGCCAGATCATCCTGTAATCCAGAGTGTTTGCATTCCGACTGGATCTCATAGACCTAGAAGGTCTTTAGATGTGATCTCTCGCCAGAGCAGCCATGTTGTTGGTTTAAAATTCCTCTACTTCCCATTTTTATCTCTCTTTTTAAAATCGATGGTCCAATATGTCTATTTAAAGTTACATCCAGAGCATGCATGCATAAGCGATGATCTACATAATCACGTGCAATTTACCTGTGGCTACACCACTGAAGAAAATATCTCTATATCTTTACATCTGAAGAAAATTATTCCCAAAGGAATGATTAACTGAGGAAGGGGGGTGACTGGCAAGCCCTTCCCCTATCCATGACAGGTCAATCTTATGCAGGCTTATTTAGATAAAGTAATGAATTCAGGATGCAGCCTAACTATCTTTTCACTAATGTTTGGCCATCCATCAGTAGCATGAACTTTCTTCCTTCGTGTAACAATACCTAGCACAGTATTTGTCACATAGAATTTATCATTTACAAAGTTTTTCATGAGTAAATGAACAAACAGCATTGATGGAACAGAGGTATCACCAAGAGAAAATGTGGAATTTCAGCTGGTGGTCAAGGAAGAAACAGTAAGTATACTTGAGAGACATGCTTTAGTCATGCTTTATACATGCTTTAGTCTGAATTGTAGGTGTTCTTCTACTCTGCTTGGAATTACATGCAATGGACTGTGACGCAGAATATGAAAGCCAAATAAACCCTTTCCTCCTTTTGGCCAGTGTTTGATCACAGTAATAGAAAGACATGCAATGTGTGTCTTTCCAATATGTGGCCTCTTGCTGATTAAAATGATATGACCTTGAATATGACAATGAATTTGTGACTGCAGGGACCATGACTGGTGGTCATAGTATCTTTTTTCTGAAATAAGGAATAGGCAGATGATTGCCCATGAAGACATAAATGTAATGATAGTTTGATCCAAGGTGTTTCAAGAAAATGCAAAGAACTCTGATTCATTATATAACACTGTTGAGTGATAAAGAAGTAGGATCCAAGCAAATTAAACTCATGTTAAATTGCTGATATTCATTTTCTACTGTCAGCTCACAAAGAGTGACACAGCAGTTGCCTTACAAAGTGTATCATCATTGGCTCTTTGTACTTCAATTTATGATAATAGCCTTCAACAAGTTTTTTTGACCTGGAAGCTGTCTCCTAAATATACTAATTCTCATGGATAAACAGGAAGGTGCAGTAGCATTGAGAATTCATTTTATCCCCCAGATCTCTCTCAGAGTTTTGCCTAATTCTAAATGGAGATGTTCTGAGATAGCTGATCCAAGTAAGTAATTTGTGGCAAAATTCGCCATGACTTAAGTATGTCAGATGGGCTATTAGTCCAATATTTCCTCCTCATAACAACATATTGCAAATTATTTCGATCTATGAGTAAGAGTTTATTCCTGACCTTGGTTTTCTGAAATAAACATGCATTATATGCATGAATAAGTATGGAAACTTTGTCTGTTTACTACCGTTTTCTGTGATTTTATTTTCCATCATTGAGGAATGTGAACCTTCCCTGTGGTCAGAGCGCAGCTTCAGCTGCAGGCTCTTATTTCATCCATCAGAAATGAAAGGGTAAAGAATGCAGGCAAGGGAGGAGAAGTGATGTTTTGCAGTCTGCTGTTCCCACCATTTCTCCTGAAACTCCCACCATCTTTATCTGCCTGTTCTTCTCTAGCATAGGCCATCTCTGATGCTCTGAGCCATGATTCCAACATCGATGCTTTCACCATACTACACGAAAGGGATCATCTGCCACACACCTGATCAGCCATTGCTTCCTTGAGACCTGTCCTTCTCAGCAATACTAAGTTGCAGTCTTCCTCAATTTGGGGAAACCCATCCTTTCTTATTTCCCACGTCTTTAAACCCAACATGGAGACCTCTTAGGTTGGGGATTATTTTCTGTGCTCTAGTTTATTTCTGGATATTCTGTTTATCCATTTACATTTACGTTTAGCTATTTTGTAAACTAAGATTCAAGAGGACTTGTAGAGTATTATGGATGTGGAAATGGATGATATCCTAGAATATTCACCTACCATATTTTTACTTGTCACAGAAATCTGTTTTGAATCTGTTTTGATGGACAACTGTAAGCACGGTGAACTCTTACAGCTGTGAACATTTTTCTGTTGATACAGAAGAGGGTAACCTTTACTATGCACTGAAAGAACTAACTCAGTTTAAATTAACATGGTGTTTGTTGGACATTTAGTATTTGTTGAGCATTCTGCATTACACACATACACATCTAGAGAAATTTGCAATCTAGTGAAACAGAAAGACTAGGCCATAAATAATAGTAATGTTAAATCTAAAATGATTAATCTGCTCCCATGATCCATAAACAAGGAGCTCCAGGCGCTCTTAAAAGGTAATTAATTTTAATCAGAGGGCTGGAGGGCATTAAATTTGACTGAGACACAGCTTACCAAGAAAGAAATGCAAATGTCTTTGGACCTTGTCTCGACTCTCTAAGTGCACTCGGTGGTGGTATAGGGAACTGCTCACTGCTTCTGCAGCCCTTGACCATGCCTTACTGTGTTTGATAGTGTTGAGGGTTCCATGGTAGGTTTTTGCTAGAGAATTCTTCATGCAGGTCCCAAATAACTGTTAGAATAGGTTGAGTGGGGTACCTGTTCTTATCTACTTCTCTAAAGTATATTATCTAGATTTTAGCCTTCTTTTAGCAGTGGTGGTGGCTGGGCTCTCTCATGCTTCTACTAACTTTTCTTGTTTTGTTTTCACCTGAGAAACTGACTGAATTCTGTGACACTTTGTTCTTGACATTTTCTGACTAGATGCAGGTTGTGCAGAACTTAGAAAAATGAAATGACCACTATGCTGGAAAAGGCAATCAGGGCTTCCTTGAAAAGAAATGTGAAACCCTTAAATGTGTACTGCTAAGTGGAGCTCTCCTATCAACAAAGGCTATACACATGGCTTATTTTCAACTCTATGGTATTTTAGAAGAGATAAATCCATAAAGATAGTCAAACTAGCTATGGTTGCTACATTTTAAAGGGGAAGATAGGAGGAACATGTGACACAGAGAGTATTTGGTGCAATGAAATCAGTGAATGATACTATAAATGTGGTCACATGTCATTATTAATCTATCTAAGTCAGTATACTGTACAATACCAATAGTGAATCCTCGTGTAGACTATGCACTTTGAAAGATAATGATGTATCAATGTTGGCTCATCAGTTGTATCAATTGTACCACTCAGCTTACAATGTTGGTGGCTAAAGAGGCTGTATGGGACAAAAGATGTATAGAAATGGAGTTTTCCATGTAATTTAGTATGACTACAAGATTCTTTAAAAATTAAAATCTATGTGGGACCAGGGAAGTAGTTCAGTGATAGAGTACTTACTTGGTCTATACAACTTGGTATATACAAGGGTCCAGATTTGATCCTTAGCAGCACTAGAAACACTAAACACACACACACTATCCCTTGCACTTTCTCTTACACACACATATTCATACTATATATACAAACATATATACATTTTACATTATATGCCATATATATTATAGATGTAATATACCATATATCATGCATGTTGTACATGTATATATAATATATGCATTTAATACACAGACATACTTTCTCCACTCCTCCATTTAGTAGCTGGCTTATCTGATTACCCAGGCAACCTCCTTTATCTGTTACTCTTAGTCTATACGTAAAAACAGGAAAAAAATATGCACTTTCTTTTATTTTTTATGATAAGTACTTGAATTGTGCCTTGATGTTGAACCTCAAAGGGACATAATACAGATATAGAAAGGGCAAAAGAAAAATCAATAAAAGGAAATATCATTTGTGATTGTTGTGAGCTATTTCAACTGTTTGTTTTATTAATCAAAGAAAAACTCAGAGAGTATTCAGCCTTGTGTAAAATCATATAAAAGTGTGTTTATAATGATGAGAAAAGATAGTCTGCCCTCTCCCCAGTCACCATGGCAACATCTAAAAGCAAAGATTGTATCTGATTAAGCTGCCCTTCTCTGGAAGAACTGACCAGAAAAAGAAAATCTTTTGAAAAGTTTAAAGCTGAGAGTAGGTTGATGCCCCTCTCTCCTCAGCTCAGCAGCCCTCTTCCATGACCGTCCAAACAATAGTGAGTCAGCCTAATGTTTAGAGCCTGTTCCCACTTGCACAGAGGGATTCCGTGGGACTTTTGCCTCATTACAAATGCACCACAGCTCAGTTATTTGTCTGTAGAGCTCTTCATCAGAATTCCCGATAGCCTTGAGATTGCTGATAAAGGGATCAAGGAGCATCCCAAAAGAAAAATAAACAAGTGGAAAAGGTCTCTTCTGAGTAAGTGGTGAAGGGAAATTCAAACTCAATTCTACCATTCTAATAATGTTCTGGAGGCAGGAAAGCACCAAGAATGTGGGAATAATGAGAGAGCTGGGCAATAATTCTATGCCTGGATTATTGGTGCTGACATGAGGTTCCTGTTCTTTTCTTGTCTTGTCTTGTTTTTTTTTTTTAATTGAAGTTGTTAGTGCTCTTTGCAATAATAAAATCCTTCTATGCACAATCTGTTTTTCCCCTCCAAAGTTTTTATTGCTAAAATTAGTGCCTATAAATTGCAGTGTAAATCCATTATCCTGTTCTTCTGATTTCATTTCCTAAATAATGCAGTGACTAGGTGTATTGGAGGCTTCCTAATAGAAAGAGAATTACCAAGTAAAGGAGATAACAGCTCTATTCTTATGTAACTGAGATGGTAAAAAGTTTACTGGACACAATGGCCTGTAGGGAAGGGCTTAGAATTCATGTAACTTCTGCAAAACATTTGTTAACCTTTTGATGTCTAATAAACCTGAAAGTTGAGCACTATCAGATACCATGTACATCTCTTACATGGCAACAATGAGGTCATATTACCAACTTCACAAAGGAGAAAAAAGTCTTTTCTTTTGAGGAAAAGATGAAAGATAAGAGCTACTTTTCCTCATTTTATTGAAAGAAAATGGATTTCTGATTATACATGATTACTGTAACAAATTTAGAAAACTAAAAGTACTCAGACTCTGTCAAAAGGTATCCCTCCACATAGGCGTCTGGTGTTCATTCCCCAGTCTCACTGAAGCAAAAGGCAGGAGGTAATCTAGCCTCCTCCAGTAAGCACCAGGTTAAAACATTCATGTATCCTTCTAAAGTAATACTCTCTGTATATTTTTTAGGACTAAAATGTTAGGCTGGTCAATAAGGAACACATATAAAATTTCCTCTTAGAAAATGTGTGTGTGTGTGTGTCATATGTGTGTCAACAACAATTAAAGAAAAAATGGCCATAAATTTGAAAAATGCCAAGAAGAGTGAGATCTGAGAGGAGGGCTTAAGGAAAGAAGAAGGAAGGGGAAGATGATGTGATTATATTATAATCTACGAAAATAAAGTAATTTAAAAGCGTGCTTGTGTGCATGGGTGGGTGCAGGTATGAGTACTGAGGATGCCAGAAAAAAAAAGGCTTTGGGCATCATCCTCAGGAATACTATTCACTGGCTCTGAGACAGGGGTTCTTATTAACTTGGAGCCCATCAGTTGGGGCAGAATGACTGGCCAATGAGCTCCAGCAATCCTGCCCTCTCTGCATCGTCAGTATTGGGATTAGAAGCACCAGCCACCATGTCCACCATTTTTATGTGTTCTGAGAATAATGGAAATCAGGTCCCCATGCTTTCTAGCGAACTGACTTCACAGCTTGAGCCAACCTCCCAGCCCCAGATATGTTCCAGCATGATGACGTGGCAAATGTGTAATCCCTACGTAGTAGGGGTATTTAAATGCTAGTGTTACAAGAACATATTGATTTCCAGAATAGCTCTACTAGACATATAATCCTCACATCATAAAGGCACAGAGAAAGGTAACCAGTGTAGGCTGAATCAATTGGCAAAAGGCAATGTCAAGGTCTGATGCTAGAAAGTCTGACTGCAGGGGTCTGTACTGTCAAACAATGAATAATACTACAAAGCAGTGTTATCAGCAATGTATATGATGCATTGAAGCTATGTGACTAAACGAATGTATACACACATATATGCTTAAATATGCATCTGTATATCGCTAGTCCTCATTATTCATAGATTTATCTACTTGCTAAAACGTATACTTCACCTAGAACTTTCCTTAGCATTGGTTTGGAGAGGCACAACTTTTAGCAAGTGGATGAATCTACAAACAATTCATGCCTCTGTTTCAGCAACTCTTTTAGAAATGAATGCCCTTTCGTGATCTGTTAAGTCCTGAATTTTTCCCATTTTTCTTGTGTCTTCATGATGATGATTTTTTTTGTTTAAAGTGTTTCCTGATCAAACTTTAATATGCTGTCTAGTATTCCTACATGTATGAATATTGTTGTGTGCCTTACAGAGAAAACATATATGGCAGATGAGCTTTGCCCAGGCATAAATTTTGCCTTTGACTGTAAGTTCAATGTTTATGAATCATAAGTAAGATGTCTTCATGCATAAAATGAGATTATGTCTTGATCAGGAGATCAGAACAGAAGCTTACAAAAACCTGTTGTGGTCCCATACGAACAGTGCTACAGTGGACACAAAATTGGTGGTCACAAAGAACCTATAGAACATAGCTCCTGAAAGTAACGAGAATCAAATATATATACATAATGTGGTGCTTCAAATAAAAGTGGCCCCTCATAGGCTGGCATATTTGAATGCGTAGGGAGTGGGACAATCTGAAAGGATTAGTAGGTATGGCCTTGTTGAGGGAAGTGTGTCAGTGGCTTTGAGGTTTGAGAAGCCCAAGCCAAGCCAAAGTCTCTCCCTCATCCTGCTGGCTGTGGATCCAGATGTGTAACTCTCAACTTCTCCCCACCATGTCTCCCTGCACACCCACCGTGCTTTCCTGACATGACAATGAAACTGTAAGGAAGCTCCAATTAAATGTTTTACTTTATAAGAGTTGCCACAGTCATGGTGTTATTCATGGCAATGCAACACTGACATAGATACATTACTATGTATGTATGTATGTATGTATGTATGTATGTATGTATGTATATATGTCAAGAAATATTCTTAATTATTTTATTTTTGAGATTACAATATAATCACTTCATTTACTCCTTTAATTCTTCACCTAAACCCTTTCAAATACCTATTCTTTCTCTCTTTAAATTTCATGGTCACGCTTGCTCAGAAAATTAAGAATAGTGTTACCTCAATATTCAGCTATACCACTCCCGGGCATATATCTAAAAGATGCTCAACTGTACAACAAGGACATTTGCTCAACTATGTTCATAGCAGCTTTATTCATTAATAGCGAGAATCTGGAAACAATCGAGATGTTCCTCAACAGAAGAATGGATACAGAAATTCTGGTATATTTACACAAAAGAATACTACTCAGCAATTAAAAACAAAGAAAAGAAGGAAATTCATTTGCCTGCAAATGGATGGAGACAGAAGAAATCATCCTGAGTGAGGTAACCCAGAAACAGAAAAACAGGCAAGGTATATACTCACTAATACATGGATATTAGCTGTATAATATAGAATAACCATCTATAAACCTAAAGAAGCTAAAAGCTAAGGAGGACCCTAGGGAAGATGCTTAAATCTCATTCAGATTGTCAAACAGGGTAGAGACCAGAAGTGGTGGAAGAGAGAAAATAGGATGTCAGTCTACTATAGAGCATCATCTGAAAGGATTCACCCAACAGGTGATCAGAGCAGATGCTGAGACTAGAGGCCAAACTTTGGGCAGAGGGCAAGTAGTCTTTCAGAAGAATGGAGGGGTAGGATTAAAGGGACATGGAAGGGACAAGAGTCCCACAAGGAGACCAACAAAACTAAAAGATCTGAGCCCAGGAGATCCTGCAGAGATTGATGCACCAACAGAGGACCACGGATGGAGAGGAACTAGATTCCTGCTCAGATGTGGCCAATTGGCAGCTCAGTCTCCATGTGGATCTCTGAGGGAGGGGATCAGCAGCTGCCTCTGATCATGAACTCAGTTGACTGATCTCTGATCACTTTCCACTGATGATGCAGCCTTGCCAGGCCACAGAGAAAGAGGATCCAAGCAGCCCTGATGAGACTTAACAAGCTGTGGGCAGATGGCTGTGGTAGAGAACTCTCCCTTTCAGTGGATTGGGGGAAGGGGATGAGGGGAAGAGGAAGGGAGGATAGGACTCGGGGAGTTGAGGGAGGACACTTCTATTGATATATATAATGAATAAATTGCAAAGAAAAAATAACAATTAAAAACAAGGAAGTCATGAAATTTGCAGGCAAATGGATGAAACTAGAAAAGATCATCCTGAGTGAGGTAACTGAGAAGCAGAAATACACACGTGATATATACCCACTTATAAGTGGAGATTAGCCATATAATATAGGATAAACATACTCAAATATATAGTCCTAAAGAAGCTAAACAACAAGGAGGACCCTACGGAAGATGCCTAATTCTCATTCAGAAGGGCAAACAGGATAGACACCAAGAGAAGACAAGGAACAGGACAGGAGCCTTCCACAGGGAGCCTCTGAAAGACTCTACCCATCAGGGTATAGAAGCAGATGCTGATATTCATAGCCAAACTTTGGGCAGAGTGAAGGCAGTTTTTTGAAAGAAATGGGAGATAGAAAGACCTGGATGGCACAGGAGTTCCACAAGGAGACCAACAGAGCCAAAATCTGGGCTTAAGGAGTCATGCAGAAACAGATGAATCAACCAAGGACCATGCATGGAAAGGAACTAGACCCTCCTGCTTAGATGTAGCCCATAGCTCAGTCTCCATGTGAGCTCCCTGGCAAGGGAACAGGGGGGCTGTCTCTAACATGGATTCATCGGCTGGCTCTTGATCACCTCCCCCCTGGCAAGGTGGCCCTACTAGTCCACAGAGAAGAAGGATCCAGACAGTCTTGATGAGACCTGATAGACTAGGAACAGATAGTAGGGGAGGAGGACCTCCCCTACCAGTGGACTAGGGGAGGGGCATGGAGGGGGTAAGAGAGAGGGGAAGGTGGGACTGGGAAGAAATGAGGGAGGAGGCTACAGCCGGGATACAATGTGACTAAATTGTAATAGATAATGATAATAAAGAAATTTTTAAAAATCCTGGCCACTATTCATTAATTGTTGTTAGATCCATATATGTGTGTGTGTGTGTATACATATATACACACATATATGCATATTCCTAGATACTTAAAGACAACCTGTTCAGGCTGTATCATCTGACTTGTGTGTATGTTTATGCTCACACTAACCATAAGAAGACAGTAAACACTGTTTTTATCTGCGTCTTGGAGGGAAGCTAAGAGACTAGAGGAAAAAAAAGGAGCAATATTTACTTTTTACCTCATGGAATTCATCATGTGTATTATCAATGAAAGTATCTTTAACAGACAGCACTAAAAGAAATTCCAATACTTTTCCCTAATCTCACCTAGAACAATTTGAAGAAGCAAATAGTTTCATTAGTAACTGTCCATGCTTTCAAAATGCAGACAAAATACCCACTGGCTTCTTTTTACAAGTAAATACATTGAGACTCTCTTCTCTTCTTCCTATGTCCTTTGACTAACCAACCCTTCCCTGAACTAACGCAGATTTCTGGAAACAGACTTCTTGTCACCCAGGCTATTCCCTTGTGCTGTTATTTCCACAAGTGTCCCACATCAATACTGTAGAGACAATTCGTGTCGTGATTCTGAAATGTACAAGACCTTAGAAGAGAAGATAGCAAAAAGGAAAGAAACTTCCTGAAAGGTCTTGTTGCTATTGTTGTTGTTGGAGAAGGTGATGGTGTGATGTTTGTGTGTGTGTGTTTACTTCTATGCATGGTTATGAGATCTGTTATAAAATTAGAAAGAAAAAGAGTTCTTTATTATCAGTCACTTTTTATGTCCTTTATACATTTTATTGGGTTCTTTTTTGACTGGAGGCAGAGACTGATTAAGCAATTTTCAGAAGTCCAACCCTGTATGTTCCCAGGAGACAAAAAAAAAAAAAATGACAGCCTTTTGCATACTTATCTTTGGATTAAATGTCTGTGAGTGTTCTTACCTACATCCTAATATTTGACTTTCACATCTTTATGTCACTAGTCCATTTTATTATTACATTCAACCTTTCTGTGCTAAATGATGTCGCTCATTCCCAGCGACCACAGAACATGTGCGGTGGACCCTCAGAGCACACACCACACTGTAAAAGTCACAAGTGCACCCCATGCAGTACACAGCCAATGGGTAAGCCGGCTCGGAATGTCTGTTGTTCTTCAGGAAACACATTTCAACAGGGTTAAGGCATTCTCTTTTCTTATTTGTTTAGAAAAAAATACATAACGATACCGGCACTCAGTTATTATGAAAGGTGCTGAACGTTTAGAATTCCTAGTGGTAGTGGCTTCTAGTACTGAGTTATGATGCCTATAAGTGAGAGGGTTAGTCTCAAGCTGGTATTTAAATTAGACTGCTCTCTCATCTCTCCTCCCCCTCCCGTTGAAACTGAATTGTAATGCCTACTGATCTCCTCTAGAGGGAGAATGAAGCAGCAATACGCAAGAACAGTCAAAAACTGGGTCAATTAGAGCAACCCTGAAGATTGTTTCAGGACAGAAAAACATTACTTTGCCAAGAGTTCTATAAACCAAGCCATAGAATGGTTACTTTTAATAATTAGCATTCTCAGTGTAACCACGCCGCCCTTTGTAATATATAGAAATGTAGGCTCAGCTTGCTTTCAATACTACAGAAATGGCGGGTGGGGACCTTATGCACACACTTCATTTCACTCACTTTATGCACCACAAATTATAAAGGTGTCTTTATTACGTTACAGATGCTAAGCTTCTTTAAAAAAAAAAGTCTGTAAAGCTATGGATTCGGATTGCAGTCTTTGTGAGTTAAAGCTGACGCCCTTCTCCTCAAGGACAGGTGCAAAGGAGCATAAGTGAGGTAGGCATTCTGCAGAGTGAGTTCCTGGGTGTGCATGTAAGACTCTGCCTAGCACTTCATATGACTATGGCCAGCCCTCCTCTCTGAACCATTTCCCAGGGATGGCCAGCATTCTGCTGACCTGATCCAATCATTTTAAGGCCAGAGATTTAATTTTATTTAATTTTATTTTTTTAATAAATTTATTTATTTTTATATCAATCACAGGTTAGGTTTTTTTGCATCCCATGCGTAGCCCCCTCCCTCACTCCCTCCTACCCTCCCCAACCCTCCCTCATCTCCTCCCCGCCCCCTCCAAGTCCACCAACAGGGGAGGATCTCCTCCGAGATTTAATTTTTAAAAGCACTGCTGTATTTGTGTGACATATCTGGAAGCTGCCATCCACGGTAGTCACACAGTTACAACAGAACCTGAAGGAGTAAACCATCAGAGGAAGCTGAGATCCCTAGCTCCATGAATAAAGGTTTCTATGAGAAAACAATGGTGAGAGGAAACTAACATGGTTCATCATCATGGGACCCAGATCCCCTCTGCACCCCCCATGACGATATGGTGACATCACTGGTCAGCAACATTGGCCTATTTTCTGTACTGCTTATGGGTGGTTTGGGCTGGATGAAAATAAACATCTTATATAACATGCAGGCTGTGCTTTCTGTCTTTTCTCTCCCCACCCAAGGATATTTTCCCAGCATGAATTCTGCATGTACAATTAACACTGGCCAAATTTCAGCTGAAAAATCTGTTAGGATTTTAAGCAGATTAACAAATACAGCTTATGGGTGCTACCCCATCCCCATCTCTTCTCGTATGCATGCATACATGAACACACACACACACACACTCACAGGGAGAGAAAGAGAGACCATCACCACTTCTTCCTCCCACCGCCGCCTCCAACCCTTCTGTAATCAAAACAGCTTTGTACCAAGAGACTCAAAAAGCAGGCGAGCTAAATTGAAATTGGTCTCTGAACAGTTGAAACAAAATAAAAGACTGCAGATTAGAGCTATTGTCCCATCTGAGAGATACAAAGAATATCCCCCTCTGTGCTTATTTTCTCAGCATTGAAACAGACAAATCAAAGACCATGAAAGGAGGCATCTTGCCCTAGTAGCCTTTAGCATCATGATGAGAACAACCCTAGAACCAGACATGTTCAGTTGTGATTTGTAATGATTAACCAAGATTCCTGGGCTTTGTGTTTTAAATACTGCTTTGTGTGGAGTGGTTTGTGAAGCTTTGAACTTGAGCATTTTATTATAGAGGGTGCTTCTGGAAAAAAAATTATATACAAATGAACATTCTATGTGATTTTCCTGATTCCTGACAGTACAATAAATCAGAGACAGCAAGAGCCCAGGGCAGGGGTTATGCTTGAACACTCTGGTGGAGATTCATTTGAGGTCAACAAAGCAATTCTAGGTTGGGAAGATGGACAGACATTTAACTGAACTGGTGAACTTTGGTTGGTGAAATCACTGTGCAACCTTGATTCAGTCAATACATGGCAAATACCAAAATAATATAAGTAATATAAAACTGAACTTGGAGTTTGATTTTTTTCATTAAGCTACTAATTTGTAGTTCAAGATAGGAACATGATTAGGAGCAAATGCAGGGAGTAGATGATGAATCAAAAGGGGCCAGAAAGACGGCAAGTGCCGGGGGACTCGAAAATCTGTTGAGTGATTGTGTTTTCTAGCAGCTTCACCCATGGTGCCCCAACAGTATGGCGGGCGAAACAAGGCCTGAACAAGGACAACAAAAGTAGCCATGGTAAAATGGGAGAGGGAAATCTCCCAGGGACACACGGCACCAAGTCAAAGAATTAGAGGCTACTGAGGAATGCAGAAAGTGATAGAATTAGTCATCCTCAGGGATGAGCCTTCTCAACTGTTATCCAGTTCTGAACAACCATCCTTGAAAACGGATATACAAAAGCAACATTAAATGGACCCCGCAGGTTGCATTTATATGTTTATGCACATGAGCAACAGTAACATTTTCTTTAAAAAAGCCATAAATTTCAGAAGGTGTGAGAGGCACTAGAGGAGGTGGAGGGAGAAAGGGGAAGAAAGAAATGACACAAAATTAAATTAAAAGATTACCTATTTGCTTCTGGGGTCGGGGGAGGGTGTAGAAAAGTTCACAGAGTTCTAAGTAGGAGCCATTTTCAAGGGATCAAATATGATTCTCTACTCCTTATTGCATATTCTACATGTTTGGCTGAGAATGCCAGTCCTCTTTTTGTGTGTACTGCATTTTTTTTGTTCATTTGGAAATGTGTACCTAAGTGCAGAGGTAACTTGCTATTAAACAATATACCCTAGAACGGTGTACACACCTTCACCTTACACCCACAACACTGCTTTTCTGAAGGTAAAAGACACATGTTCTTACTCAGCTCTGCAAATTCAGAGAGATGATGGAGCATCAAGGTTTATCTTTAAATGTCACCTTTAGTTTTCCCATCAGTAAGAAGCTAAATAATTTATTAGACTTCTCTAGTTTGTCATCTTCTGTATGAAGACAATAAGGCTTTAAAAATCTTGTGAAGACAAAGCTAAGATTTCTAATGGAATATAGTACAAATGGCTGAACATACAGATGTGCATATGTGTATATGTGACTTTGAATGATGAAAGCCGTATGTATTCATTCTGTAATTTCACAAAAAGGAAATAAGTGTTTAATATTTTGAAAACAGGAGAAAAAGCTTTTTGGCTTTTTATAATTACTGACTGTTTACAGGTTTAAGGAACGATAAAGACTCATTTTTTTCTTGTGTAAATACAGCTATTTGCACTGAGTATGTAGTATTAAAATTAATTTTAATTTGTTGAATCAAACAAATTTTTGAATACCTATTTGGTGTTTAACAACACAAAAGGGAAATAAAAATCTTTTAATGTTCATTATTTTCAAAGAGATTTTAGAAGTACTAGGAAAAGATAAACTAAAAAAAACACAAGACATTTAGAAATTATTATATAATCTTAAAGTTCTGTAGGCACTAAAAGGAAATGTCAGTTAATTTAAAAGTTAATGAATGTTTCACATGCATTTTGAGAGTAGAGAAATATTTATGCACAAAAAATTATTTACCACAATTTCATGTAGAATTATGCTCTCCTTGATTGATAAGTATTTTGAAGTACTTTTGATATTAAGGAAGTCAAACTGCAGGTTTTCAATTGTTAATTTAAAAGAAACAAGATGATAAATATATTCAAATAGATATTATTATAAAGAATACATACCTTTATATAGCAGAAACAGAAAATATTGTTATGTATACTTTTGTAAACTTAAGAGTGTTGAATTGCAGAGCCTTGACTCACCAGTGCTAAACCTGTTGGTGAAAGTTTGCTGGTTTTATGGTTTAGAAACAGTTGCTTTGTCTGTGGCAAATGTAGAAGAAGGAAACTTAGATTTCATAGATTCTGGATAGGGAAGCAACAGATCTCATTCCTCTGTGTAGAATCCAGATGCTGGCTTCTATCTTTATGGAAATTCATAATGTATCTCTCATAGCTCCCTAATTAAAGTCACATATGTATGAATTATGTTTTGATACTCAGTCACTCTCCACTGTACATATGTTAACATATATTACGTTTGGATTAATCTTCTTCCAAACAGCTAGTGTGCACCGAAGCAATACCACCATGATTGCTTTCCTCATTGGTTAAATTCTGGAGTTCAGAATGCTGAAGGGCTAGAAACAAGTTATGTATTTTCTAAATACCTATTCAACTGTGTGACTTAAAAGGTCATTTTGTTTTCTTAGGCATCCAGAAAGTTGTCACTTAAAATTCATTCAACAAATACAAATTGTTAAATACCTACTCACTCCCTTTTAATGCCTCTGGAATATGTCTGGAACTAAGCTGGGAAAAATCTCTACTCCAATTTATATTGTGGATAAACACAAATATATATGCATTCTAGCAAACAGTATAGCCTCAGCTCATATACTAACTGAGCCTGAACTCTACCCAGGCATGGAGAACTTCTCTGACCAATGAAATTGTAATTGATGTGGAATTTTCCATTGATTTAGAAAAAATGAATAAAAAATGTCAATGCTGTAACAGTGGAAAACAGCCCATGCCTTGGAGTGGAAGAACACAGTGTGAGTTACCAGAAAAGGAAGTATGAGATTTATCAAGTGGCCTGGGTGGGCCTGGTCATGGAACTAACATTTGAACAAAGGTGTAAAGAAATGAGGCAAATTTGAGTGTCGTTTTGCAACAGAACCAGTAGATGGAGAAGATCTGAGAAGAGCTGGGAGAGGGGAAATATGATTAAAATATAGGCTATGTCTGAATCTAACTTGGTTAACTGGATTTAATTTGGTTGAAGGATTTGCCTTTTTACTTTAAAAATAAAAATAAGACAAAAAATGCCTACTCAGGATTGCAGTGAGTTAAATAAGATCCTAATTTTTTTTAAGTGCATTGTTCAATGTCAATGAGGGATAAGCACTGCAAATGAATGCACAGCCCTATCCCTTAAGGATCTTAGACCCTGTGTGATTTCATTCCAGCAGGGGATGAAGTCAATGCATTTCAAGGCTCTTTAGTGATTGCTATGTGTTTTGTAATTGAATGGATATCAGAACACAAAATTGCTTTTCTCATTTGTCATCCTCTTGAGCCTCTGCATCCCTGAGCCTGGGACTTGACAACCCTGAGCTGCATTATGCTGCCTCTTGTAGAGAAATTTTAATTCAGAACATGGCTGTCTGGCAAGAGATCACAACCAAAGACTTTCTAGGGCAGTGTGATCTGGCCGGAATACAAACACACGTTGAATCCAGGGGACAGAGGCAAGCAGATCTGAGTTCAAGGCCAGCCTGTCAAGCTTCAGGTTAAAACAAAACAAAACAAAACAAAACAAAACAAAACAAAACAAAACAAAAATCTTTAAGTCCAGGCATAGTGGTACATGTCTTTAATCCCAAACAATGAAGGTAAAGTTAGCAGGTAGAAGGAAGCACCCATATTTGAAAGCAATGTTTAATTCAGTGGCAGAAAAGGTGACAAATCAGAAAGATTTGAGCCCAACTCTCAAGAGAACAGGGAGGAAAGGGAAGCTACTTAAGGCAGCAACACAGAGAATGAGAGAGAAAGCAGTTTTCCTGGGAAAGTTTTACAGAGAGGTTGAATGAAAGAACAAGCCAAGACACAGGTGAAGACAGAATGAGCCAGAGAATAAGAAAGAGCCAGAAAATTTGAAAAAATCACTGGAGTTAGTTTGAGGCCAAGCAGAGTAATTCAGAGGCCAAGACAAAAACCAGATTGAATAAGTTAATTGGGAGAGGAGTTTGAACCAGAATCAACCAGCTATGAGCTCAGAAAGAACAAAAAAGGGTGATCTTAGTCAGCAGTGTGTCTCAGAGGCTGAAAGTACTCTAGGCCTAGGGTAGATTGGATGGAGGCTTTAGTCATATGTCTCCTTACTTAAAACTTTAATGACTTCTGTGAGCTTAGATGTATGTCCCACTTTGTCAATATTTGCATAAATTTTGACTCCCAGAATTTTTTTTCAGCTTTAACTCTCAGCAGTTGTCCAGAGAAAGAGAATGGGGAAGAGAAGGGAAAACACATCATGTCATTTGAGGTCAGCCAGCATGGAGCTCAGACACACGGCAGCAGTCAGCTGTTGGGGGATGGTCTTGTGCATTGTGTATTCAGATGCTGATTTCTGTACCTAGAGATCTGGTTGCAGTCTGGAAGTGGGCATTGTCAGTTACAAGAAGAGTCTCCAGCCTCAATGTTGTGTAAAAATTACTCCCTAGTTATCTCTGATTGGTTAATAAAGAAGCCGATTTAGCCAATAACTGGCAGAGGAGACAGTAGGTGGGACTTCCATTCCCAGTCTGTGGTCTCAAGTAGGGACTAGAGAGGAGTAGAAGGATCAAACTCAATGGAGAGAAACTAAAATCAATTCCACTGAAATCAGGGACTAGGCAAGGCTGCCCATTGTCTCCATATCTCTTCAACATAGTACTTGAAGTTCTAGCTAGAGCAACAAGGTAACTAAAGGAGATCAAGGGGATACAAATTGGAAAGGAAGAAGTCAAAGTATCAC
>CM053766.1:73416110-73436263 GCA_028658305.1 Pachyuromys duprasi
AGGGGAAGTTAATAAGACGTGTGGAGAACAAGAGCTCCACAAAGACCAAACTGAGCAGGGCACAGGGGTCTTCTATGGGACAGTTTCTCCAACCAAGGACCATGTATGGATATGTCCTAGAACCCCCGCTCAGAAGTGGCCCATAGTAGCTCGGTATCCAATTGAAGACCCTAGTAAGGGGAACAGGGACTGTTTCAGACATGAACTCGATGGCTGGCTCTTTGACTCTCCCCCATACACGCCAGGGAGTAATAGCCTGGCTAGATCCCAGGGGAGGACATTGTAGCCAGCCCTGAGGAGACAATATGAACTGGGGTCGGATGGAAGGGGAGGAGATCCTCCCCTGTAGGTGGACTTGGAGTGGGCGGGGGGAGGAGATGAGGGAGGGATTTCGAGAGTGGGAGGGAAAGAGGAAGGGGGCTACGCCAGGGATACAAAGTACCTAACCTCTGATTGATATTAAAAATTTAAAAAAAAAAATGTGACACAAAGCTAAACAGAGAATTCTCAACAGAGAATACTCCAGGCAGAGAAGCACTTAAAGAAATGCTCAATGTCATTAGTCATCAGAGAAATGCAAATCAAAATGACTCTTAGATTCCATATTACACCTGGAAGAATAGCTAAGGTCCAAAACTCAAGTGACAACACGTGCTGGTGAGTTTGTGGAGAAAGGGAAACCCTTCTCCATTGCTAGTGGGAGTGCAAACTTGTACAACCATTTTGGAAATCAATCTGGTGCTTTCTCAGAAAATTGGGAATAGTACTACCTCAAGACCCAGCTATACTACTTCTGGGCATATATCCAAAAGGTGTTCAACCATACCACAAGGACATTTGCTCAACTATGTTCATAGTGGCTTTATTCATAATAGCCAGAAACAAGAAACAATGTAGGTGTCCCTCAACAGAAGAATGGATAAAGAAAATATGGTACATTAACACAATGGGATACTACTCAGCTATTAAAAACAAGGAAACCATGAAATTTGCAGGCAAATGGACAAAACTAGAAAGGATTATCCTGAACGAGGTAACCAAGACCCAGAAAGACAGACCACAGCATGTACTTACTGATAAGCAGATATTAGACATATATTACAGGATAACTACACAACAAGGAGGGTCCAAGGGAGGCTCTCCTTGAATCTCACTCAGATGGGGAACTAGACGGAGAGAGGAAACCAGATAGAAGAGGGTGTGGTATGGGAAGCAAGGTGGGGGGGGGGCGGAAGATTAGATATGGATTAGGGAGTGAAGGTTTGAGAGCCTGGAGATAAAAGAGAAACCATAGCAGGGCCATCACTGAGACAAGATGAAAACCTTACACAGGGTAGGCCACAGGTAGGATATGGGGATGTCTGTAGCTGAGCCCCCTAGCAATGGGGCACATGACACTTGAGGGGCTTACCTTCTAGCCAAGCAGGACTTACAGCGGCAGGAGGAAAACCCCAATCCACCTACAAAACTTTAAAATCAAAATTTACTCTGCTTACAAGATCTAAAGAGATGAAGATGAGTAGACTGAGGGAATGATCAACCAATGCTTGGCCCAAGCTGACACCTACCCCATGGGAGAGAGCCAACTCCTGACACTATTAATAATTGTTATATTTACAGACAAGAGCCCAACTTAACTGTTCGCTGAGAGCCACCACACCCCACTCCCAGCAGCTGCTTGAATCAGATCTGAGACTCACAGCCAAATATCAGGAGGGCCTCAGGGAGTCCTGCGGAAGAGTAGAAAGGAACGATAGAAGGACCTGGAGGAACAAGAACATTGTAAGAAGACCAACAGAGGTGACTTACAAAGATAGAAGCACCAACCACAGACCATGCACGGGCTTGACATAAGCACCCTACCCATATGTTAGCAATGGGCATTTTGATTTTCATGTGGGTTCCCTAGTAATTTCAGCCAGTGCTGTCTATGACATGGACTTTGTTGACTGCTTTCAATCACTTTGTCCTAGCCCGGCTGCCTTGCCTGGCCTTAGATGATGATGAGTTCTGTCCTGACGGAACTTGGGGTGGGTTGGAAGGGCAAGAGAAGGAGGAAGGTAGGAGGAAGGGACTGGGAGGGAGCTATGATGTAAAGTAAATATATAAATTAAAAATAAATTTAAAAATCAAAAAAGGAGAAGAATAAATTTTTCAAAAGATTCAGAATGAAAACAACAACAACAAAAAAAAAAAAAAAAAAAACTTCAGAAGTTTTAGGAAATGCCTGAAATTTAACAGGCATAAAGGTCCCTCCCTCCTTAAGAGTATATAAAGAGTAAGGGCTACAGAGTTGATGCTAAGTTGCTTATAAGTCCTGCACTAAGCTGGAGGAGCTCCAGATTTCACAAGCTGTCACCGAGGCTGGAGTAGGTACAGGTGATACTGTTGTGTTTGAGCTGCTTCTGCTCCTCTCAGTAATCTCTCACCAACAATTCTGTAATTAACCCCAATTGATTCATTGGCTTTTCCAAAAATAAATTAACAAGCGAAGATCGTCATAAAGAGGCTACAGTCTTAATACATGACGTTGCTGCATGAGCCTGCTCCACTCCAAAGCCTCACTCTTTTTTAAAAAAATTCTTTCTCTCCCCCTCTCTCTTCACTGCTCTCTCTTTCATTTCGTATATTCTGCTACAGTATAGACAACAATGACAGCATTAAAGAACTTTTCTACTTGGAATAAGACGAGTCAGAAGGCTAGCTCTCCTCTGGACAGACTCCTACGGTCTTTTATCCTCTAGCAGTCCCAAACAGACAAAGCTTTGCTTTGTGCTGGCCTGGGATTCACTTTGCAGCCTCGATGGCCTCGAACTTGCTGTACTCGAACTTGCTGTAATCTTCCTTCCTTGGCTTCTGAATGCGGGGACTACATGGTGATGCCTAACTCTTGAGATGATATTATTTATTTAATATCGCCTGTGTCCTTTTAAAGTTAGTACATTGTTTGCATGCTTAACAGAGTACACCCCCAAAGATGTAATGCAAATATCATAAGAAGAAATCAAATTGTCCTTGCACGAAGACAGGTCCTTATCAGTCTTTTGTTTGTTCCTTTGCTTTATTTCTCCTCCAGCCCTAAAGGGAAAACAAACAAACAAACAACAGAAGTCACCTGACAAGCACTCAGGTGGGACAGATCCAACCCCTGCTTCCTCATACCTTCATTTACCATTACTGTTATCATCACCTCTTCTATCTGAGCCCTTTGACCAACTTGAATTGCAACTAGATCTCAAGCAAACTTGAAATGATAATAAATCTCAATGAAAATGTTTCCTTTATCTTCTGAGAGGGCGCACGCGCACGTACACATGCACACACACACACACACACACACACACACACACACCCACACACACACACCACTGTGGTTTGCTGAAACACAGCCTTCATTTGACGCTGCTCAGCTGAGGAATACTCTTAGCAACTCTTCTAAGAATCATCCAGATACTTTGCTACCTAAAGCAAAAGCCGTCACAGGCTCATTATTGCTTGAAGTTAACTAAAATTCGGCAAAATTTAAAAGTCAGCGCTTCCACGGTACTGACCACATTTCCAGTGTTCAATAATCATGTGTAGCCAGTGGCTGCCGCACTGTCCGGCTTGAGTGAGATAATCAGCTGAGCATCCTCGTGGATGACAGAGGATGGATCTCCTTTACCCACATTCAACACCACGGACTAGGCGGCCTGAATTTACATTGTCAGTCTCATCATCTGAATCTACATTTCAGCCTCTGCCTTCTGAATATTCATCCTTCTTACTTGAATTCTTTTTCATGTAAGCAGGTTTTCTTCCACTGTGTCTGTTCTTATGCTGCCTGTATGCTTTGCTCTGCCCCTGGGCTGTTTCTTATTCTTTTCCAAATATATCTTGCAGAAGCTGTGACATTCACCATCAGGGTCATTTGAGTTAAGGGGCAGAGAAAGAGAGGCTCCTTAAACACCGTGCAGGGGCGCTTCCCTCAGTGGCTTGCATCCTCAAGTCCTCACGTATGAATAGCTAAAAGCATTTATCTCACTGCCTCTTTGAGCTCCTTGGGGCCCTTGCTTTATTATTAGACCAGTGTGTGTTATCATGGAGAAAGCACAGAATTTGCATTCAAAAGATATGACTTCCATCCTTTCCACCACTTCCTAACCATGTTGCCTTGGGCAAGTCATTCTAGTTTCCACTTCTGTAAACATAGTTAAAAAATAGCACCATATCAATTTCTTTCCTGATTTTGTTGTTGTTTTTCTAGAATTTAAATATATGTGTTTGTGAATGTTAGCAAACATACATAGTAGTTGCAGTATTGGAAGTCATAAATATCAATGCTGTACTCAGAGTCTCATTTGCATTTTAGCACTCATAATAAAAATCCCCTTCAAATTGTCTATCCCATAAAGGTTATGTAAAAAACAAATATGGTTTGTTGAATTTAAAGATGAAAGTGTGTCCAGCGGAAAAATATTAAAAATGTGTATCTATGAGTCTAAACATGTTAAAAATGCCACATGTTATTAGATCTGTATAATTTTCTCTTCCTCTAAAGTTAAGCCCTTACCTATATGAGATCTTAAATATGAAGAGGCAAATATCTTAGTAGTATTAATAATAAATTATGTTTTTAGCTCTCAGCAACTAGAAAGTAAAGTAAAAGTAACATATCTATAGAATTCCCTCTCTTTTCTCCACTCTTTCCTTTCCCCAAGTTTTCTTTTTTTAAGAACATTTTATTTTATTTGTTTAAGATTTTTTATTTTAATTTTTATTAATTACACTTTATTCACTTTGTATTCCCCCCATAAGCCTCCCCTCCCCTCCCAATCCCACCTTCCCTCCCCCTTCTCCACAAATGCCCATCCCCAAGTCTGCTGATAGGGGAGGTCTTCATCTCCTTCCTTCTGATCCTAGTCTGTCAGCTCTCATCAGGAGTGGTTGCATTGTCTTCCTCTGTGGCCTGGTAAGGCTGCTCCCCCATCAGGGTGAGGGAATCAGAGAGCAGGTCAATCAGTTCATGTCAAAGGCAGTCCCTGTTTCCATTACTATGGAACCCACTTGGACACTGAACTGCTATGGGCTATAAGTGCAGAAGAGGGAGAAAACAGGAAACAAATTAGGAGCCTGGCACAGAGGGCTTCTGAAAGGCTCTGCCCTGCAGACTATGCTGAGACTTATGGCCAACTGTTGGGCAGAGTGCATGGAGTATTATGAAAGAAGTGGGAAATAATAAGATCTGGAGAAGACAGGAGCTCCACAAAGAGAGCAACAGAACCAAAAAATCTGAGCACAGGGGTCTTTCCTGAGACTCATACTCCAACCAAGTACCATGCATGGAGATACTCTAGAACCCCTGGACAGATGTATCCCTAAGTTTTCTAAAGTAACCAGATGTGAACAAATGAATCCTCCATAGTTCGAAATGTTGTCTATTTATTTTCTCATGGAATTCATTACATCAAAAATAATAATTGGCATTGCCGGTTTTCTCTCCTTTTCTCAATTTTGAAAGACTAGATTTAAAGTCTTGGGTTAAAAATAATCCCATAGCTTCCTTCCCAGCTGTTCTTCCTCATCTGTCACAGCTCTCCCAGGGTCACTGCAGATGGGCATATGGATGCCTCATGGGTAAAAGAGTGTGGGTGTTCTAATTCAGCAATGTGGCCTGGCTTACTGCAAATTGCAGCAGAGCTCATGAACATTTAAGTTGGAGTGGGGCCAGAAATGGAGAGTAACATTCAGATTAAGTAAATACCACACATAAAGATTAGAACTAAAACAGACTCAGAGAAAACCTTTATAGTATTCTGCAAAATTTTATCTCATTTTCTCTTTTGGATTCTAGGGCTAAGGATATTTGCAGAAGAGAGAGATGGCTTTGTGCTCTTAAGATAGGTGTGGAGGGACAATATCCACACCTGATACCTTTTGACTTCAAAATATTCTTCATTGGCTCTTAATTAGGACTTGGACCACTCTTGTCTTGTTTAGGAGAAAACAGAAATCAGAATATTAGGATTGATCATGACCTTAAATGCTATGCAATATACAATAGAGAATCTTCTAAGAGAAGAGAGGTAAGTACATGTCTTCCAAGAAATGGAAAGAAGCACTCTTTCCTTTTCTTTAGGGAGAAATGTGCTTTTTAAAGTTCCTGGGAGAACTGAGACAAAACCTGAAATAGAGTTTGGTTTCTTGGAAGTAGTATCCTAAAAATATCTTGGGACGGCTTGTCATGTTAGCAAATGAATGACTGTGAAGCAAATTAACTAGAGCATGGAGATGTGTCTGGGAGATTCTTAGCAATCTGTTTAGCTCCAGGTAAACAAAATGTTCAGAAGGGAACTGTGAGAGTGATTTAGCCAAGCAATGACTTGCAATTATTCCCGTATGGAGAGAGAGAAACAAACATGCTCTGTCTTATAATTGGCCCATAATTTTTGGCTTCTTTGGTTATCACACATGGCTTTAAAAATGATACACAATAGAAGGTCCATATGTATGTATGGTAGTGTTCTTACTTATGATATATTTGAGTGTTAAATTTGTTTGAAGATATTTGAGACAAATTAAACAAATAATAAATACCATAGCAGGTAATGTTCATACATAATTTTCCCAAGTCATAATAACAACAAGAATCTAGCCACTTGCCTGAGAAATATACACATCCCACAGTAGAACAAGGAGGTATACGAAGAATCAATTGCCTAAGCCACAGATAGTATCTGTGTACTTGTGTATACACTCAGCTTATTAGTATATGTAATTATGTGCTTATGTATAAGAATATGTGATGATTTCAGATCTAGAGTTACATCTTTACATACAAAAATAGTAGTAACAAACCAACTTTAACCACAATGGCAAACAGCACTTCTGAGGATGAACTCTGTCAGAATTTCAATTTGGTGCTTAGTCTAATATAGGCTCATTTCTCTCTAAAACAAAGCATTCTCCCTCTTCATCCAAATGCCTTCCTTTCAACTGATTTTTCCCACTTGGTTCATCTGACTTGCTTAATAGGTTGACCCTAATCCCAGCTTCCAGGAAGATGATGTGATATGGGACTGAACCAAGCAGCCTGTTCTACGCCATTAGGAATAATGGCCATTTCAGAGATGAGCACATACTCTCCTTGGAACAATAAGAGTATCATATCCAAGATTTGAACCAAATGATTGCTACCAAAAAAATGGTTCCTTATACCAGTTCTTAACTACAAGACTATAAACTCAGAGCTCCTGGCAGTCGTTTTCTGTCAATGAGAAGAAAGAGTGTGTACATTGCTTTAGTGTAGAAGAGGATGGAACTAGGAGTTCACTGGAGGAACAGTTCCAGTGGCCTGCCTCTTCAGTGAGCACAATAAAGACAGTGTGAAATTTTTTCATTGGATGCTTTAGTGGGTGGAAAGGTTTTGAGCCACTAGGGAAAAAAAAAAAACATTATACATTTCAATACTTTGCATTAGAACTGTTTTGCAGTGGGCATCCAACCAAGCTAACAAATTTCCATTGCTTTAGTGGATGCAAAGGTTTCAAGCATCTTAGAATAATATTGGACATTTCAATACCACAGCCTAGAGTGCACAGTTCAAATAACACATTTGTTTTGACAAATGGCAGCTTATATTTATCTGTCTTCACTTCTGGTGGGATGAGAAACAGCACAGTCCTCACTATTGAAAAAAGAATAAGAGGAAAGAGGGAAAAAAAGAAAAGGGAAGACAAAAGAGGAGAAAGAGTAGGAGAAAGAGGAAGAAAGAAAAATGGGAAGAAGAAAGGGTAATATCTCACTATATTACAAATGAAACAGAAGTTATCCTATTGACGCAGTGCTACTACAGTGTGTGCATTACCTAATGATAAATGAATCATGAGATCAATAGAAGAAAGCAAACTTATGCCTCAAGTGCAGTAGAAATTTTTTTTTAAAAAAAAGCAAAATCTGCCAACATCTTTGCATTACTTGGGGCTTTAATTAATCAGTGGTGGTTGATGCTGGGTCTAATAAAACAGTTTCTGAGATACATCAAGCTACTCCATTTTCTAACTTTGTTTAAATTATTATCTAGTCTGACACTTACTTCGAAGTCTCAGATGACTAATTCTATTCCTTTAAAATTAATGTCATAAAAACAATGGGTATTATACTGTGCACAACTGAATGCTGCTCTGAACAGCACTAGCTTCCTGAGAATTCAATGAGATAAAACATGGAAAACTTCTACAATGAAGAGCAGTTTTCCTCTTGATTTTCCCTGACCCTATGAAACCAATGATCAGAAAAACAGCTACTCAAATTCTGTTATTGAAAATGGTATACTGTTCATAGTACATATGAAGTTTGGGAATATGCATAAAGACAAATTCTTGTAATCCTGTGAGATATCCAAATATCTGAAGTAATGGGGGGTTCCAGAATTTAGATGTCCAGTAAAACTAAAATCAATCCCCATCCTTTGTGGGTGCATAAAGACTTTGCTCATAAAACATTCAAGAAAGCAACATTCTTGCTTAAATATCTTTGAACATTCTCCATGAATACTCATTCTGGGTCATTTACTGACTGCAGTTTTTGATGAAATCTATTGAAATATTGATCTCATTGTTATCAGTGCATGTAAGAAGTAGCTTGATTTATTTTATCAAACGATAATTACCAATAGTACAAGGTTGTCTGAGTTATAGAAACATTCAAATATACTTATTAATTGCCACAAAATATACAATTGGCATGTTCTTAAATCATTGCAAATTAATTTTTTTGGAAAGAGTAAGATAAATTAATTCATTTGAAAGCCATTTGGGAAGTCTGTAAGTTAAAAATGAGCATTATTGAAAGTTGAAAGTTACTAGTAACTACACATTTCTCATATATTTGCATGCATTGGTTACTCAAATTTTATACCAACCTAGAAAATCTAATGTTGAAGGGAGAATGATCATCAAAACACATATATCATAATATTAATATTAATTAATATTATACATCTATAACACAATCCATATATCTAAAGCCCAACAAACAGTATGGAAGAAGTGAATGAAAGATTATAAGAACCAGGGGATCAGAACAAGCTATCTGCTGAAAGATAGCATTTTCTATCTATGACAGGGAAACTGTACTTAGGAAATATCAACAATAATATTATGTAAGAAGAGCTAAAACATGACAACACTGATTGTCATGCCAAAGCGTATGGGGGAAATCTCACAGTGCTTCATTCCTACAAGAAAACAAAAGGCAATTAATTGTTGCTGAGAAAGGGAGACCCAGTCTTCTTCAGGGATGTGGTCCCTGATAGGTTAACCAATCCCAAGAGGTCAGAGCTAAACACATGTGAGCAAACTGATATAAATGATCAGTAACTTATATTTATAAATATACATATATGTGACAAGTATAATTAAAGGATAAAGAGACCACGGAATTGAGAAGGAATGATAGGAACAAGGAAGGAATTGAAAGAATCAGGTGTAGGAATGTTGTGAGGACAGGACTATCACATAAAATCCTCAAGAAATGAGAGAAACTCACAAGAAGAAATCAGTGAGCTAGTAAATAGCATTGTGGAGAAAGAAAGGCATTTGTGAAAGGCGCTAGAGTGATAAGGTGCACAGTGCTGTATGGAGAAATGCTTAGAAAGTAATGAGTAAATTGTTTACTCTCATGTCAAAACATGGTCATATTTATTTTGACATACATGAAATGACATATTTTTACAGATTTTTTTTTCCTTTTCACATCTTACAAACACAAGTCGAGGCCTGAGAGGTAACTACACGGGATTCCATTTGATTGATCTGTATGTAGATTTGAATGTTTTTCCCAAATAGCACCTAAAATTCTAAGACTAGAAGAGACCCCACTCCACACACAGAATTGGCACAAGAATCCAAAGACAGCAGTTGCTTGGGGTGGAATTTTATCTGTCATTAACACCGTATTTATGTTTCCTTTGTACTTGAATTCACCTGTCATCCTTCTCCAGGTCTTGATGCCTGTAAGCGTACCTCTGGGAAAAGTCTTGAGTTGCATCTTGCTTTGCTAGGAAAACTGAGGAAGCAGTTTAGCACCAGAGCATTGATATGACTGGTGGCTATAATTTTAGTTCTATTACATCGTTTCACATTTTTAAATACTTGGGACTATCATTTGACTTCACAAGGCTTTGATACTTTCTTGGACATTTAGAAGGTGTTTGGTTTGTTGTTTGCCTTTCTCCTAATATCTATATAAAAACATTGTCACTACTTTATCTAGAAATATAGATTTTTACTATGTGAAATATTGGCATTGGGTAATGTCTGTTTCTTTCCTTGTTTCTCTTTTTCTTCTTTCTCATTTCCCAGTTTTAATTACTGAGGTGATTTTGCCTATGTATATTCAGTTCTCACATATCTTGTGAACTTTAACTTCTGTCATTTCACTCCTTAGTAATAACTTTGAAAATGTCAGAGGATTAATTTGACTTCCATGAATTTTCTCTTTCCTCTAACCTTCTGTTAGCCTTGAAATGTCTTTAGAGTATATTGCATGTATATATCATTGCATCAAGATTTATTTTTTCCCTCTGCAGTTCTGTTCAATTTAAAGTTCACTTCCTGTAGCTCTTATACTGAAATAATGGTACTCTGTGATTGAGGCTGGTTTATTTGTGACTGAATTATTGAGAGTGTGACGAGGATAGCAATAGCAGATCTCTATGCTGCCCTGTTTAAAACTTTTATGAAAGATATAAAAATTCATTCCCCTTTTTTTCTGGGATGTTGTAAAGAGAAAAAAAATTATACCACTTGTTAAAAAATATATTTCAATGTTTTTATTTTTATTCTTATTTAAACAGAATTTAATTACATTAAAATCTCTAAATTTCTCCCATTACGTACAAGCAGTTCTGTAGCTTATAAGATGATCAAGTTGTCTGAATTTAGCTCCAAGTATGAAAAGATTGAAATCACTTTCCTTTGTTGAATGTGAGCTGAGGACTTTCTGCTTCTTGAGGCTCCTGCACTCCCTGACTCATGGCCTCTTCCTTTACCCTGCAAACCAGCTATGACTGGCAGAGCACTTGTTATACTTCTTGTCTCCCTGCCTGGCACCTTTGTGTAACCTCCCCTCGCTCCCACTATTGCTTTATCTCTGCACCCTCTGATTCCCTTCTTTTAAAGGACTTTGTAGTTGGTGTGAACCACTAAGATAACCCAGGATCTCCCTATTGTAAGGTGAGATCAACAACATTCACGAACTTTTCCTCAATGATACCTAAAGCAGTGCTCGATTACATTTTTTAATGGCAGGAAGAAGCAGCGGTAGTGGTGGTGGGGGAAACATCTTTGAGCTTTGAGCTTTCAAGGGTGTATTCTTGAAGACCAGGCAGAACATGTTTTATTCTCAACAAATATAAATTCAGCATATTGAAGTAATATTTTCTTCTTCTATTTAGAGAAAGAGCAAGGAGTAACATAACATAACAATATAACATAAAAAGAAGGTAGCAGAGATATGGATGTTTCACTAGTAACAAGTATACTTGGTGTAGTACCGATAGAAGGTTCATGACAAAATCCATCATTTAATTACAAACACAATTACCATTTCTTTTCACATATGCATGAAGTGATCCTCATACGAGGTTGTTTATTGCACATTGATTTTTGTAGCAGATACTGAAACAGATTAGGAGTCCAGGGTACTAATTAAAAGAAAGTATAACTTTAGGTTTTATAACACAATACACAGACAACGTAAAACAAGGAACTTTTTTTACCAACAGGAAATAAAAAGCAAGATATAGAACTTGAATATTGGAGGTTGGGAGGAAAAGCAGAATACAGTGTTTAAACACAGCGTTCTGCAACCTCTATGGCTTTGCTCTTATTGGACATGAAGACTTTCAAAGAGGCTTAACTGATTTCTTTTCATTGAGGTGGTTCATCAAGCACTTGGAAATTTTTCCTTTTATAGTTAAAATTTGCAGAATCTGTTATATTGCATGAAATGGATTTCAAATAGGCAGACTGCACAGGCCGATAGTTATCTAGGGTCATAATATTTACCAATCTGTTTGATGAAACATTTCACAGTAAAAGACTGACCAGCAGGAATAAGAAAAAAAAATTATTGCTTCCAGTAGATCAGTATCTCCATGTTCACACACCGCCGAATTAAATACCTTTTGTGACAGGAAGACCACCTGCTCACATATTAAATACACATATCAATAATAGGAGAGCTTCATGAGAAATAGAGACTCAAATCCTACGAGGGAAACATTTGCTAGAATGGGAGAGAGAGAAATTAAATATTAAAAGTATTTTATTTAATTTCTTAGGAAGTCACCTTGTAGGGAAAAGGAAGGCATTAAAGAATAAGATGGAGAAACTAGGAAGAATTTAATAATTGGAAAAAGAAACTTGGCCAACTTCACTTAGCCACTTTCTTTTCATTAATAGGAACTCTGTTAAAGCACCAAGATTTTCTTTCAATTAATATTTCAAATGCACTGCTAGCATCTTTATTCAGGCAAACATAATTATGTTATATCAATAACTAAATCTATTGGTGATGTTTGTGTGCCAGGAAACATCATAGCAAAACTCATTATATATATATATATCTCCAACATTTTAAAACATGAGAACACTGAGACCTAGAAGAACTGACTAATTTTCCCCAAGGGCACAGAACAAGTCATCTGGATAGCTGGCATACAGAGCCAACGAGTAAGGTTTTGGAAGAAATGATTATGTCCATGTTTTCTTTGCAAAATCCCAAAATGGTGAATGAAATTCAGAAATATGCAGGATCAGTAATGTCTATCGACAAGAGGAAAGCTTCACTAGACATAGGCAGAAACGCCATCAAAGAAGGAAAGCACTGGGAAAAATAGTCAAGTGCACATACTTCCCAATCACATACTGCGTTATGTATTAAAATCTGATACTTACCTTAACTGGGTATGTAGACAAATGGGCTGACATGAAGAAAACCCCAGTCTCCTCAATTACAATGATGAAAAAACAACAACAACAAAAAAAAAACCCCAACCTCTTCCTTTGAAGGGCTCTACCAAGAACAAATATGATAATATATGTAAATCACTTCACAGTGCTAGACACACAGCCTGTGCCTAATAAATGATGGCTATTATATTATTATTATAGTCAAGTTTGAGTCATGACACCGGAGGAAGCCTATGCCTAGTAAATTTAATTTTCTCCCTCAGTGAAGTTGCTCATGTCCCTAACCTCCAGTAGTGCCTAATTCAGGAATGTGTGCTCAATAATTAATCATAGATTGTATTTCATTGCATTAGCCAACACTGCTTTCCACTTTTAGCTGTTTTGTAACTTCATGGAGAATTTGTCATTTTTTTCATTAACTGAAATAAAATGTAAAGTAAGAAACATAGAGAACATTCTGGCCTATCATTTCTAAATTAAAGAATACTTCGTTTTCCATGGTAGATGTTATCGTTTCTTTCTTCTTCTTTTTTTTTTTTTTGTACACAGTTGATCAAAATGTTTCTAACAGTTTCTGCAGCCAGAGAGCAATAACATCACAGGATAAAAAAATTCTATATATGTGGCTGAGAGCACAGGGCAGTCACAAGACTCTTATCAGTGAAGAATTATTATTTAAATAAAGTCAGTAACTGTTTTATTAAGAACAGAGTTAGTTTGTTATTTACTTAGACACCATCACTAACATATTTTCACACTGCATGCATCGGTTTTTATGCTACACCTTGGTGGGCACACTTCTAAAGGTATTTTCAATTTTCTTGTCTTCATCAAGAAACAGCTCTACAGGGGTGACTGTCTGATGTCCTTAGATATGGTGAATCTATGTCTAATTTAATTTCTCTTCAAATAGGAAACTGTTAAAATTACATCATTTCTTCAAAGTTCTAATACAATGTTGTTTTACCGATGGAGATTATACCATATAGTAAAGTTGAAAACCAGAATCTGTGTCTCTTCTTCCTAAAACCAGCTGCTCTTCCTGTGAAGTCTATACTACAAGGCACACTGCTCACCAGTGTCTTCAAGACTGTTTGTCTTGTGTCTCTTTAAGTCCTCTATGCAACCTCCTCCAATGTAACCTCACCATAGGATGCTTTCCTTGTTCTGAACTTTCTTGACTTTCTGCTCATACTGGGATCATTCCTGCAAACCTCTCCCTTCCCCTTTGCAAGAAGGATCCTTTTTATCACTGGAGTCCCAATTCAGACATCCAAACCTTGCTCAGCCAATCCAAATCTAAATTTGATTTAACCATCATACACTGGAACAAGTCTGCAATACTTTATTGATGAAGATCATTGTCTGAAATGAGTCCTTTGTTCACATGTTAAATGTCTGTCTTTACTAGACCAAGCATCATGAAAGTAGTAGGAATACAACAGGTCCCCAGTCTCTGTGAGTTCATAATGTGAAGACTTAAAATACCAGATGGAGAGGATTCAAGAAAAGTAGTACACCTATATTGAACATGCACAGATTTATTCTTAACATTATACCCTATTCAACTGAGTACAAATACTTATATACCACTTATAATGTGTCAAATATATCTTTGGATGTTCCTAAAAGCATATACCTGAAAGTTATATGCAAGTTTATCTGCAAATACTGTGGCATTTTATATAAGAGACTTGAGCCTCTGTGACTTCTGTACTGGGTCCTTAAGCCAAGGATATTACAGGAAGGCTGCATCTGTTTTAAACACCATTGAATCATCAGGGCCTGGAAGAGTGGCTGGTACAGTGCAGATTCTTAAAACATGTTTGCATCATTAATTATGGAATATTTGACGCTTATCTGCAGTGTTTGGATTTCAAATATATACATACGCACATACGCATATACATATACTCAATTTAATGAAAAGGTAAGTGGATCCATCCACTCTGGAACTTGTCTGCTTAAGTTTTCACACCCTATCCTGCCACTTATAGCTCTTTTGTTATTCTGTCAGAGAGCACCTGTCTTGCAGCGTCCATGGAAGGATCCCACATTAATGACTGTGAAGTGTTCAGCTCTGTAAGCTCTCAGCAAACAAGCCATCACTTTGCATTTGCTCTGTGTTCAGAAAGCTTTCATATACAAGTTTAGAGTAGAACACACGGCTAATGCATGACTTCCTGCAGTTAATTCACATTTGCTTTCTTCAGGGTTAAGGCATGCAAGTCCGCATCCTCCTTTGTCTTTGCAATTGTGTTCCAGAGATGTCCAAGCTCTCGGTGAATGTAACTTAACTTTGTACACCAAGTTTCCCATCTTGCATTCATAACTATCTGAATTTCCATAAAGAACAGTGTTGTACTATATATGACTGTAATCTATACAGAAATGTACGTGACTATTACACATTCAAAACATGTATAATTGAACCAAGATTGTGGTCATTGCCTGTAATCTCATTTCTGATGAGAGAGAAGCATTAAGGCTAGCCTGGGCTACATAGTGAAACTCTTTGTAAAACAAATACAATATGAGTCTGGGAGATTGCTTTGTATTTAAAGAGCTTGTATGAAAACCTGAATTTAGATGTTCTGTGTCCACATAAACACTGGTATGTCAGTATGCATCTGCAGCCTAAAGCTGGAGAGACAGAGGCAGATAGATCCTGGGGTCTTGGTGTCCAGTGAGTGTAGTTCAATCATCAAAGTCCAGTTTCACTAAGGGAATCTGACTCAAGAAGACAAAAGGGCAGAGAGTCATACAGAAAGGCACATAATGTCACAACGTGAACTGTTGCCTCCATACCCATATTTACAGACACAGGCTCCTTACGTATAATTATTCATAATGCAACATGCACAAATTTTAAAAGTATAGTAAAATAAAATAGAAAATAAATTTAAAGTTTATAAATATAATTTAATCCTGTGAAGAAGAGAGGGTCTTCGATGAAAGAGTATCATAAAAATAGTCACTGCTCTAAATTTGGATGTTGGGAAAGTGAGGAAAGTTATCCCAAAGAAATAGCATCTGAGCTGAAGTCATAGGCTGAGTAATGATCAGGCAAAATCTGAAACGTATAGGACTTTTTAAGTGTAATAGAAATAAGTGAGAGCTGAAAGGAGGTGACTCTGGGGATGAAGAGTTTGCTCTAAAAGTGTGAGGTTGATAGCACAGGTTGACCAGATGGAAAGACAGAGACAGTAATACTGCTGTGCAATTCCAGCACACATATTGTGAGATGGGGGAGCAGAGACAGGAACCTCTCCAAAAGCTCATAGGCCCACTTGCCTGGTGTCCTCAGCAATGAAAAACAAAAGACTGTCTGTATCTTAAATAAGTCTAGAAAATGAGGCTCCATACTGGAGGTTGTTCTCTGATCCCTACATACATGTCATGGCATGTGAACACACACACACGTCATATATACATACAATGCAAAAATAAAAATAACTAAATATCAGAGTGGCCTCTGACATGAACTGATTGGCCTGCTCTTTGATCAACTCACTGTGATGGGGAGCAGCCTTACCAGGCCACAGAGGAAGATAATGCAACCACTCCTGATGAGACCTGATAGACTAGGATCAGAAGGAAGGAAAGGAAGACCTCCCCTATTAGTGGACTTGGGGAGAGACATGTGTGGAGAAGGGGGAGGGAAGGTGGGATTGGGAGGGGAAGAGGGAGGGGTTTATGGGGGATACAAAGAGAATAAAGTATAATTAATAAAAATTAAAAATAAATAAATAAGCTAAATAAAGCAAAGAAGAAAACCTTAATGTGGAGCAATGAGTAGGAAGCAGGTTAGGGATGAGGTTTATTGAGAAACTGAGGCCTTTCAGACATTAGAAATTTGCAAGTTTTAAAGCATTTTACTTTTGTTTGTGTGTGTGTCCGTGTGTGTGTGTGTGTTTGTTTGTCTGCTCTGTGCATACAGGAGGCCTCTTGGGTATCTGACACCCTGGAGCTAAAATTACAATCAATTATGAGTCTCCTGATATTAACATGAGGAGTTGAATTCTGGTCCTTTGGAAGAACAGCAAATACTCTTAAAACATTGATCGTTCTCTCCAGCCCAGGACTGAGAACTTCATCATTCATGGAAATAAAATCCATGAAAATCTTATGTAGCTAAGCTCTCAGATCACACATGCATATTTAGAATCTCAGTTTGGATGCATTTGTTATAAAAATGGAGGAAACAAGGTTAAGTTTTCACTTGACTAAGGTAGAAAGATACAGATTCAATAGAGAGACAGAAATGTGGTACCATGCATGGTTCTAAGAAATATTCTCTATGTAGTGTGCTATACATGAAAACCTTTTAATCAAGAAATAT
This sequence comes from Pachyuromys duprasi, assembly GCA_028658305.1. Lineage (NCBI taxonomy): Eukaryota > Metazoa > Chordata > Mammalia > Rodentia > Muridae > Pachyuromys > Pachyuromys duprasi. The sequence goes on from CM053766.1 coordinate 73,433,409, forward strand.
GTGTCTGAAAACCCACCTGGCTAAATTCACTATCCAATCACTTTTCAAGAAGCATATTTAGGAAATAAATGTTGGATATGGACAAGTGTTAATTCTGGTTAACTCCAAGAAAACATGGTAGAGTCCTATTAAGTAATTGATCTCTTTGTAAAAGTTTTTACCTTAAATACAGATGTATTTTGACTGGTTTTTTCCCCTGGAAATAGCTTGTGATTGCAGGTAAAATCTGCTTGTTTCCAGTTTACCACTGTTATATAAATCAAACATGCCTTCTCTTGCTGTGAAGAGGGAAACAATAAGCATGTACTTAGCTCTACCTGCATAAATGCCAGCTTATGTAATTCATAAGTGGAAGTATCAAAACTAAAACATGTATCTGCTAAAAAGTGTAGCAGGTGCATCTCAGCTCCAACTGCCATAACAAAATAAAATGGTTTCAACAGACGTTTATTTTTTCATAATTATGAAGGCCAGAAAGTCCTAAATCTCTCCCTGTCCCTCTCCTCCCTCTTGCCATCTACAGCAGGTGGGAGAGCTGGCCCAGAGGTAATAAGAAAGAGAGCTGGCCTTGCCCCTCAGTGGCTATAGCACTTGGGAGAGCGGGCATGACACCTTTCCTAGACAGCAGAGTAGAAATGACCCTGGTGATGCAGGCATCAATAAGTGAGGGTGTGAGTGTGAGAAAGCTGACTCCAAATCTTGTCTGCTATAGAGTCACATGGGTGAGAGAGAGAGATGCTCTCCTCCCCACCTCACCCCTTGCCACCTATGGCAGGTGGGAGAGCTGGTCCCAAGGTCACAAGAGCAGAAGAGCTGTCCCTGTCCCTTACTTGCTGCAACATTTAGAAGAGGAGGCTCTGTGTTTTACCTGGGCAGTAAAATAGAGCTGTTCCCTGGCATAGGCCTGCGTGATCTGGCTCCAAAGGCATGAGTGTGGGAGAGCTTGCTCTTTTCTTTTTAGGCTGCAGCTCTGAATGAGCTAGCCAGGAGCAGAACTGGAGAGCTCACCCTGATGGTGCTGCTACAGGAGAACTGGCAGGCTAACCAGATAAATTACCACCTAGGCCGAGATCCAGGGCCTTGAGGTGGCCCACCCCAACATCTACCCCATCAATGAACAACTGGAGGGGGTGAAGGGGCTGGTCCTACAGATCCAAAGCTGAGGTAACCATTCCATAAGACCTGAGATGGTCACCTGAGTGCAAGTCATGCTGGCTCACTATTCTTGTTGTTTTCAGCAGACAACCTCCTGTTTTGCTCAGTTAAACCTCCTGTTTTGCTCAGTTAAACCTCCTATTTTGCTTGGTTAATTTTCCTGTTTTGCTTGGATATGTTTACTTGGAAACCTATGTAAGTGGTTTACTCTGTAATAAAGATGGCGCCTTGATCAGAATACTGTCTTGGTGTCACTTCTTCGTGTTCTCTGTCTCTTTTAATTCCCAGCCCCTTGTGCAGGCGGTTACTATTGGTAGTAGCGGGTGACTATAGGTGGTGCCAAAACCCGGGATTGAACCTGATATCGAAGGACCTGCTGAGGAACACTGTGACTTGGGACGTCCATTGTGCCAAAAGGAAAGCACATCGGTGACCGCCCATCAGGGAGAGTGCAAGGTAAGGGCCAGACAGCGCAATATGGGACAGAGCAATAGCAGGGGAGCGTTTATTGAAACGCTCAAACAATTAATCAAAACACGAGGAGTTGGGTTTGAAAATTGAACTCTTTAGGGCTTGATTATTAAGTAGATGTTAATTGTCCCTGGTTTCCTGAAAGTGGGACTTTGAATATAGCAGTTTGGGACCGAATGGGTAAAAAACTTAAGACCCCAGAATTGGCTTAAATGGCCTACCATTACCCTCCTTCAGAGAATTGGGCATTAGTTCTCCATGCTTACTTAGAAAGATGAGGAAAATTCAGGAACTGTTAAACCTTTCATCATTAAAGGACTGCCTGTTAATGTATGGGGGAGAGAAACTTGCATATAAGGGACACACAGGGATTTTGAAAATGCTGCACATCCTGGACTAGTCACTGCATAGAAGACACTGATAAACATTTTGTATTTAGATGCTAAAGTTTAACTAATTGCAAAATTGATTTACTTTTTATTAAGTTCTGTAGTGTGAGGGGCCGCACTCACATTCGCTATTACAAGATGGCGCTGATAAAACTGCGCATGTGTGAAGGAAATTTCCACTCATTGTGCTCTGCCTCTCCCATGGTGTCATCCCGCCTGATGAGTAACAGCCAATCAGAGGCTGACACATCCTAAGCGGAGGATAGTTTTCTATATAAGGGCTGGGTTTCTGCCGCTCAGAGTCTCCGTCTCTACTCGTTGTAAGCTTATGCTCTCCCTCTCAAGATGCATTAAAGCTTTACTGCAGAAGGATCCTGTGTGTGCCGCGTCGTTCTTGCTGGCGAGACGGTAACGTGAGTCACATCTGGTGCCAAAACCTGGGAAATTGACCACACCATCGTCAGCACCTCCGGAGACCCCTTGACTTTAAGGAGGATTCAGAACTGCAGGGACAGGTAGGTTCGGAGAGGTATGCATATCTCTGAAATTCTTGGGGTGACTGTTTTGGTTGCCCTTCTCTTGTTCAAAAAGGTAGTAGAGGAAGGACAGGTTGCCCTAGAGGAGGTTCAAGATAGCATGTCAGAAACCGAATGTAGTGAGAGGTTGGGTGCGCGCAAGAAAAAGGATACCCATAAAAGGAAAAAAGCTAAGGACCCTCCTGTAAAAGGAGTGCAACCCCCCCCCCAGGGGAAACATCACAAGGACTTTATCCTTTAAAGGAACTTGAGGCATTAAATATTGCTAGCTCTACAAGCTCTAGCTCCAATACCTCTGACAATG
>CM053766.1:73436763-73516372 GCA_028658305.1 Pachyuromys duprasi
TTCATATAGGCAATACCAATAAGGATAAAAGTTAATTTAGGTATAGAACTTTAAACTTACAACATAGATAGAATAATCAGATACATTCTCCTAAGTTGCTAAATGCACATAGCGTAGACATTGCATATGTGGATTTTACCTAACAGTTTTCATAATTTTTTTTTTACAGTTTTCATAATTATTATTGTATTAAAAGAAAAGCTTTGTGAGTCTTTGGTCATAAAGGAAAAAGGGGGAACTGAGGTAGCCATTCCATAAGACCTGAGATGGTCACCTGCGTGCAAGTCATGCTGGCTCACTATTCTTGTTTTCAGCAGACAACCTCCTGTTTTGCTCAGTTAAACCTTCTGTTTTGCTCAGTTAAACCTCCTGTTTTGCTTGGTTAATTTTCCTGTTTTGCTTGGATATGTTGACTTGGAAACCTATATAAGTGGTTTACTCTGTAATAAAGATGGCGCCTTGATCAGAATACTGTCTTGGTGTCACTTCTTCATGTTCTCTGTCTCTTTTAATTCCCAGCCCCTTGTGCAGGTGGTTACTATTGGTAGTCGCGGGTGACTACACAAAGCCACAGGATCTCCACGACACAGGAAACAACAAGATATCCAAGAGGAGTCCCAATGATGTTCCCCTATTGATAGTGTAGCAGAAGCCAGAGGTCTCCATCCAGCGGGACCAATGACTCATTGCAATGAACTTTTGCAAGCAAAGAAGTGTAGACGAAAGGGTGTACTGTGAGACACACTGTGACACACTACAGCTCCCACAACAAGATTTTTTTTTCTTTTGGGGGGGGGTAGAATTCAAGGGTGGAGAGTAGGTATGATGGAATGGGGGGTGAGTGGAATTACAGTTCATGATGTGAAATCAAGGTTCTGGATGGGTTTGGTGCCTGGGGATGGTTTTCTTCCTGGATAGCAAAAATGTTAGCTTCTCAAAAGCCATCATGCATGAGGGTAACAGCAAGAACCAGAATAAGAGGGAGTGAGAAAATGTACACACTGATTTCCCTTCTCTATGCATACAAACTCCAGGAAGTAGCCTTCAGTGTCAGAGAATGGTCATGACTTCTTATGTGATAAGAGCTGTATGGGAGTATGTAATGGCAAGAACATGAACCATGAGCATCAGGGGCATAGTACATGTGAACGGGAGAGTGTGATGTGACTCAGAGTGCAATCAACTTAATTGAAACAATTAAAAAACTAGGATGACCTCTGACAGCATTTCCTGGATTAATAAAAGAACACCCTTCCCCAGAGTGGGTGGGGCCTTCTAGCGCCCAGTTGTAAAGAGGGCTTCAGGGAATATAGTGTTGCTTTTCCCTGCCCACATTTACTTCTCCACAGTGCATGCATGTACTCTGCTGCTACTGGTTTTTCCATTCATAGCAGACACTGGAACACTTTAATGTGTGGATTCACTTTAACTGGAATCAAAGAGCAATGGTTCTTCAGGAATCTTCCAGGCATTTAGTACCAGGCTGGGACTGCTGAGCATCCAGCCTCGTAGTCTGAACAGGTTCTAGGCCTCTCCAGTTAGCAGACAGCCATTATTGGACAACTCATCCTGTACTGTGGAAGAAAAGATAACAGATCCCATTTGGAATAGGTATTCATTCTGTAAGTTCTGCTCCCTAGAGAACTCTGACTGGTGCAGACAGTCGGTTGTTCTTGAAGAAATACAGCAAGGGGTCATCAGAATGTTAAACTGAGGTTATCACTGTAGGCCATCACAGGAGAAAGGGAGGCAGTGACCATGGGCTAGGTGGAGGAAGCCGTTCAATGTATGTATTTTGGAGTACTAAGTGAAGACTGATATACAAGCAGAAGGAGCAAAATCGAAAATTAGCTATTACTTATGAATCTAGCAAGAGGCACCCTAAAGCCTAAAATTAGATAATCAAAACAGACTGATACTAATTTCTGATCAGAGAACTTTTATAGTGCTTTGCCAGCAGTTGCAAAGGCTTGAATAAATGGCCTTACAAGGGAACAGCATGCTTTCCGAAGAGTTCGTGCATGCAGGTGTACCTTCAAAGAATTCTGCTTAAAAACAAAAAAGAAAACGATGTAAGCGGGGACAAATCCCAACAGAAGCGGCATGTCCCTGCCTCACCCCCAAGCATTTATTTATTCCAATCATCAAACTCTCTCCTGAAAGCAAGAGTTTGTATTCATGCATGATACCTCCTGTTACCTGTGATAAAAAACAGAAAGGATTAATTAGATTCAACCAGAAAAAAGCTCAGATTTTTGAAACACGAGCTAAAATGGCTTATTTAACACTTTTCTGAAGTCAGAGTAGCTTTAGACCTAATAGAAGACTGCATACTTTGGGGTTTTTTTTGTTTTTGTTTTTGTTTTGTTTTGAATTTCAGGGATAATTGTTGGAGACTTTAAAACAACATTCCTCCTTCCCTACCCCTGAGAGGACATAAGCTATAAATTTTGGCAACTTTCAGGAGGAGAAAGATAAAAGAAAAAGGGGAAAAAGCCATACCATCAAGTTAAACCAGAGTAGATGTCAGCCTCAGAACTGATAAATAACTATGTGATGAAGCAGGCAGTTCTCATCCTCTAGGTGGCAAACCCTTATGGGTCACATATCATATATCCTTCATATCAGATATTTACAATATGAGTCACAGGAGTAGCAAAATTCCAGTGATGAGATAACAAGGAAAATAATTTTATGTTTGGGGGAGGTTCACCACAATATGAGGAACTATATTAAAGGGTCACAGCATTAGGAAGGTTGAGAACCACTGGGCTAGAGGAGGGAGGAAGCCTAGAGTATTAGGGGAAATATGCTTAGGGACAGAAAGAAGGAAGAGTTACATCTTTCTAACTAATTCAGAAAAGAAGTCCAACTTACGAAGCTGTATGGCTAAGGCTCTGTAACCAACTGCACTGGGACAAAGATTATGAAAGGGAAAATATATTATCTCACTTAAGGGACACTCAGTCCTCCCATTTCTTCAGTATTGATGAATGTGAAGCTCATTCCTGAGGAATGCTCTCTTGTTAAGGGGAGAGACAATGGTATGTCACTAGCTAAAGATAGCTTCCATTCTTTAGTGTTACATTCCTCCTTTGTAGCAACAACCTTAAAATCACTTAGAAAATGGGCTGAAATTGGGTACTAGATATAGCCCATTATCAGTATTTTTTTTTTAAATCTAGAGCTCTAGTTCTAAAGCTGTTCAACAAAAGGAATTAATGTCTGGTCTGGAATTTCAGTTCCCACCCTCACATACAACTTCCATGACAGGGTAGTGCTCTTCCCTCTCCTGAGGAGAAGGGAAGGAGAAATGGGGGAAGAGGGTGGGAGAATGGGACTGGAGGAGAAAAAGGAGGGGACTTCAGTTAGAATGCAAAGTGAAAAAAATAAAAACATCAATTAAAAAAATAAAGAAAAAGAGAAAACCCTTTTTCTGTTTATGTGGTCCAGAGAATGATCTCTCATAACTGCGTTTGGTTTTGAATAAGTGCAAGTAGTGAGAGAAAGAAGTGCCAGATAAATAGCAAAACACAGCCAAAGCGATGTTTACTGTACCCAACATCCAGCAGAGATCAGTAAGAATGCCTGGTGAACCCATGAGGCTGGAGCTACCCCTTTGAAGGTTCCTAGGCAGAGGGTTCTCCGCGGATAACTCAACTGTTTTCATTTCAGGCAACGTTAGATTGTTATATAGATAGTAGTAACCACTGATTGAAATAGTTAATGCTATATCTGTTCTTAAGGGCACAATGCCTTTATTTTGGGGATATTTTCTGATTAGTCTTTTTCCTTGTGTAAGAGTCAACTGGACTGACTCAGAGCAGGGCATTTTGGGGAACACTTTGAGACAAACATGTTTGAATCTCAACTAGGAAGGCCAACAACCCTCATCTCCAGAACCATTTACTTAGTCTGCTTTCTATGGGTGTGATAAACATCAGAACCAAAAGCAACTTTGGAAATAAATAATTTATTTATTTCATATTATGCCATATAACACATCATGAATGAAGACAGCAAAGGAACTCAAGGTAGGAACTGAAGCAACGGCCAGGAAGAAATGCTTCTTACTAGTTTCCTACTCATGGCTTGCTCACCCTGCTTTCTTATACCACCCAAGACCAATTGCCCACAAGTAGTGCTACCCAAAGTGTCCTGGGGCCTCTTGCATCAATAAGATTAATGAATCAAGAAAATGCCCCTCAGTCTTTTCTATAAAGCAAACTGGTAGAGCAATTTTCTTAACTGAGCCTCCCTTTCCCCCAGGCGACTCTAGCTGTGGTCAAGCTAACAAACCAAACACAACAAAAAGAACAGGACAAACAGCTTTTTGGTGAACACAAACAGCACATGGCAATTTACCAATGTTATGAACACAAAGAAGTCATTGCTCTTGTGTAAAACTGAAGAAGATACCAGACTTACATTTTCAAAAGGAGTAAAGAAGACCGAGGGAAGGAACCCAGTGACGTACCCTCGGCAGGAGACCTACTATTGAGTCTGAGGAGGACAAGCCAGACCCACAATATCTGTACAGAACTGTACAAATGGGTCTTATCAACCACTGTGTCATGTGCTAGCAACAAGAATTGACAAGAGAAAGGAAACATTTTCTTTCTTGTTAGAGTTCAATTAGAGATGGAACACTCGATTTTGGAGGGCAACCCTCTGATATCTATAAACTTTATTAAGCCCTAGGGATGGGGCAGATCAAGCTAACAGAAGTATCTGTCCTTAGCATGTCTAACATGAAATCTCCCCTGGTTACCCTTTGCTAACCAACTGCTTGAAAGCCTATACCCACAATCTGTTAATGTATATCTGTAAGTGGAGACAGACAACCTGAAAAACTTAATGAATACCCTATCTATTACAAAGAGATAAAATTGTAGGCTAATGTAATACGAAAATTGATATTTACCTCTAGAGGGTATCTTTTAATTCTTTAGCCTAACTTTAAGATCTAGGTCAAATCAAGTTAGTCTAGACATGTCGTGATGCATTTGGAAAGACAAAGGGAGCATGTATTGGAATATTTTTCTTACTCCTTTGTCTGCTCCCCCAGAGTGTCTTTGGGAGATTACCTCCCCTGGTGAGTGACCCAGAGGGAAGGAAAGTCCTGTCTGAGCCGATGCTCTAACTGATGGAAAGCTAAGTTTTCATTCTGTCCCTTAGCAAAAGCCCACCATATTAGCTTAAGAGTAGTCTGTCTATTCTGGATTAAAATCCATATTTTTTTTCTTGTTCTCAATTTCCCTGACCTGTTCTTTAATGCTTTTAACCTTATTCTCCTTAATTTATGAATTGAACTAAAAATATTTTAACAACAGTGGCATTTTCTCTGTATATATATTTTGATTGTATTCATACCTAATTACTCTCTCTTGACCTATTCCCACTTCCTGTAATCACACTATTTTTCCTAATTAGCCCACCTTTGACTTTCATGTCTTTTGTGCACATGTGTGTTTCTCTGTGAATCAATGAGTTTCCTTTGTGTTATTTACTGGAGTCTGAGCATCTCACTAGTGGCTACCCTACTACACAAAGTATCTTTCCTTCCCCCAGTAGTTATAAACTGCCTATAAATCTCCAGAGATGAACAGGGCATCATGATTCTCACCTTTCAGTGATGGAAAGTTAACAGGCCCAATCTCATGTGGGTTCTATGCAAGAAGTCACAGCTTCTATACCTCAGGAGTGCATGGGCTGTGTTGTGCCTGAAAGACATCATTCCCTGGCACTCCATACCTCTAACTCCGGCTTTTCATTCCTATTGCCCTACTCCATTTCTACTGTATTCCTCAAGTCTTGGAGAAGATGATACAGACATCCCACTTAGAGCTGAGCATTCAATGGTAACTTCTTAGAGCATTTTGATGTTATGAGACTGTACAGCAATCATTGTCCACCGTGAAAAGAAGCATCTCTGCTGGTCTGGCTTCCTAAGTCTAAAAGTAAATTAACCTCAGTATATCGGTTTTTGGATTCATGGAAATATGCTCACTATGTAACTAGTACCTATCTGTCTAGATGTCCGTTTGAATGCCTATCAAAGGATGAGCTTTTCTGTTTTTGAGAGTTTGACACATGGATATGAACATACTCTAGACGAGGACATGGTGTTAGGAAAAGTTTAACATGTTTTTGTTGTTGACTTTTCTTTTTTTTTTTTTTAATCTAGGAGTACTGAGTAAACCAGTTCTATGTACAAGTCTTTATCTTCCAGTGTGTTCTGAAATATCAAATCTCTATGTGCCCTCTGATGGAGTTGGCTAGGTGTATAAGTCTTCCAAAAAATATTTTACTAATCAAATGTGTCAGCTATTACATAAAGCATTTGTATTTGTTATCATTCTCTTCTAGATACTGGGATGAGTGCTAGACGTAACCAGCAAAGTGAATCTCAACTTCATACCACTTAGTCATAGGACAATGACTTTAAACAAATTATTTGAATGGAAAGGAAATGCAGTGTGCTGTGGCAAGTTAGGAAACAGTGATTTTAAGGCTGACTCTTAAAGAATCGCTGTGGGAAATTGAGATTTCACATTGAAATCAACAGGGCTAGAATCATATGCCTCAGCTTTGTGGAGCTCGTAATGTGAGCAGCTGTGCTTTTATACCAGGATACCCAGGGGGTAATCTAGAAGCCAAGGGATAAACACAATGCACACTTCTGGGCATCAGTTTCACTTGAAGATTTGGAAAAACAAACATATTTTATATTAAAACAAATATAGATATGTTATGTGGCAGACCGCATGCATGTTAAAGATAAAAGATGGAACTTCAAAGAAATTTCACACTGGCTGTGATTTCCTTTGAACCCTCAGACTCCCTAGAGGTGTATCTGCACTCTTGTCTGCCTTTAGGGGCACCTTATTATAAAATTTACATTTAGCAAAGCGTGTGAGGAACATGTGGTCAAAAGATTTTTGTTTGGAGCCTGAAATAGCTGGAGAGCATTGGTTGAGTGCTGTCTGTGACTCAAGTCTTCTCAAGAATGACAGGATTACTGCCTGCTTTTCAACCTTGCTGGACAGACCCAATCAGAGAGGAAAGACATTTTTCCAAGTCAGTGTTTGCTGTAAAATGAGCATTCAGTAGATGTTAGGCACCTCTTTCCAATGTCAACGGAATAAATAATTGTCTGGCAGCTTTTTTGTTTAGACTCAACACAGCTAGCACTACAGAAGGAGGAACCAAGGAGAGCAGGTTTCAGAAAGCCCTGTGTGATGCTCCCATCTGTTTACCCATTAGCATAATAGCAACTATTATAACAGCTCACGGATGTGAGTGTGTGTCTGTGTGTGTGTGTATGTGGTGAATCCTAAATGCTTCTAAACTGTAACTTAAAAGAAGAAAACAAACAAACCTACCCATTGCCCATATGCTGATAGTTTTCTTCGATATTGCTATTTTTTATTTTAGTCATTTCCTGCTATTAGAGAAAACAACCAAGCATTATACAAGGGTATAGCCTGTCCCTGTAATGCTTAGAGTAGAGAATTCAAAAGCCTCTGATAAATGTTAAAATAGCTGTACAAATGAAAATGATATTTTGATGGTTATGGTTTTAAAGATATTCCAGTAAGGAGCTCTTTGTCACTATATTATTTGTTGATACTTGGAATGAAGCTATCATTTAATTTTCTTTATCTCAGCTGAGTTTTAATCTCTCTTTCAATGTCCTAAGCCCTATAAGTAATCAGTAAATTTTAACAAATTTAGCTGATTATGTCTTGGTATTTATTTATTTATTTATTTTGCTTTTTCAATATAGGGTTTCTCTGTGTAGCTTTGACTGTCCTAGAACCCACTCAAACACACTGGCTTTTTGCCTCTTGAGTTATGGGATTAAAGGCATGTGCCATCACTGTCCAGCTTATATCTTGTTTTCTTTTTTTAATAGAGAGGGACACATAGAGAATATTGTACATTAAGATAGCTTTTAATTTTCCCAAATTCTTTAAATCTAAAAGAATTCACTATCTTAATATTATACATGAAAAATAGTTTAGATTCTCTTCATTTGATCAAAAGAATAAATATATGGTTGTGTACATATTCTAACATATATATTATTTAAAATACATTATCATATAATTCAAAAGTTATGGCATACTTGAATTATTAAATTAAAGGATTATTTATCCAAATCCTCAGTCTTGCAGATAGAAAATATTCATCAGGGACACGGTTATTATGGCCAAGACCTGCTGTTCTGTCTCAGAGAAGATCTTGGTCAGTCCACTAGGTATAAGTAAGAAAAGTCTCCCAGCATCCATCGGGGAGGATGCTGAGAAATGGTTACAAGTAAATAGAATTCTGCAAGTCCGCAACTGCCGAAATGTTTGTAAGCGGTATAAAGCAAGACTTCACTCTTTAATAGTTCTCAAGATTGAAGTCATAGCACGAAGGTCTTTTCATTGTCAGAAGCCCAAGAATTCCAATTGCCTTAAAGGAGGACAGAACCATTATCAAGCATGTGTGTTCCACATTTCCTTGAGTTCTATAATCGCTGCCTATTCCACCTTCTTAGGTGTATGTAGGAATGAAAATTTGTTCTTATCGGCAGCTGGGGGTGGGGGTGGGGCAGCACACAGAGTTTTTTCATGTGTGAATCAGAGCAAATACTTCAGGTTCTCACCTTCCCCAACCCTATGGATGCTGATATAACCGTCAGTCCCTGTAGTGTTCTAATGCCTGGTGGCCTGCCCTCTCCTTCTGTCTGGGACTCATGGAAATGTGAAATCTCTCCTCACGTGCAGCCAACTGCCGTGCTTGCTTTGGACCACACAAATCCTACAGCAGAGCTACCTGGCACCTCCTCAGCGTAAGCGTCCTTCTGAGGCCTAGCTGAGCTTTAGGAGCAGCACAAAATGCCTGTGTTCAAAAGTCAAGAAAAGCAAATCTTATAACTGTAGCTACCAGTCCTGTTTAATCAATCAGTTCTTCTTTGTAGATTTGTGATGATCCATGTTTTTGTTGCTGTTTTGTTTCGCTTTTGTACAAGCAGGGTTTTCATGCTTCTTGTAGGTCTTAAATCAGTGACAGCCTTAATTTTCAAAAACAAAGACTGTGTTTTCTTTCACCTTTAATCATCCTTCCAAGATCTAGTATGAAATGCGTGTTTAATAGATACCTTTAAGATTGATAAGAGTGTTGGTGAATGAGCCTTTCTCTTTGAGTTAAAAAAAAAAAAAAAGCCAGACACTATTGGTGTTGTGCTCTGTTTCCTGGAGTGAAACTTGCCTCTGTGGATAAGCACCCCACCATTTTTAAATGTAAATTCCAAATCTGTATCTTTTGGAATAACTCAACATAAACTCAGAGCATTCAGTTTTAACCAGCAGAATCCAAGTCAGTCAAACTGGCTGACATAATCTAAGAGGGAAACAAGCCCTTAGAAATAACAAATGACAAGTAACTCCTGAAGCTAGCCACAGCTGGACATGTCATTTCACCAGTGGAATTTCCTCTACAGGCGTTCACATGCTACTGCATAACAAAAAAAGACGACAGGTTAGCTGTACATATATTATCTGCCTTTAAGATTACAATCTGTTGGGCTGGAGAGATGGCCCAACGATAAAGGGTGCTGGCTGTTCTTCTAGAGGACCCAGGTTCAATTCCCAGCACCCAAATGACAGATCACATCCATAAGTAATTCCAGTCCCAAAGGATGCCATACTCACACACAGATGTAGATGCAGGCAAATTACCAGTCCACATGGGATTTTTCTAAAAAAATTATAATACTTTTGACAGATTATATAATATCCTTAACTACACCCTCAGCCATTTCATAAAGTTGGTGCTGAACTTGTCATTGCTTCTCATAGGGATTACTTTCAGCTGCTGTTCTTAAAGTAAGAACAAATACCATTGGTGTTTATGATATGCTATGTCACCCCCTCTTCCATGAAGCCTTTGTTTCATCTAACACTAATATTTCCAAATATTTTTTATTATGAAAAATATTGAGTCCTCGGCTTCTTATAACCACAGTAGTAGCTCTAGAAATTTCATTCAAGGCCTTTGTATTATAAACACTCACTAGAATGCTGAATTAAACAAATGCCTGTCAGTGATCTTAATTCATAGACTTCATGGAGAGCTTCACAAAGGTATTTAAAGTGAATGAACTGCCTGCGGTATAGTTCAGTGTTAAAGCACTGACTTAACATGTATGAAACCCTGGGGTTGATCACTTGATCTGCAAATGTGTGTGTGTGCGTGTCTGTGTACGAGAGAAAGAGGAAGACAGAGAGAGAGGAGAGAGAGAAAAGAAGGAGGTAGGACAGAAGGGAGAGAGGCAGAGAGAAAAGGAGGGAGGCAGAGATGAAGAGAGGGTGAAAAGATGGAGGCAGTGTAAAAAAAGTGCTTCAACTACAGCCATACATATTCAGTAGCTGACACAGTTCTGGTTTCATAGGAATGACTTTCATATCCCTAGTATTCAGGCTCTGAAATCCTCCAAAGGTGATGGGCCAGTGTCTGCATTTTCTGTTGGACTTTTTGTGTCCCAGATGAAAGATGCCTCTTTTCATTTACATTTTCTCTTCTGTGTTTTCTCACTGAGAGAAGGACTACTAAGAAGCCGCAGAGCAAAACCGGGTCCAGTGAACTTGCAGATTGTGTCCTGTTCTCATTCGTCTTTGGCAGCAGTAAAGTTCTCAGTCTTTGTCCTAACACAGTTTGATCTCGAAGGCATGTGAGAAGCTGACAGCCTTTTAAGGTTGGTTGGGAATGTACTGAGATGCAGTTCAATTTAACATCAATCCAACCATCTACTTCTCAGAGTAACTTTTGAGAGGAATTGTCATTGATAACAGTTAACCCTGAATTGTGTGGAGTCCTAGTTTAACCACATGGGATCTTAGAAATTGTCCTTTATAATTCCAGTGATGGTATTCACTCCTACAAGGTAGCTACAAAAGTTATCTTCATTCAACAAATATAACTTGTTCTCCTACTACATGGCAATCCTCACATTAGGCACTGGGAACAGAATAAATACAAACAGTCAAAGACCCCATCTTTTGAAGCTTACATGCTACGGGGAGAAGGAAACTATTAAACAGATAAAAACGTAAGTAATAGCACAGCCACAGACAATGACACACAGTCCGAAAAAAAATATGTGAGGATGGTTCTATAATCCCAGTGATTAAATAAGAGCTTCTCGAGAAGATAACATTGTAATAGAGGTAAGACTACTTAAAAAAAAAAAAAAAAAAAAAAAAGGTCCTATCCAGGAAAGGGAGATAGAGAGACAGCTTTCAGGCCAGAGGACAGCTGGTGGAAAAGTTAAGGACAAAGCTGGGTGTGCTGAAAGATAATCTGCTTGGAGCAGGATGGGCAGAGCCATGTGCAGTCAGATAACCAGGAAGAAGTAAGCAGAGAGCAGACACCAAAAGGATCCTTTAGGCTGTAAGAAGTTGGAATTCTATTCTAATTGAAATAGGAAACCACTGAAGGGTTTCCATCCGGGAAAATAATAGATTTCACAAATCATGAGCCTATCTTCTGCTGATTTAGAACTGGTTGTAGAAAGTGGGAGGGGGGTGGAGAAACTGAGAAACAAATTGCATGCTGTTGCCCAGGGATTTGAATAAATGACCATGAAAAGGCGAAAAGTGTTGAGATTTACGATTCACTTTGGAGAGGGATGGCAGGATTTTCTGGTACACTGGGTTCAGGGAGAAGCTGATGAGAGGAATTGTGAATGGTGTCAGCCTCTGCCCTAGAATACAGATTAAATGGATAGCAGCATAAGGAAGTCTGTCGAAGAGCTCTAGGAAGAAGAGTTGGAGGGCAGTGAGAACAGAGGGAAGCAGATGAGCAATGTGAGAAGTCAAGACCTTTTGGAAAAACTGTGTGTGAAAAACCTCTTGATCATGTGATATGCAGTAGTCTTGGGGAAAGAAACAAGAGTCTAGGAAAATAATAAATAGAGGCTACCTTATGTATGTAGAAAACGGTGTTGAATCCACGCACCCATTGGTCTATAATATTTCAGCACTTTCTTTTCAACTACCTAATTTATTTATATTTTATACAAATTCAGTAAATGTGCAACTTAAATAATAACATTTTATTAAATATGTATTTTCTCATGTTTATGTCTCATTCTTCTCTGTAGCATCTACAGTTTAGAGTGGAAGATACAATTTCATATTCATGAATATTTAATTCAATAGAAGACTTCACTGAGTATTACACAACTTTTCTTTTTCCAATTCAGTGACCCCAGCTAATGTCTAATTCTTCTTGCTAATTCTAGGAAAATTCACATTTGAACAATTCAGAGGCAGTCATAAAACGGAATAATGAAAAAAAATTTATCTGAAAATTGTGTAAGGTTGGTGGTCCTATTGTTAATTATGTTTTACTTTCCTTTGTATTTCTTTAGTCATAAAATTAACATTTTAGAAAATTATCTAGAAAAGAAGTAAGAAAAATTCCAAATAGCAGTCATTTTCTTCAAGATCGCAGAGTAGATTTCCCCCATTAATATCCAGCTTGCTTTCCTTTTTACTGAAAATATAGTATTTGGTATTAGATACTCATCATAGATATCCCAAAGAATGGAAAACTTAATGGTACTACTCAATAAACACTTCCCAATTCATTTTGAAATACCTTTTATTTCTGATACAGGGAAATAGAAAACAGGAAAGAGCTCCTCATGACTGAGGAGCATCCAGAAGGTCATAATTACAAAAAGAACAATGGAATTCTCTGCTGATAAGCTGGGGAGGTTTTTATTAACAAAACATCTAGTCATGAGTACAATTTTTTATTCATCTCCAAAATTTCAGCATCCTGGACTTGGAAACTGTAGTACTTCTTAATGGCTTGAACCATAAGATAACACGGTAATAATGATTATATCCTTTCATTGGCAGGGAAAATGTACTAAAGCCTTCTACTCAAAATTGACAGCTCGTATTTAAAACTATCTGACATGCTGGAAAGTCTGAACGTGGATTCCATCCTGTGTGAGCACAGCTGAGCTTTGCTCTGTTTGATTTTTTTTTTTTTTTTATGTCTTTCAGATTTGCATTGTTTGATGTTGGAACTCTAGAATTTTTTTTATTGTAATTCTCTTTCCTTTGGATGGACAAAGGGAATCTAAGTAATGCCATCAGGAATAGTATGTCAGACTTGGTTCACAGCCTGAGCCCCCACAGGCAGAATGTGCCTGTGCCGTTCATCTGGTATTTCCCAGGATGCCTATCAGACTGTGAAAAGCATTTATGGAAGAAAGAGCATGAATGAAGAAGATGAGGACACACAGGATAAACCTAGGGCGAAAGCACATGCACAGCTGGCTAATAGAGCAAAGCATGCAAAGGAGGCCAGAAGTTTCTGAGGCAATGGCTATGGAAAACAGACATGAATGCCCAGGAGCTAGGAACAGAGGCCCTGGATGCAGACAGTCTTTCTGTGCCCAAGCTGTACCTCACAGTAGCTGTGAACTTGGCTGGGAGGTTTGACACCTCTGAATGTTGCTTCTTCACCAATCTAATGAAGATAAGAATGGCATCTACTTCCTACACTAATGTGAGCTTTAAACAACTTAGGATGTTTAATGGATTTTAAATGGTAGCAGGCAAGCAATTCCTCTTGGGAAATATTTGCCTTTTATTTCAAGAGCTTCCATGAGCTTAAAAATTAGTGTAATTTTGTTAGTTTGTTTTTACTTTAGATTGGGCAAACAATCACAATACTCAAGAACACTTTCAGAACAAACAGACATGTAGACCTCCCCTCCCACCCCCGACAACACACACACAGACACACACACACACACACACACACACATATTCACAATCCTCTCTCCGCACAGAAGCTATCAAATCATGGACCAGGAAGGAATAAGGAAGGACAAGGAACATATTTGAGGAGTGACATGGTGAGTTTCAATTGAAAAGTAATAACTGGAGTTTAAAGAAGTTTGTGATTGTTCCAGAGTGGCACTAAAGTGCCAAGTTCATGAGGGCTTGCTGTTGATTTCACAAGAATTTGATAAGGCAGAGTGCTAGCAAGTGAGTGCTAAGTGTGTGGGGGCTAACAGAGACTTTGAAAGTAATAAGAATCTTGGACCCCTACACATAGAAAGTATACTAAGAGCTACTGTAATTACCTAAATGAAAGAACAGCAGCCTTTCTTTAATCATAGCTCAAGCCCAAGGTTACCTGTGGCTGAACATGTCATACCATTGCATACAAATACCACGAAGCTTTCAGCAGGAAGTGGTTTTTAGCTATCTTCCATCTCTTATTCATTTTGTCATGTTTTTGAGGATATTTTTTTAAATCTGTGTTTACAAGACGATTTTCTCTTACAAGAAAGCTTTTGAAGTAAAAAGTAACACTGAACCTATGAACACAAGCCACTAAGAAATCTAATGCAAATGAAGTCCAAAGGACATGCATTGGTAAAGGTTTTGTTTTATTCCCCTGAAGACTTTGCAAAGCTACAATCACAATTATTCTTCTCCGTCCTTGGGTGAATTTTGTAAATTCAAGGCATATTAAAGGGTTGATTGCATATCTGAAATTTCCTAAATAATATCCTCTAAATTTGCACTGAAAGAGAATTGTTGTCATAGATTATTACACAATATTTCTTACCCAGATTACAACTACATAGGCACAACTACACAGAGATCCAAAGAGTTCCTTGTTCCAGGAACCCCAAAAGACCAGCTCCAGGATGAATGAGTCCCTCTGAAGAATCTTAGGAATAAAACTTCAGTCACACTCTTGACAAGGGGTTATTGTGATGAAAGTGAATCAGAAACACCAAAGGGCTAGGTACAAGGGTCAATTCATAGGACCAGGCACAAACCACCAAGAGAGATTGCTCAGATCAGACGTTAGGATATTTTTCAATTTCCTTATGCAGCCAAATGATATATAGCACTGAAGCTTATCTCTTAATCTGTTTTGTGATGCGATAACAGAATCCTTGAGACTGGTGGCCTGATGGTGGGGACAGAAGCCTATTAATTGATAGCTCTGAAGGCTGAGAAGTTCAAGATCAAAGCAATGACATAGTGAGGAGCTACCTGCCATGGCATCAACGAGGAGAGGCAGAAGGACAAAAACACAAGAGTGTGAGCCCACACCTGTGAGCTTTTTGGGAATATTATGTTTGGTGCCAAGAGCTAGAGAGCAGTTCAGGTCTCTTCTCTGCACATAAACCTGTAGGCTTAGATTTTTCAAAAACCTACTTTATTTAGGGTTCTTAAATGCTTCTACCTCCCTTCCAACCCTTTGACCAAAGGTAGGGGAGAAAGAAGGTTATTAGGAAATGGGGGTTGTGGACATTTTTAGACATAGTTCCTTAGAGCGATTCCACTATTCACTGTCTGTATACCAGCAGTCCAGTCAAAGCAAGACTCCAGCGAATTGACACTAGTCATCGTAAGCAACAAGAAGTACCGTGAGAAGTTCTCTGGAGCATTTCTCTCTGAGAAGTGAAGGGTAGAAAAACGAAGACCAGTGGGGTGATCCAAAGCATAGTGATGCAAAAATGATTTCTCCCTGTCCAAGGACTTCTGCTTACCCATTCTCAGAGTCCACACAAGGCAGATTTTCCAGCAGTAAAAACCACACCCCTTGCAAGATACAGCTTCCAGGAACTTGTCTGTTTTCAGCTGACCAAGATCATGTGCCCTCCAAAGAGTTTGAACTAAACATATTTCCACATCCTGCATTTGAAAACAAAACAAAACAAACAAACAAACAAACAAGCAAAAACACCTATAAAAGAAACCAAACTTTCACTACATACACCCAAGCTGAATTCTGGGCACTTTTTTTAAAGATTTTTATTTTATCACAGATAATGTACTTTGTATCCCAGCCATAGCCCCCTCCTGCATTCCCTCCCTATCTCTCTCTTCCCTCCCTCATCTCCTTCCTGCCCCTTTCCAAGTCCACTGATAAGGGAGGACCTCCTCCCCTTCTATCTAACTCTAGCTTATCAGGTCTCTTCAGGAATGGCTGCAATGTGCTCTTCTGTGGCCTAGCAAGGCTGCTCCTCCCTCGAGGGGGGCGGGGAGGTCAAAGATCCAGCCATTTTAAAGGATGAAGAGGAAGGATTTTACCGTTCCTGACACCCCTGAGCTTGACCTGTCTAATTAGACTGTTAGATATGGCAAGCAAGGTTTCACAATGTAAGCACTGCCCAGAAAACAGTGGTCAGTTCTGTTAACATATTTCATTACCATCACTGACCACTGTCTTCAGGATTCCCCTCCCAACTGATGAACCCTCACCTCAGCATCTGCCACACTTGAGTCATGTATCAGTGAGGAAGATCAGAATACCATCTGTCAAAAGTGTGTGTGTGTGAGTGAGTGAATTTATGGAAGAGCATCCTCACAAATGCCACAAAATATTTGCAAGTGTCTATGTCAGAAACACAGTTGTCTTGAAAATTTATCAACTCTCGGTTTTCTGTGTAGCCTTGGTTATCCTCGGATTGCTTTGTAGACCAGGCTGATCTTGATCTCAATGATACCTACCTGCCTCTGTCTTCCCAAGTCCTGGGATTACAGGCATGCACTACCATGCCCAGCTTCTCCATTTTCTTTGAATTAAGGTCCAGAATTAAATACAAGAAGCCAACAAGTTGTTTTAAATATCACTCTTTCTCACACCTAACATTGTCTACTACTAAACTATATAGATTTTAGTTGCCACAGTATTTCCCAAACCTGCCTAACTCTTTCCACACCCATCTTCAAGAATAGCCCAAGCTTCTATGATAAACTTCCAATATGCTAAGACACAGTTCTAATTGTCCCTGGCATATTCCATTTTGAACTTGATTTATCTATTCTCTATCTTGTAGATAGGACCATATTTTTTAAACAGGGATTTATTTCTTTTTTATTTATTCACTTTACATCCCAATCATACCCCCCTCTCCATCCTATCCTCTCTCCTTCTTCCTCCTACCCCTCAGAAAAGGGGAGTCCCCTACATCCTACCAACCCACCCTAACACATCAAGTTGCATCAGGACTGAGCACATCCTCCTCTTCTATGGCCTGGCAAGGCAGTCCCTTCAGGCAGAAGTGATCTAAAAGCAGGAAACAGAGCCCGTGTGAGAGCCCCTGCTCCCCTTACTAGGAACCCACAAGAAGACCAAGCTGTCCATTGGGTACATATGTGTAGAGGACCTAGGTCTAGTCCATGCATGGTCCTTGGTTGGTGCTTCAGTCTTTGCAAGCTACACACCTTTGAACCCAGGTTAGTTGATGCTGTTGGGTTTTTTGTTGGGCTCCTGTCCCCTCAGATCCTTCTATCCTTCCCCTGTACTCCTTCTACAAGGCTACCTGCACTCAGCCAATTGTTTGGCTATGAGTCTCAGCATCCGTTTCCAGTCAGCTGCTAAGTGGAGCCTTTCAGAAGACAGCAATGCTAGGCTCCTTTCTGCAAGCAAAGCAGAGTGTCGTTAATAGTGTCAGGGTTGGCTCTCTCCCATAGGATGGGTCTCAGGTTGGCCCAGGCATTGTTTGGACATTTCCTTAATTTCTTCTCTATCACTTTCCCTGCATATCTTGTTGGCAGAGTAAATTTTGGGTTGAAGTTTTTTGTGGATGAGTGGTGTTCCCTTCCCTCTACTACTAGTCTTGTCTGGCCTCTTCAGGCTCCATGTCACAGCGAGGGTCATTCCTGTATCCTCCCAGGAGCCTACCCTGTCACAGGTCTCCAGCTTGTCTCAGAGATGCCCTTGCTCACAGTTTCCCTTTTCTCTACAAACTTGTCCTACTCCAAATATCTGATCCCCACCCTCATTTCCCTGTGCACTCCCTCTTCTATCCTAAAAACAGGGATTTTAAAAGCAGATGATTCCCAATATCTCCCATGCATTAGTGATGCATTAATGATGTATCCATTCTATGAGAAGATCCTGTCAAGCCTGCAGCATGTGGCCATGCCAACACTGATGTCCTTGCTTTATCCTTTATGCCTCTTTCAGTCTGCACACCAGCTAGAAAAACTACAAAACCTTAGCATCTTGGTACCCCTCTCTTTAGTTACTTGGTTAGTTTCTTCTGATTTTTCTGATTTTGACTTAAAAGATGAACACCTTGTAAAATCACATGTACATGCAGCTGGCTATTCTGCAGCATTTTATAATTCTCCTTTGATGATGTGTCTGAACCACAGTCACCAACATAAGTGGTGTGTTGCATAACACTGTCTGTAGAACAGAAGCTACCTGAGGCCGAGTGAGATTCCTGTGTGCTGTGGATTACTCCATTCCTGCTGTCTACCACAGTACCTTGCACACCCTGTGTTCTGAACAAACAGACTGAGAGACTCACCGGTCAATATCTCTTGATTTCCTATGGCTCATAAGATTCAGTTTACAAGATTGTTTTGGGCCAGATGCAAATATGCATTTCATATCTCTTCCCTGAAGAGCCACTTGCGCCATGTGAATCAGACATCTAGGACGCACCTGTGGCTTCTCAGTTCTCATTTACTAGGACATGAAAGGCACAGTCATTGCTTTTGATTACCAGTCATATTTTATCTAGGGCCTGCTCATGGATGTTGAACTTTGAGTGCTGTCCTCATTGTCCTGTCTGAACTGTCTTCCTGTTACTCATTCAGAAGCGAGAGCCATCCAGAAATGCTCATGCTGTTGGCTTGGGTTGAACTGAATTAAAATCTAAGAGTTTAGCTTTTATGTAAACGTGATTCATACATCAAAACAGAAAACTATAAATGAATGTAGTTCGCATGCATTGAAATTTAAATAGCCTCTTCCTAGATAAGCTTCTTCCTCTAATCATTCCCTCCCTTCTCTACTCTCCCCTCTCTCTTTCTTGTTCTTTCAGTGAAAAATGAAGCACAGAACTCATAGTGAGCTTTTCCAGTTGAGTAATGGCGTATTGGCCAGAGCTCTGAAAAATCTCCATAGTTACCACCTATGCCACCCTCCTTGACTTGTAACATGCATAGAATTTACCACATCACGGAGATCCTTCAGGTTTTAGAGTTTCCCTGTGGCTGTAGACTTCATTTTGTGCAGATGACAATTAGCTAAGCCCCTTTGCTGTGTGTTTTTCATGCCTGTGAACTTTTTGATGTGTAAGTGATGTAGCTAATCCATTCATTTTAGTAATGACAGCATGAGATCCAAGTGAAGACAGAGATTATTCACTGACTACCACAAGGCCATAACTACATATAAGCACCTATACTAAATTTTCTCCCTTTGTTGGTTTACATTCATCAGATTTTGTTGCTATGCTTAAGTCTGATAAGTTACTTACAGCATAAATTGTATTATTTTCTTTGCATCGTTTCAAAGCTGTACTTTTCTATTGGCAATGCCTGTAAATGTCTGTGTAGGAAAGAGTTTGGCCTCCCAGGAGAGGGCTGTCGTTGTCCAGTGGTCTTAGGAGGCTGTCATTCAATACTAAGAATTTCGCAGGTCTGATAAATATCCTGTCACCCATAGTGATCCTTTGCAAGCACACCTGAGAGTTTATGTTGATAAGGTGACTCATGGTCATGCCCTGTCCCTCTGTTCATGTGACATCAGCCTGATCTGTGGAGAAACTTAGAAGTTATTCAAACATGTAGACAATCAATCCAATTCTGGAATTCAAATTGTGAAGTGCTGAGCTTGCAATATGTTCTGCCTTTAGATTTGTTACATAAAAGCACATCCTGAGGAAACAGGAGCTTCAAGTATGGAGTCATCCTAGACTCTATCTCATGGAAATCTTTCCTTAATTGGTTCTTATTTGAGTGTCATCAATTGTGACCATGATTATAATGGCTTCTAGAGAGTCTTGTGAGTCCTTCTAGTGAATTGTCCAGCCTGGGGGTGTTTTGGGAAACTCTTCCTATCTCGAAGATACTGTTAGAATTGAGAACAGATGTTACATTTGGCTTTTCAGTTTCACTGATATCCTGTGATATCTCAAAGCAAAAATACCCAAAAAGTGACGACAAATGTACATAGAACAAATATGGCGAAGTATATAATAGAAGTCACAAACCAAAGAAAGAAAGAAATATTTGATAACACAAATTAAGAACTCTAATAGTCACATAACACCCACAATGAAATCTGAACCTTGTAGCCTTTTCTAATGAATACGTTGAGTTAAAGTATTTTTTAACTTTTTAATAATATTCAGCATAAAATATTGATATGGAAAGAATAAATCAATGACTGGAAATTTACTGACTGGAAAGTTGGAAAATATATTTATTAGCATCTTCACTCCAAGGACTTGATCAGACTTATCAGTATAGTATACTACTAATTACATTCCTGACCTCAACGGTTACATTTTTTTTCAGTTTCTCTACTCTTTTTTAATTTTTAATTATAATTTATTAACTTTGTATCCCCGCTGTATCTCCCTCCCTCCCCCTCTCATCTCCTTCCATGCCCCTTCCCCAGTTCACTGATAGAGGAGGTCCTCCTCCCTTTCCATCTGACCCTAGCCTATCAGGTCTCATCAGGACTGCAGGCATTGTCTTCCTCTGTGGCCTGTTAAGGCTGCTCCCCACTCAGGGGGGAATGATCAAACAGCCAGCCTCTGAGTTTATGTCAGCGACAATCCCTGTTCCCCTTACTAGGATACCCACTTGGAGACTGAGCTGCCATGGGCTACATCTGTACAGGGGTTCTAGGTTATCCCCATGAATGATACTCTTTTGTTGGAGTATCAGTCTTAGAAAAGACCCCTGGGCCCAGAATTTTTGGTTGTGTTGTTCTTGTGGAGCTCCTGTCCCCTCCAGGTCTATCTCCCACTTCTTTCACAAGATTCCCTGTACTTAGCCCAAAGTTTGGCTATGAGTCTCAGCATCTGCTTTAATAGCCTGCTGGGGCCAGCTGTAATCCCAGCACTCCAGGAGGCAGAGGCAGACGGATTGTTTTGAGTTCGAGACCAGCCTGGTCTACAAAGCACGTCCAGGACAGCCAAGGCTACACAAAGAAACCCTGTCTCGAAAAAAGAAACAAACAAACAAACAAAAAACAAAAAAAAACACAACAAAACCTGCAGGGTAGAGTCTTTCAGAGGCCTTCTGTGGTACCCTCCTGGATTGTTCCTTGTTTTCACCTTCTTCTGATATCTATCCCGTTTGCCTTTCCCAGGGTCCTCCTTCTTCCTTAGCTTCTTTTGGCATATAAATCTCAGGATGGTTATCCTATATTATGTCTAATATTTACTTATAAGTGAGTATATACCGTGTGTGTCTTTCTGCTTCTGGGTTACCTCACTCAGGATGATCTTTTCTAGTTCCCATCATTTGCCTGCAAATTTCATGATTTCCTTGTTTTTAATTGCTGAGTAGTATTACATTGTGTAAATGTACCATAATTTCTGTATCCATTCCTCAACTGAGGGGCATCTGGGTTGTTTCCAGGTTCTGGCTATTACAAATAAAGCTGCTACAAACATGGTTGAACAAATGTCCTTGTTGAATACTTGAGCATTAAATATTTTTTATTTCAGTATTTTGTGAGTTTGCCTTTCTTTCTGACATAATTATCTCTCCTCCATGTCAAACTAATATATATTCATCTTTAAGATATAAATGAGATTAAACTTAAATTGGCATGTATTTTTGCCTCCCCTTTAATTATATTTATTCTAAATTGTGACTTAGTTAATGTTTACAAGATATGAACATGTACAAACATGAATTCAGAGATGTGAGTATAAATGTCAGTCTTCTGTATTTATAATACAAACTATATATGTATGTATATCAAATCAAACTATTTTTACAGCACATTTATGTTCATAGCAAAGTTGATTAAAAAAATACAAGAATTTACTTTTTATTGCCTGACCACACAAATATAACCACTGTCAACATAGCTAATCTAGGCTAATATATAGTCACAACAGCCCACTCGCACGTTATCATGTGGCGTTAGGGATCAAAGTTCAGATGCACTTTCCTGACTTAGCCATGTCCTCAGTCCATGCACATTTTTTTCATGTTTATTTGCAGTCTATCTATTTTCTTTGCTGAAGAATCATTAGGCTTATTGGCCCTTTTGAAATTCAGGTTGTTCATTTTCTTACTTCCAATTTAGGAATCCTTTTCAGCTACAATTTTGCCTCAAACTCTTAGTCATTAACTGTCAGCATGAGTAGTAAAAACTGATTAAGTGAGGGAACTCACGTGTGATGAAGCAGAATGCCAATCTGTCCAATGAGGAAGGTAACCTGCTGTTAGTGGCCTACAAGAACCTGATTGGGGCTGAAGATCTGCCTGGAGGACATCTCAAGCATCCATCAGAAGGCACCTCTGACACTTAAGTAGTTGCAGCTGCTCAACGACCATCAGTAGAGTTGGAGCTGAGTTCCTGGAACTGTTGGGTGAAAATTTCATATGCAAGGCAATAATCCAGAAGGAAGTTCTTCTATCTGAAAATTAAAGGGGATTATTTCTGGCACTAGGCTGAAGTTGCATGGGGTGATGATTTCAAACAAATAAGAGAATGTTCCCAAGGAGCTTTCCAAGAAGCATTTGATAGACGCAAGAGAGAGATGCAACCCACACATCTAAGATAGATGGGGCTGGCTCTTAACGTCTCTGTGTTTTACTATGAGGTCTTTAATAATCTGCAGCTTGCCTACAGACTGGCTAAAATGACATTCGGTGGGACCATTATAAAACTTTATACAACAAATGAAAATGGAACAAAGACAGCCCCTCATTATGCCATTGCTTAGTGACAACCATGAACATTAGACAGTGCAGGGGAAGAATGTGGTACAGGAGAGGGGGCTAGAAACTAAAGGCATCCACAGTGTCACCCTCTGTCCTCTCAAGAAAGCCATCTTACATCTCCATTTCTCATTCCGCTTGGATTTCCTTTGACAAGGATTCCTATTCATCGGTCTGGAATCAACGTTTTCAGTCTTTTCACACTGCAGTTTTGGGGAAATTCCATCTCTTGATTTGTGCTGTCTTAGTCTTCCTATGTGTAGGCACTCCTGTAGAAAAGTATAAATAGCTTCCTCTCAAATATGAGTGAGCATACGCTTGTATACAGGACTGAAAGCGTTAGTATTTAAGTCTTTTGTTTTACTGTGGAGATAGGAAAATGTAGAGCATTATAAAGTTTTCCATATAACTCCTTGATTTCTCCATTTGCTCTCTGACCTCTGACTGTTCTCTGGGAAGTACCTTTTAAAAGCAGCTTGCCCATGCTATTACTACATATTCCTTTTTTAGTGGGAATCTGAAAGTGTAAGATTTAATGGGAAAGCAGTAAATGTATCAAGGCTTAGAGTCATAGATTAAAACACTCTCCGTTGTCACATATTCTGGAGATTATGTACATCTGTGACAACAGGGAATTTCCTTATGCAGTTTTCATTTGCTGCTGTTTGAGTTGGCAACCACGCTTCCCTCCAAAAAGCACTTATACCCTGCTTTCATAGCTCTGGTATTGAGTTTGTCTTGTAATAAAAGTAGTGTCTTGCTGCCAGAATATAAGCATAGCTTAGCATAAATTAAGATGTGTGTCCTTTCTTAATATACTAAAAAGAGGAAACAAAGTACAAGAACCCAAGTCTAAAAGTTTACTGCTTTTCCAGGCAAATCTGTACACATGTCAGAATGTGTCCAGTTTGCCCATCGATTTTTCTTTAGACAGTTGGGCCACTATGTTGTGTTTGTTCCTCACATAAAAGCCTGGTGGAAATAATATACCTTAAGTAACAGCAGAGTCACATAAAATACACTTCATTTTATAAAACAAACAAAAAAACAGTAGAATGAATGAATGCCCGTTTGTGAGCATATTAATCCATTATAGAGTAGGAACAGAGGAAAAAAATCCAAAGGGACACAGGACAGTGTTGAGAGAATATCTTGTGCCTGTATGGAAACTTCATCTGTCAACAAATCTGACGGCCTATAACTGAGACAAAAACTAGAAGGTGGGACATAGACAAGCAGAAAGAATTCTGGGATAGAGCCAGGCATGCAAGAATCTTCTGGCAAGATGTGAGGAAGACAGATGTACCATACTTGAGCACAGGTAACCAGTCATGTGGCAAAATAAAGATTAGTATAATGGGTTATTTTAAGTTATGAGCTAGTCAGAAAAGAGCCTAGCTGTATGGCCTGGGTATTTGTAAATAATATTTGTAACATATATGTAACACACGTAATATATACATACATACAGCCTTAAATAAAAAGCTATAAGCAATTAATAGATGCTGAGAGAAAGAGAGAGACTTAGTGTTCTCTATCAGGGTTGAGCTCGCCAATAGGTGTTCCAATCTCAAGTGGTCAGCACTAAACATAGGTACATACCAGCTACACTAGATGGACTCAGCAGATTGTATTTATATATGCAGTGTGTGTGTGTGTGTGTGTGTGTATGTGCGTTTGTAAAACAATGCTAACTAAAGAAAAACAGATCCAGATTTTGAGAGATGTGGGACATAGACAAAGCTAAGGGAGAGAGGAGTGAAAATGATAAAAAAAAAAAATACAGTACTCATGTGAAAGCTTCAAAATAATTTTCAGTTTACATTTACAAATGAAGCCACATATGGAAGACTATGAGCTCTGAAGTGAGAGTGCGAGTGCATATGTGCTTAGGGCTTTCTTATCACTTAGCCGCGATGTTTCCTTTCAGAATAAAAATGTTCATGCTGGAGCCCCTCAGTTTGTGCTAATTTATCTGATTGTGAATTAGTAAATGCATTATGTCACTTTTATGATGGATTACCCCAAAGAAAAGGCTCTATCAGGTGGAAGTAAAGTAAATTTAATTAGTCCCTCTAAGCAAGTCAGGTGATCCAGGGAAAGCCATGTTTTGAAAGACGTTTTATTTATGGCAAATAAGATTGCCCTGCAAACAGCTGCTAGTTTTAGAAATCAAAGAAAAAGCTCCATTTAAAGCACATTGTCTTAGATGATTTTGAATCATGTTTTCTTTCTACAAGGAATGGGCTTATGTTATGGAATAAAACTAATCCTCTTATTTTGTTTTCTTTAAAAATATATCACATATCTGCTTTAGGCATGCTATTCTCATAAGACTCACATTAATTTCTGCCAACACTGGAGAACAGCCAACAGTGGGTGGGACTAATGGAACCCTACCTTCTGTAATTAGGGATGCCATCTAACTTGGTTACTGCTGTAGATTAGTTCTTAACTGAAATCGCTTATATGGGATTGCTATCGTTAATGAGAAAGGATATTAAATATGGATTATGTCTTTCATAGTCTACCTAGCTGGGCATCTTGGCCTTAATTCTCCCCATCTGTGACCCTTTACAATACATTAAGCAGACCTCCTCAGCAGCAGCCCTATTACAGTTAATCACACTGAGGAAGAGATTGCAGTAAATGCATTATCAAGACACTGACATTTCCCAAATGCCTGTCAGATAGGTCAGGGAACAAAAAGCCAAATGGTGGCTCTGTGTTTACTGTGGACTTTGAGTTTTAAGTTAGCAATATCTTAGTCTTCCTGTCCATCAAATTGGGGGTTGTGGTCCTCCCAGGTTAATGTTACACACACACACACACTCACACACACATATATAGATATAGATATATAGATATGTAAAATCTCCCCTAGTCAATTCATTTACTTGTTTTGGAAATTTTAAGTACCAATTTTCTATTCATTTCTCTGTAATACACATTTTTTCAGTATAAAAAACATTAGGCACTAAGTATTTGGAGTCCCAGGAAAGAACATAAGATTGTAAATCTTCAGAGAAAAACAGTCAAATACCAGCATATGATCACCTTAGCAACATATGGATTCCTCTGCAGTGATAGTTTCCATTTGGGGTACCCAATTGTCTCCTGTAAAGTGTCTACAGATGATATAGCCTTCTGACATGAAAATGTAGATGTTAATGGAAGATGGCAAATGTCTAGGTGTGGGAACTGTGTTTCTCAGATCCTGGAAACAGAAGTGTAAGCAAAGGGCATATGGAGGAGGCAGGAACCAGGCCCCTCTGCACGTCAAGCAAGCCTTCAGCTAAATGTGCCCATTCTCCTTAACAAATGAAAGTCATAAACATTCTGAGGGTGTGGTTGGTGGATGGTCCTGCCTTATAGACAAGAGTCTGATTGCAAAAATAAGTCTTTGAGGAAAAAAATCTGTATTCCCATTCAATTATGCTTGACTTAGACCAATAAACTAAGGGAAAACTAATCAAAGAAAATTGTGCATGTAGTGGAACCAGGAAAGAACATAGGATTTGAATGTATTAACTTGTCTCCATGTGGTGGACAGAGTTTTTAAGTCCCTAGTGCTTACTCGTGAACTGTGAATAATTCACTCCATACAGCAGCTTTAGACCTTCCTAGGGATTCTCCAGTTTAGAATTATATACACTTCAGTTGTAGGCTTTTGTATTAAAACTATGGTCTTTGACTCAAAAATTCTACTTCCAGTAATTATTATTTTAAATCATGAATTCTTAGCATATAAAAGTATAAACTTCACTACGACCCAGCTACCACCTATATATCTATCTACATTGAACATCTCAATTCACATAGTCATTTGGGATGTAGATTTAAAATGCTACTTTATCACAGGTGAGGAAGCTCACTTCATATCACATAGCTATCTTTATTTATTTTTATTTTTTATAGTAATTACAGTTTATTTATCCCAGCTGTAGCCCTCTCCCTCATCCCCTCCCAATCCTACCTCCCTCCCTCATCTCCTCCTTGCCCCCAAGTCCACTGATAGAGGAGGTCCTCCTCCCCTTCCATCTGACCCTAGCCTATCAGGTCTCACCAGGACTGGCTGCAATGTCCTCCTCTGTGGCCTAGCTAGGTTGCTCCTCCCACTGGGGGCAGAGAGGGGAGAAGAGGTCAAAGAGCTAGCCACTGAGTTCATGTCACAGACAGTCCCTGTTCCCCTTACTAGGGAACCCACTTGGATACTGAGCTGCCATGGGCTATGTCTGAACACGGGTTCGAGGTTAAATCCATGTATGGTCCTTGATTGGAGAATTAGCCTCAGACAAGCCCCTGTGCCCAGATATATTGGGTCCTTGTGTACATAGCTATTATTCCTGCATCCAAGGGAATGAATTTTGAGAGTGTCTCATATTTCAGAGGCATCCTTCTGTGAAGCTTGAATGATCTCTCTCTCTGCATCATGTATGCTTTGTATTTTGTGATATTAGCTGAAATATATTTAAAAACCAATTAAGTCTAAAATTTATTTTATTCATATTCTTTTTAAAATTTTTATTAATTACAGTTTACTCATTTTGTATCCCAGCTATGTAGCTCCCTCCCTCCCCCCTCCCAAACCTACCCTCCTTCCTCTCCTCCACTCATGCCCCTCCCCAAGTTCACTGATAGAGGAGGTCCTCCTCCCCTTCCTTCTGATCCCAGTCTATCAGCTCTCATCAGGAGTGGCTGCATTGTCTTCCTCTGTGACCTGGTAAGGCTGTACCCCACTGAGGGGGAGGTGATCAAAGAGCAGGCCAATCAGTTCCTGTCAGAGACAGTCCCTGTTCCCATTACTATAGAACCCACTTGGACACTGAACTGCCATGGCTACATCTGTGCAGGGGTTCTAGGTTATCTCCATGAATGGTCCTTGGTTGGAGTATCAGTCTCAGAAAAGACTCCTGTGCATAGATTTTTTTTTGGTTCTGTTGTTCTTCTTGTGGAGTCCCTTCCTCTCCAGGTCTTACTATTTTCCCCTTCTTTCATAAGATTCCCTGCATTCTGCTCAAAACTTGGTTATAAGTTTCAGCATCTGCTGTGATACCCTGCAGGGTAGAAACTTTCAGAGGCCCTCTGTGGTGGCCTCCTGTCCTGTTCCCTGTTTTCTCCCTGTTCTAATGCCCATCTTCTTTGCCTTTCTGAACGAGGATTGAGCATCTTACCCAGAGTCCTCCTTCTTGATTTGTTTCTTTAGGTGTACAGATTTTTAGTATGATTATCCTATATTATATGTCTAATATCCACTTATGAGTGAGTATATACTCTGTGTGTCTTTATGCTTCTGGAATACCTCATTTAGGATAGATCCATACTTACCACCCTTCACAAAACTAAAGTCCAAGTGGATCAAAGACCTCAACACTAAAACCAGAAACACTAAACCCATTAGAAGAAAAAGTGGGGAAATACCTTGAACTCACTGGCACAGGAGACAACTTCCTGAACAGAACACCAACAACACAGGCTCTAAGAGCAATAATCAATAAATAGGACCTCATGAAACTGAAAAGCTTTGTAAAGCAAAGAACACCTTTGTCAGAACAAAACGACTGCCTACAGATTGGGAAAGGGTATTCACCAATCCTATATCTGACAGAGCTCTAATATCCAGAACATATAAAGAACTCAAGAAGTTAAACAACAACAAATCAAGTAATCCAATTAAAAAATGGGGTACAGAGCTAAACAGAGAATTCTCAATAGAGGAATATCAAATGACACAGAAACACTTAAAGAAATGTTCAAATTCCCTAGTCATCAGGGGAATGCAAATCAAAACAACCCTAAGATTTCATGTTACACCTATCAGAATGGCTAAGATCAAAGACTCAAGTGACAACACATGCTGGAGAGGATGTGGAGAAAGGAGAACTCCACTGCTGGTGGGAATGTAAACTTGTACAACCACTCTGGAAATCAATCTGGTGCTTTCTTAGACAATTAGAAATAGTGCTACCTTAAGATCCAGCTATACCACTCCTAGGCAAATATCCAAAAGATGCTCAAATATACAACAAGGACATTTGCTCAAACATGTTAGTAGCAGCTTTATTTGTAATAGCCAGAAGCTGGAAACAACCCAGGTGCCCCTCCATTGAGGAATGGATACAGAAATTGCGGTACATTTACACAGTGGAATACTACTCAGCAATTAAAAATGAGGAAATCATGAAATTTGCAGGCAAATGGTGGGAACTGACAAAGATCATATTCTTCCAAAAAGGTTAGGAGTACAAACATTTGAGAGAGCTCACAAACTTTTAGAACCTGATGATTACAGATTGAAACACTTATTTAAATAAAATTTAGTTTCACTAACTGATTGCTTTCCTGAAATTGTTGAAATGTCTCATTGGTATGTAGCCATATAAATTCTATTTTCAGTACCTATATGAGTATTACAGAAAAATACATAATTTCCATATGTATGTCACTGATAAACACATGAATCCTAAATGAATTTTAGAGGTAAATGCATGATTTTTATATGCATGTCACAGAGGAACACAAGAATTATAGAAACCAACAATTATGTGTTTATCATATTAGATATGATAAACATTCTCATTAAAAGTGAGAATATTAAAGGAAGCCCAGGAATGAAAATATGACCACAAACTTAACATACATAATTCCGAAATGGATTTTTCCTCTTGATAATTATGAGATGGAAAGTAATAACTAAAAGAGTGAAATCCTTTCTAGAGAAATGTCCTTTCAAATTGTTCACACTTTGGTGTTGTTACCAATTGGTTCTCAACAATTGTGACAGAATGAAATTGATGTTGGTGTTTTCTCATTTCCCTATTGGGCACATTCACAGTTCTGTGCTTACTCAACTTTGCATGCATCTGTCTTACTATGTTGCAGAATTTTGAAGCCCAGCCATGTATTTTAATTCTGTATTTAGTCAGTGATACATACCGTGTATCTGCCACCTGGGGCACATAACTTGTCAACATGCTCCCATTTGACAAATTATTTTCAGTAAATAGCAAAGAATGCAGCAAATGTATTTTGTCTATGAACAAAAATCTGAGCTTGACCACCAAAAAAAGAGTATATTTGAGAACTTGAGTTTTATGTCATTGTTTTATGGACAGATGAATATTCGCAGTAATTATCTAGACTAATAAGATGGGTGACTGAAGTTCAATTTTTTGGTCTTTATGATGTGGTGTCTTGACATATTTAGAATCAGCTTGGAAATTTCCTCATTCATTTATACATACATTGCAGTGTCAATTAAGTTATTAGAATGACTAATATAAAGCCTTTATGTAATATTTATGCTATAAAAGTCTCAATAGAGGTTATAACAATTTTATACTTAAAATTTTTAGTATAAAAATTTTAAAGCTAAGGTGAAGCATTTTATCATTGAATTTATTTAGTTACCAATTATGTGATAATAATAAAAAGAATAGTGTTTTAATTACCTCCTTTGCTGTCATCAAATTATCCACAGACACACCAGCTCATAACTCTGCCCACACCTATCCTTCTGTATACATCACATTACATTCACAGCATCTATACATTGCTTATCACATCATGTATGCTCAAATAAAGCTTTTGATGAATCAGTTATTAAATAAGGAAATACCTACTTATCAAAGTAATTTTATTGGCCTCTTTCAGAAAATGCATCAAGCATGGGAATCACGTGGCTTTGTCTGGTATAGAATTATTCACTTACAATTATAGCTTAGAAGCCTTAAATAATAATGCATTTCTTATTATTTGAACATCAAAAGGGGATGGAATACCAAGGGGGAGCCACTGTCATTATAGAATCCCAGATGAGACACTACAAATGAAAATAAAAGAGACAGAGTCAGTAAGCAAGCGGCAAAGTAACCAAAGCACATATATGCTTATTTTCTCTATCTGTATTCTCATTTTAACTTCTGCAAAATATTTAAAGAAAAACATTATGGCTACATTGGTAACAATAGTTTTCACTGTGTTTCATCAAAACTGTTTATAATATAAAACAATGAGGTAGTTCAGCTTAAAATGTTACATTTTGTGCAATTTAATGTATAACGCCACAGAAAACTGTAGAGTCTTACATTTTTTAGTATTTATCAAGATTTCATCAAAGGCAGTATCTTTAGATGCTACCTTTTATCACAGAAAATACACTACTTTATTTCATTTTATACCATAAAAAATATATATGTACATTCATGTATCTATATTATGTTTACATACATATAAAGAACACTGTAACACATTAAAGGGATTTCACAGATATTAAATACTGTTTTTAAAGTCAAAAGCAATGATCTAGAGAATTTATCTTGAGCATGAGGTATATTCAACAGAAACGAAAGGTTCATGCTATACAAGTTTATAAAAAAAATAAATATTAGAATGGCTAAAGGTATTTACTGTTCTGACTTTTATTTTATCTTATCTACATTGTATATATCTACCTATATCTACCTTTTATTTATTATTTTAGTTTATTGAAGCAAGGTCTCCCTCTGTAGCCCTGGTTGTCCTGGAGGGATCACTATGTAGTCCAGGCTGGCCTCAAACTCACAGAGATCTGTCTGCCTCAGTCTCCTGAGTGCTGGGATTAAATTGGGAACCCAATCCCCACCACACATGGCTGATATTTACTGTTTTGGTAAACAGCAATAAACATTTAACAAGTGAAACAAATGCAGCAAATATTTTGCAAAAAACTATCCCCATTCACATTCCTTCAACCATCTCTTGGGTGTGTAGAATCTTCTTCCCACACTGAGTCTGCACTTGGCCATGAAGTATTTTTGGTCAAAAAGATAGCAACAAATGTGACAAAAGCTAAGGATTGAACACTTTTCCATGTGTGTTCAAGATTGCTTTCTCTTGCTGTGTTGATGAGACTGCCATTACCGCTGTGTCAGAAGTCCCAGCAAGCCTAATTATTAGGAAATCAAAATTGTTGCCTTGATTACTTCTTTTACTCTCAGCAACAAGATCAGAACTTCTAGGCTTGTGAGCCTTCTCCTGCCTTTTGTAGAGAGGTGAGCAGAAAACCCAACAGAAATCAAGCAGGGTCTGGGCATGATGACATACTTCTTTAAGTCTAGCATTTGGGAGGCAGAGGCAGGAGGATCTCCATGAATTCAAGCACAGCCCGTTTTACATACTGAATTCTAAGACATCTTGATCTGCAAAGATTGAAAAAGATATGACCAGCTAATGCACTAAAGTGTGACTAAATAAAGCAAATACTGCTTTATGTCACTGAGTCTGGGTTTCCCTACTGAGTGAATGCTACAATTGTAATATTTTTAGAAATTTTCCATACATGCAGCCAGTGTTAACAGAACTAAACTTGAAAATAGTCACCACAAGGGCACAGGTTGCTCTTTTAGCAAATCTGCTAAACATTAGACTTGTTTGTTTGCTTGCTTGTTTTTGAGACTGATGTTTTGTTTTTATTTTTTGTTTTTTGTTTTTGAGACAAGGTTTGAGACAAGTTTTTTTTTGTTTGTTTTGTTTTTTTTTTCTGTGTAGCCCTGGCTCTCCTGGACCTCTCTCTGTAAACCAGGCTGGCCTCATACTCAGAGATCTACCTGCCTCTGCCTCCTAGGATTAAAGGTGTACATCACTACTTGGGACAACTTCAACACACACAAAAAAAAATTAACTGAGGCAGAGAGAGTCTAGGTTGACCACATACAATCACCCAACTAGAAACCTAAGTCAGTATCCAAATGGATATTGTCTAACTCAGAGTGCGGAAATATTTCACAACTTGCAAAGCCTCTTACAGGTTTGATAAAGGCAATACTGTTAGATCGTAAAAGAGATAGTGTTTTATCAACACAGAACATGCCTTTTCAAGCAAGAAGCAATGATTTAGAGATGTTGACATAAACATTTTAAGAGAAATGGTGGTACCTAGAAGCTTCTCCAGATGATGTGATATGCTTCCTGCGTATTGTATATCTCAAGCCTTGGCCCTGAGCTCACCTGGATAGAGAGAGACAGTGGATGAGTTTCAGGTAGACATGGGGTAAACATGTGAGAAATATCCCATCAAAATTGCCAACTGTCTATTCTCCTGGTAACCCTCAACCTCAGGAGACTGTGCATGGAAACCTCCAATTTCTTGGCTTTTCAGCAAGAGCTTTTCAAGGAGACAATTCAGTGAGCAGTTTTCTAAATCAATTGATATACTTCCCCTCATTTCCTTATTTGGAATAAAAGTACAATTGATGTTTTGACTTAACAAAGTTAGAGTTAATTAGAGCAAGCTTCTATTTAATCAAATCATTAAGACCTAGAGCCAGAAGGAACCTTTATAAAGAAAACACCAGAAAAGACCATTTTGGTGTTAAGGGAAATGAAATTTAAGGAATGGGGTTTTGGCACCAAAATGTTTCCAGTTAAGAGTAAATATGAGCTGCCTCTTATCTGACTTTCAATCTCTTGCCTCAGATGTCCAGCTCACCGTATTTTGGGTTCTTAGAATGTTTTTTTTTTCTCATCATATGGTCCTCATTTGCAAAATTATGTTTTGCATAGAATTCAATCCAAGCAGGTAAAAGAATTGGAGAGTTTAGAAACCTCAATATTTAGAGTAAAAGTTTCTTCCTAATCATATCCCCATGGCTTTGTTGTCAGCCAGTTTTATGATCTTTGGAATCCTAAATCTGTAAGGAGAGTAGGTGATGCATGAGTGCTGGTGGCTCCGGTGTGGACCAGGCATGTTTATTCAGACCTTATTGCAAAGCTGTTATCACTTATAACAACAGCAAGAACCTCCTGGACAGAAAAATAATGTCGTTTGCCCCTCCCCCATTCCTTAACCCTCTAATTTTGCTGTTTTTCTCTATGCATCTATCATCACACTCATTTCCTGTTCCTGTCTAATGTAAGTTCTATGAGGTCAGAAACCTTTTCTCAGTGCTTCGATACAGTAAAAGATGGATACAGTAAAAGAGCCAGCAGATATTTGGAGCGAATACTTTTCCATCTTCTCCAGTTATATAGCATCACTTTCAAATGTAGTTTTGGAAATAACAGATTTAGAAGTGTGAATGGTGCTTGTTAGAAGTTGTTGTATATTCAGTTTATTGTGTGTGCCTCCACACTTTTAGGATTTTCCAATGTGTGTCATATTTTCAACGTGATTAAGTAGACTGCATCCATGGTCTACTGTATTTTTATCCTTCTTTGTTCCCTTTACTTGTCTTTCCTGTCCCCTAATTCTCTGTCAGCTAATGCCTTCATTACTTAGAAAAAGCTGCAATATTAATAAATGAATTCTCCTAACGATACTATTGCTTTCAGGGTGTCCTAGTTCCCAACATATAGCAAACTTGTTGAAACAATTCTTTTATAGAAGTCATCTAATTTGGCGTTTTCTTAGACAATTAAGAATAGTGATTCCTCAAGACCCAGCTATACCACTCTTAGGCAATTATCCAAAAGATGTTCAAGTATACAACAAGGACATTTGCTCAACTATGTTTGTAGCTGCTTTATTCGTAATAACCAGAACCTGGAAACAACCCAGATGTCCCTTAGTTGAGGAATGGATACAGAAATTGTGGTACTTTTACACAATGGAATACTACTCAGCGATTAAAAATGAGGAAATCATGAAACTTGCAGGCAAATGGTGGGACCTGGAAATGAGCATCCTGAGTGAGGTATCCCAAAAGCAGAAAGACACACATGGTATATACTCACTTATATAGACCTATAAGATAAGATAAATATACTGAAATCTATATACCTAAAGAAGATAAACAAGAAAGAGGACCTGGGGTAAGAGGATTAATCCTCACTTAGAAAGTCAAATGGGACAGACATTGGATGAAGGAGAAAACAAGTAGCAGGACAAGAGCCTACCACAGAGGGCCTCAGAAAGACTCTTCCTAGCAGGGTATCAAAGCAAAGATTAAGAAACATAACCAACCCTTTGGCAGAATGCAGGGAATCATATGAAAGAAGGGGGAGTTAGTATGACCTAGAGAGGTCAGGAACTCCACAAGGTCCAAATATATCAGGGTACAGGGGTCTTTTATGAGACTGTCTCTCCAACCAAGGACCATGTATGGTTATAACCTAAAACCCCTGCTTGTATGTAGCAAATGGTAGCTCAATATCCAAGTGGATATACTAGTAAGGGGAACAGGGACTACTTTGGACATGAACTCAATGGCTGGCTCTTCGACTTCCCTGCCCCCCGAGGGAGGAACAGCCTTGCTAGGCCACAGAAGAGGTCATTGCAGCCATTTCTGAAGAGACCTGATAAGCTAGAGTTAGATGGAAGGGGAGGAGGTCCTCCCCTATCAATGGACTTGGAAAGGTACAGGGAGGAGATGAGGGAGGGAAGGGAGGGGATAGGGAGGGAATTCGGGAGGGGCTACGGCTGGGATATAAAGTACATAACCTGTAAAGTGAAAAAAAAAAGCCATCTAGTTCAAATGTCCCCACATTTTCCCCTTAAACTTCTGGGAGATATTAAGCAGATCATGATTAGTTTCTGTCCAGAACCTGATTGTTGTTATTAATCTAAAAGAAA
Source organism: Pachyuromys duprasi (assembly GCA_028658305.1). Taxonomy (NCBI): domain Eukaryota; kingdom Metazoa; phylum Chordata; class Mammalia; order Rodentia; family Muridae; genus Pachyuromys; species Pachyuromys duprasi. Next base: position 73,472,068 of record CM053766.1, read on the forward strand.
CTTACAGTGTATTCATTCGAATTTTATGACTTGAGCTAAGAGAAAAAAGAACCACAGGAACCAAAGAACAAGATGAATGTCACTATACAGTGAAAGCTCACAGCTGAGTCTAAGAAAGTGTTCTCCCACTGTGCTATCTCCCAAGCTCCAGTGACTTAGAACTGTGTGCTGCCATATTTCTATGAGTATTCTCATGAAGTACCTCAGAGTCATCCCCTCTAAATAATAAACAATACATTTACAAATGGGAAGATTCGGTCAATGGGAAACCATAATCAGAATATACTGTGTGAGAAAAACTTTTCAATTAAAAAAAATCACTTGATGACACATGGAGAAAACTGCCCAAAAGAAAGCAAATGGAATGCAGTCAAGGTGTTTCTATACTAGAAATCCTGCATCTAGTCCTAGGGAATTAAGGGGGGGGGGAAAAACTAAGTGAATGTACAATGAATTAGAGAAAAGGTGGTCTCTTCTAAGACTAGGAAGATGCCTTAGGTCCCATGGGGAAGTAGAGATGATGGAGGGCTGACTTGGGATAAGGAGTAGAATGAGGAAATAGGAACTAGAAGGGCCACATGAACCTGATCTATACATCTTAGCAGATGGATAGGAGAAAATTCCAAGTATTCCCAGTAAGAACAGAGTGCATGAGCTCAGAAACAATTTTGCTGACCTTCCTACTGACAACCTTTGTAATAGGTGAAATATTTAGACATGTCATGACCATTAACAATCATGAAGCAGAGTTGCTATAGTAACTTACCAACTACCTTAATGGGCAGTCATGACAATCAAGTAAGCAGAATAACACAGTAATGGTGATGTCTAGCCATGACATGTTACTGTTCACCTATGGAAAAATTATGTAGCATCAGCAGACCCTAAACTCACATGTCAACTTCTCCTCATTACTGCCACAGCTTCATGCGGTTTACAGGGGGGGGGGGGGGTGGTAGAATTTAAAGGAGGTGAAAATATTGACCAGAGGTGGGAATCCTCGGTAGTCCTTCAGATTTGATGTTTTATCACTCATGGTGATAGTAGGACTTTAAATTGAAACAATTGCTTTTAAATCACCCATGCTCTTTTATGTAATTCCCTAGCCTATGTTCCTTTGATAAGCCTAAGGAACCTTTTGGGTCACCAAGTTGAACTTGGTTAGGCTCTTTTCTTTGGCCTGTGAATGACATGTCTGGAGTAAATAGACATATTACTGTAGACTTTTGCTAATAATCACTGAATGCCACAATCATCCTTCGGTCTTTTATTTTCTTGATTATCTGCATAAAAGTTTTGGCAAAGGCAAAACTTCCCAAAATCACAAGCTGAACACTATATTTATTCATTTGCTTCCATTGTACTTTAAAATCTTCATTCCAATCCATTCCCAAGATCACCCACAATACTATGGTGGTCTCATAATTACTTTTTAGATGATTTGGGTTTCTTTCTTCTTCCCTCTCTCTATTCCCTATGTCACTGGAATCCAGGATTGCTGTCCAACTCAAAAAGTAAGCTAGATAAGTTTATTGCCTTCCTTTAAGTGTCTTCTCAAATAATTAATAGTAATGTTTAACTGTACAGTACTGGTCGATCATAGTATTTAACCTGGACCATAACTACTTAACTGAACTAATTTCCCTCCAGTTCTATTGCCTAGTACTCATACCTTCTTCATCATATGCCTGTGTTCTTTTGTAATTCTTCAAAAATTCTGAGTTTTAGTGTTTAAAAAACCCTTCTCCTTTTTCAGAATGTATTTTTCTCTAACATTTCCATGAGAACTTCTCTACCTTTCATTCAGATATCAACTTAAATCTTCATTATTGGATATAAGTTAGCACCTATCATTTTCCATTGTACTAACAGACAATATTCATTACTTAGTGGTATTCTGCTTTTTTTTCAGGCAAGATTCATAAAAGCAGATAACCACTGCTGTCTTTTTCAGTAGCCCCTGCTTCTGGACCACTGTCTTGTACAAAGTAGACAGCCAACTTGATAATAAATGGATGAACGGATATGGGGTTGGCTGCGCTAAGGATTGAAGGATGCTTAGATCTTTCCTTTGGTTGGGATTTAAATTCTATCTGCCTTATTATTTGCAGTGTTCTGGAATGCTCACTGAGTAGTTGCTAAGAATGTTTCTGGAAGGGAAAGTAGAAATTTGAAAAGGACTTCATGCTTTCTAAATATGCTTTTGTAGATTGAAACAATTTGCTGGAGATCTGTCTACATATATCTCAATAGGGAAACAGTCTTAAACAAGAAAAGGACCCCTATATAACAAGTAAGGAAACTGACAAATTGTACTTGTTCTCCATAAATTCTAAAACTTCATTGTTTTAAAAAGTTGTAATTTTCCAACATAATTGAGTAGAGAGTACAAAAGATTTCTGTTATGCCCTTGGCTTTTCTGCCAGCCTGGTCCATAATCAATATTCTCCATCCAAATGGTACATTTGATGTAAATTATTAACATTCTTTGGCATCAAAATCATCCCAAGCTTATATTCTCCATTTGAGGTTCATTCTTCACATACATTGAAAGAGATAGATAGATAGATAGATAGATAGATAGATAGATAGATAGATAGATAGATGGAAGACATTTATTCATCTTTACAGTATCTCATAAAGTAGTTTCACTGCTTAGTCTATTCCTCCCATCAGCCTTTGACAACTAGTGGGTTATTTACTGTCTTCATAGAGTCTGCTTTTTCAGAATGCCATGGAGTTGGAAATACAAACCAGGTGGACTTATATTGCCTTCTTTACTTGGTAAAATGCATTGAAACCATCCCATGACTTTACTTGGCTTGATGGCTCATTTTTTGCTTAGCACTAACAGTCTATCAGGTCAATATGCCAGAATTTATTGATTCTTTTACTTGAAGAAATATTGAATGTTTCCAAGATTTTCTGGTTACAAATACAGACACAGGCCTTTGCAAATACTTGCACTTTAATTTTACTTAGAGAAGGTATTTATTTTATTGTAAATTAAATAGTACTTGCATTCTTAAATTTATATATAATGTATTTGCTTATCAGAGACGTGTAATGCTTCTCAGTTTGAGTGAGAAAGACAGTTTTTTTTTCTCTTAGGTCTATAATCTTAAGCATTTTATGTATTTACCTATTTATAGATTTTTATGATTAATTCTCTTCATATTTTTGGTGGTGAGCCTAGCCTTTAATGACTGAACAACCTCTCCAGCTCATAAAGCATCTTCAGAAAAGGGAATCTCAAACCAGAGTTTAAATAGTTTTTTTGAAATTCAATGTTTAAAGAGTAATGACAGGTACCCTGAATTTTCATTACTCATCTTAACCATAATCCCATAAGTTACCAATAATGACAAAAGTTAACAGTGGTATTATTACCAATGATAATTAGATATATTAACACCAATAACAATAATAATCACTACTAGTGTCTGCATTATTAATGTCATTACCATGGATGATAATAGTTATTTACAAAGCACTTAGATTGCTGGACACTGTTCTAAGCACTGGACAGGTACATATTCTTCACATTTGCTACAGGTGGTCAATTTATATTCATTATGCAGATGAAGAATGAAGGCTCCAAAATTTTAAGCTACTTTTCAAATGTTCCATAGCTGGTAATTTTTTAGAGTTACATTTTGAAGTAAAATTCTGTTTTGAATTCTTACTAGAAACCCCCATTTTCAATAAATAGCAAAGTAGTTTGCTACTTGTTGTTAGTAACTTATATACTACTCTATCCTTTGCTATTTATTTTTTTAATTTTTGTTTTTTATAATTTTAATTTTTTAACAGTTTATTCATTATATGTCCCGATTGAAGTCCCCTCCCTCAAATTATATCCCTTGCTATTTAATTTTTATTGTTTATTGTTTTGTACTTATATGAGCTGTTTATATAGCTTCTTTGTATCTTTTATTAAACAAATCTTCGTATCACAACAAAATATTAAATCAGAGTAGCTAAAAATTGAATCAGAAGTCTTCTGGTAATTTAAAACTAAAAAGTTGTCTCCTGAGAAGGCAATTATCATTTAAATCTAAACTTTCAAGTAAGCAACTTAACCTATTTAAGATTGTAGCTCTCTGTTTCTCTGCTATGTAAGAACAAAGCCAAGCACCACTGGAAATTCCAGATTATCCACATTCCTTTTGGAGTCTCCGCTTCTTGAGCTGAGCCTGTTAGTGCCTAAATCGCAGAGGCCTGACAATTGCGGAACTGAGGGAGGTCAAGCATTATAGCGGCAGCATCTGGCCAAATTAAATCTCTTCCCCACACTTCCACTCAGCAGTCTCTGTCAAGAGCATGTTGTGTCCAGCATTTGTCTCATTATTTTCAAATTGTGCCTCAGAAAACGCATCTGGGCATCTTGCAGCTCTTCATGAAGGGGAAAGATATAATTTGCGGGGCCGATGTGACACAGTGGGTGTTGGGCCGCATTTTCTCCCAGTTTCAAAGGACTGTGGCAATAAAGCTTTTTATGAGCCTTGGTGAGGCTGCAAGGCAATGACCAGCTTCCATTCTAGCAAAGAATATTGCTTGCTGCACATGGTTCTCATCAAAAATAAAGCGCTCGAGACTGTTGAAGGTCAGGGAGGGGGCGGGCCTTACCAAAGAGAAGACACATCTTTCTGAATTTAATTGGTAATGGTTGAAAAAGACAGAGCCTAGAGAAGAAGAAATAAAAGGTTATTTCCTTGTTCTTGATTCAGTAGCACAATCAGGCATGAGGATTCTTGGTAAAGCTTGGGATTTTGGTTTACACTGCAAAATATTCTGATTTCAGATAATTAAATATTCCCTCTAATTATCTGCTTCAACCACATCATGATTTCTTTTTATTCCATAAATATGTTCACATAATAGTACACACATTTCTAAAAATTTAAGAGACGCTTAAGTCTGTGATCATCACTCTTCTGTTAATAATCCAAAGAGGAAAGACACAAGCTTATCTTTACCAAGTGAAATTCAGGGATGAGATGCTAAACAGTATTTGCCTTCTTGAATATTATTCTTTGAAATAGAGATGGGACTTTTAGATGGTGTACTGTAGAGGAGATGAAGTATTTTCGTCTACTACACATTGAATGAAGATGGAAAAAATTCTTAAATTATACCATGCAAATATAGTATGCATAATTTAACAATCAGAAAGTATAAACTTGAATTTTTTTTAGTGTTCTCCCTTAAAGTAATAAAAATATTTTCTAATAGGACATATGTTATTTCTAGCTAATGAATGATTTCTGTAATTCTCTTGTTGGTTCTTAAACATTAAGTCTTTGAACCAATTGGTTTGTCTGATTTCCACATACATTCCTTGAGTCTATTCTGAAGTTTCTGACTTGGTTATTCTGGAAAGAGAATGTTAGCAATCTAGTCTAAGGCATTTGTCACCTAAATTCAAACTAAATAATTTTCCAAGAGGGAAAAGAAATCTCACCATCAGTGAATTCTAATATGTTCCACTTTCTAAAGGAATTTCTTTATTATTCATAAGCATCTCTTCAGTTCAATATTATCATCATATTTTATTAACAAACTAGCTAAAGTGTTCACATAAGTTAAAACAAACAGTAGAGCAAAACTTCTAATAGTGTGGGTGAAATAAAAAGCCCAGATCTTTCTTGCTTAAGATTTATCATTATAAGGACCTAATCATGATCTACACTAGAAATAAAGCTATTTTTCCATTTGGATTTTATTTTGGAGAAAAAAAATAAAGAACTGATAAGAAAATACACATTAGACTGTTAGTTCTCAACTTGAGGATCTCAACCCCTTCAGGTGTCAAACAACCTAATGCATATCAGATATATACATTATCATTAGAAGCAGCAGCAAAATTACAGTTATATAGTAAAAACAAAAATAATTTCACTGCCGAGAGTTACCACAACACGGGGAACTTGTTAGTATAATGTTCCTTTGGAATGTATACACCTTACCCTTGTTCATTCAAATGCTGATTTCTTCCTCCCCCATCCCCCACCCCTGTTTGAATCTGATATTGCATTGTGAAGTACCCTGTCTCATCTTTATGTAAACAAAATAAAACAACTAGACACAATGTTGAGCTGGGAGGAGCCAGAGGGCAGGAAATGAGTGGGAGGAGAAAAGGCAAGAGAGAACTTGGAAGAGAGTTAGGAGAAGGCAGAGAGGAGGAGAGATCTTGGAATGGTGAGGAGAGATGGACTGGACCTAATATATCACTAAAAACAAGTACAATGTGGGAAACCTAAATGTTAGGAAACTATGAGGGCTTGGAGGTTTAGGAGGGAGTAACTATTACCCAGCATTGTGTTCTAGATTAACTGAATGACCCCAGTCTCTGTGTGGTGATTTGGTTAAACAGCTGTTTAGGACTAACAGCAGCATTACCAAGAAGATATGTCAATAGAAAATATTAATAGTCTTTTACAACAGGAACTGTATTAGGAAGGTTGATAAATGACTGCACTAGACAGAGTAATTTGAAATGAGAAATTAAGGTATGTTTACTATCTGAAGGAGTTGGTTATGAACAAAATGCACATATATCATGCATATATATCATGTGCATGTTATATGTTTTGTGTACATATCATGATGTATTGCCAGAGGCCAGCCCCGGCTATGGCCAGGTACTGCAGAGGAGACAAGGAGTGGGAGAAGGAGAATTTAGTCAGGCATGGGGATCAGGAGGAGCTTGCAGCCTGACTGACTGGCAGTTAGAGTACTTCTTTACACAGAACTTGGTAGGCAGGGATAAATTCATGTTGCTCCAAAACATATGTCATATTATTTTTGTCCCTAGATACATGGTCATAAGTTGAGTCATCACTGATACACCATGGAAGAACAGAGTTATCTTTTAAAATCATTTTCCCTCTTCAACCCCACAATCCAACTTTAAAAATCTTGTGATTTCAAGGGCATTAGACAAAAAGAAAATCTCCAAGCCAGCCTGGACAGATTGCCATGTTCTGAGTGGTATATTATCAACTTCTAATCATCAGACTGTTAATTGTTATTAGGCCCGAGAAGAATCTTCAACCCAAAGCTGCTACAGTTTTCAGTTTCTGGCCTAACACAATGTTTATATTTTATGTAGTTGTAGAATTTATTTATATGTCTAATCTTGGTATTCTTTTATTCCTTTGTAATATGACATCACAGTGGCCCTGAATAAGTTAACTTTTATAGAAAAGGGGAGGGGGTCTTAATATTTTATTCTTTTGTTGATTATCCATACCATTCTTTGTCCACCAGTATAAACCACAGTGTAGGGCAGAGATTAACTCCAGCCAATCTAACTTTGTTGTATCTTCTCCTTGAGGCACATACCATATGTGGCCCACACTTTTATATGGCACGTAATTGCCTGAGCATATAGTAAACAAAAAGCTTTTAACCTATTTGCTGCCAACTTCTCTCACTCATTGAATCATGTTTATCTTTTTAAGTTTACTTCATTCTGATTATCTTGTTCCTGAGTAAGTACAGAGGCAAATGTTCCAAGAGTATCTTTGAGTTAGAGCCTCATAAGGGAATCTCTGGAGTCTGTGAACCACAACCTCCAGGGCTTAAAGAAGACTTTCAAGTAGGCCAGATAAGGATATCTTCCTAAAAGCAGGAGGTGTAGCATGTTCAGGACTTTCCTGGGGAAGTAAATGCTAAGAAGCAGTACTCCTGGGAGACGGTATAAATGATCCATGACAAATTGTACATTAATCCAATATTCCTAAATTGTACAAATATTAGCCTTCCAAGCATGCAATACATGGAGATAAAGACCGAAAGTAGAAGATTTCACCACAGCGATTGCATCATTCAGTTCAGGTTGGTAGCTCTTTGTCAACCAGCTATGCTGGCTTTATGATATTGGCTGTTCTTTTTATATTTGGCTGTGCCAGTACCTGGTGCTATCAGATTAAAGCAAAGCAATGAAAATGGGATGAGGATGCTAGAGAAAGGACAGACAATGGCTTGGTGGTTAAGAGCTTATACTGATGTTACAAAGGACCCAAGGTCAGTTCTCAACACCCATATATGGTAATTTACAATCTCCTGTAGGTGATCTGATACCTCTGACTTCTTCAGACACCTGTACTCATGTGCAAATACCCACTCCAACACAACCCATGCATGTAATTAAAATATAAATAAATAATAAAATTTAAAAATTGGAACAAAAAAAGTCATTTTAGTTTGTTTGATTGACTATGTTATTGTTTTAAGAAAAGGCTCTGCCAGGCCTCAAACTTTCTACACAGCTTACACTGGAAATTTGTCTTCTGCCTGCCTTATCCTCCAGAGTTCCAGGATTATAGGCATACATCATCAGACCTAGAAAAATAAAATGAAACAAGGCAAAAATTTTTCTTTTAAACTAGCTAATTCTTTCTGTTTGTTTGGTTTGGTTTGGTCTTTCAAGACAAGGTTTCTCTGAGTAGTCCTGGCTGTCCTGGAACTTGCTCTGTATGCCAGACTGACCTTGAACTCAGAAATCCACTTGCCTCTGCCTCCTAAGTGTTGCAATCAAAGTTGTGTACCACCCAGCCAAGTCAGCTAATTCTTATCTTAATTCTTTTCTGTTTCTGAAATTTACCACAGAGATAGAATGACAATACTTTATAAACCTAAAATTTATTGAGTGTATAGTTAACAGAATTCCAAGCCAACCTCTAAGGTGCTCTCTCCCTACCCCTACATCAGCTGGTGTTTGGTCCTGTGTAATTACCATCCCCCACTGAGCACTGTTGGGTCTGAAATAATTATGCGATCACAGCTAGAAAACAGAAGTTGAAATATGAGGCCTTTGATCCACTTGGACTTTAATTTTATACAGGGTGATAAATAAGGATCTATTTGCATTTTTCTACATATAGACATCCAGTTAGACCAGCACCATTTGTTGAAGGTGCTATCTTTTTTCCATCATATGATTTTGGCATCATTGTCAAAAATCAGGTGTTCACAGTTGTCTGGATTTATTTCTGGATTTATTTATTTATTTATGTCTTTGATTCAGTTCCATTGATCTACCAGTCTGTTTCTATGCCAGTACCATGCAACTTTTGTTACTGTTGCTCTATAGTACAGCTTGAGATTAGGGGTGGAGATACCTCCAGAAGATCTTTTATTGTACAGGATTGTTTTAGCTATTCTGGGTTTTTTATGAATTTGAGAATTATTCTTTCAAAGTCTGTAAAGAATTGTGTGAGTATTTTCATGGTAATTACATTGAATCTGTAGATTGCTTTTGGTAGGATGGCAATTTTTCTATGGAACAGGATGGGAGCCTACCATAGATGTCCTCTGAAAGACTCTACCCATCAGTGGATTAAAGCAGATGCAGAGGCTCACAGCCAACCATTGGACAGAATTCAGGGAGTCCTATGGAAGAAGGAGCAAATAGCAGAACCTGGAGGGGACAGGAGCTCTACAAAAAGACCAACAAAGACAACAAATCTGGCCCCAGAGGGGAACTACAGAGATTGATGCATCAGCCAAAGACAATGCACAGAGAGGACCTAGACCCCCTACTCAGATGTAGCCCACAGGCAGCTCAGTCTCCATGTGGGTTCCCTAATAAGGGGAGCAGGGGCTGTCTCTGACATGAACTCAGTTGCCTACTCTTTGATTACTTCCCGCTGGCCAGGCGACCTTGCCAGTCCACAGAGGAAGAGGATCCAGGCAGTCCTGATGAGACTTAGTAGGAGAGGGTCAGATAGTAGGAGAGGAAGACTCCCCCTTTCAGTGGGCTAGGGGAGGGGGATAGGGTGGAAGAGGGAAGGAAAAAGGGAAGGTGGAACTGGGAGGAAATAAAGGAGCCGGCTACAACAGGCTAAAAAGTGAATAAATTGCAAAAATTTTAAAAGAAAATGTAAAAAATGAAGAAAGATGAGAAGGCCTGCTGGTGGAGGTTGCCACATGCCAAGCCCCAGGCTGCAGCCACCCACGGTGCTTATCTCACCGCCGCTGCCACATGGAGTTGAAGTCGGCCAAAAATCTGGGCTTTTGAAATTGGATCCCAAGCTCCAGAAAGATATACCTCTTAGCTGATACCCGAACTTCCTTTTGATGAGACCTTAGGGGAGAAGATGCAATAGTTCTGTCTGGGTTTCTTTCCTACAAAACCATGGAAGAAGAGCTTTAAGCATTTTAAATGTCATTAAATGTTTTGTAATGTGTGTGTGTGTGTGTGTGTGTGTGTATGTGTATAGTTCCTGAACCTTAGGCTCAGAGGTCCTTGCAAGATAGAGGGTAATAATGGCCAGAGGATAAGGGAGTTTTCTGTGAGATTTTGTCTCCATGGAATGTCGGAAGCTACACCCATAAATCATCAACAACATGACTGCCTAAACATGAGCTGAACAAGGACCACACCAATAGAGTGTCAACCATAAAGAACTACAGACAACTAAGGAAGGCTGACAGCACAACAATCTTCCCAGGCAAAAGCACAATAGTTGGCTATCTGCTGCCAAATGGTCATGCCTAAAAGTCCATACATATAACTTACGGACAGAGCAGGTTGTATCTATGTATGTGTGTAGATGTATTTTTTACATTAATGTATATGTATGTAATTATTATTAATAAATTTGAAAGAGAGAAAGGAGCGACATATGGAAGGGTTTCACAGTAGGAAAGTTCTCGTTTGCTCTCTTATAAGCCCTAGTTAAAGAATAAATCTCTACATGTCCTATGTTAAGTCCTTGGAAAATAAGGTTTCTCTTTGTAATTAAGAATAAGTTCCTGTTTCTTAGATATGATCTAAACTACTTGCAACCTATTCACATGATATCTTCTCTAATGATCTCTGTCTGGGCTACTTCCTATCCATAATCTCAAAATACTTGCTAGTATTTTTCATCTGGGCCACTTTCCTCCATCCCCGCCAATCTGGCCACATGCGCCTCTCCGTGCTAACCCATTGAGGCTCTCTGCTCCCTTCCTCTTCCCAAACCTTACCCTGGTTTCTTCCCTCTCCCTTGTACCTTTCTGTCAAGGTTTAGTCACCAACTCTCTCAATGTTGTAAACACCTTGTCTCTCCTATAAAAAGAACTTCAAGAGGCCATCAGGAACTGCTCTCTCAAATCCTGACTGAGGATGAAGCAGCAGGCCGGCCATTCCCAGGTGTACCCCCAAGTACAGCTTGCTGTAATTGGACCATGCTAGATTTGGTCTTTGCTCCTTGTGATTCCCAGGTTTAACAGCACCACAATGAGCATCACAGAAGACTTTGTTTTGATGGAGCTAATACTATAGTGGGCATAACAGCCAATACCGCGTGAAGCAGCAGAAATGTCTACATAGAAGTTCATGGGCAGCCGACAGAAGAGGGCTAGAGTTTGGGGACTAGCTGAATCGGTTTAGGTTACATTCAATCAGAGTAGTCAATGTATAAAAATAAAACCAAAATGATGAAAAGAAACAGGCCATAAAGACTGGGTTCCAATTGTGTCTAAAGACTTCCTAGCACGTGTAGAGATATTTGCCTCAGTTCACTCAGAGGAGGAAGTAGAATGTGAGACCTTATCCAAAAAAAGTATTATCAGGAAGCACAGTCAAGAATCACACTGGAAAGACAATCAGCAGAATTTTCATGTTAATATGAACAAAAACAAATCCACTGTACAAATGTTTACAGAACTTAATAACTTACCCCGAAGTACAGTTTGATATTTCAAACTGTAAGCAATATGAAAAATTTTCACAGTGATTGTGGATAGAGAATAGGGTGGATAAAGTCTTGATGATAGAAATTTTGGTGAAGTATGCAGAAAGACATAATGGTTTTCAAGATGTTTGGATTAGAATAAGATGAACTTCTAACTGTTGTATGCTTAGAATATTGCGGAAGATTATCAGAAGTCACATTGAAAGAGTGCCCATCTCATTATTTTTCCTAGTGGTAAATCACCAGAATTTAACATTTTCTACCATTAAAAAAGTTAACCTTCTTACCTAAGGGTTGAAACTACATGGTAAATGCTACTTTGTTGAAATTATCTAATGAATGGAATACATATCAGACTTTAAGGTTAGGAGCTGACAAGATGGCTCAGTGGGCAAAGGTGACCTGATTCCGAGCCCCAGAACCCATGTAAATGTAGATAGATAGAATCAACTTCTGACTCCATCGTGAGCTATGATGTGTGGGCGACTCACACACATCATGAACCCACCTAACTTTCCGCAATAACAGCAAGAAAAACAAGGGAAACAGACAAACAATGGGAGCGCCCTCTTATACAGTCCTCCTAATGAAATGGACAGTGTTCAGCACTGGACACCGTAGCTTTGGCATATGGAGTACGTGTGCATGTTTTTAGACATGTGCTTGCTTTGCTTCCCCTTCTCTACCTGTCATACTAGTAGTAACGAGTCACTGTATGCACCTAGAGGTAAAACAGAAAATGTCTTCAGAATTAACTGAAAGGTGCAAAATAAAAACTTTAAAATAAAATGCTTTCAAATGAAATCCTCAGCTCTAATTAATCCCAAAGAGAGTGAGAGATTACAATGGAGTTGAATACATTTTTTTTTCTCAAGCTTTATTTTATCTTCCTAGGTTTATTCCGTGAGCCAACTAAATTCAACAATTAGAAAAGGGTTATACAATGACACATTTATCACTAATGCCAAGAACTTTATACTTCTTTGAGTTTTATATAATCAAATCAACAATCTTAATCTTGCAGGAAGTGATCTTGAACACTTCAGTTAATAAGCAAGTGATCAGATCGCCTGATCTTTGGGAATGGTACTGTTAAATTGGCCATGCTTGGTTTTAGTCCCTAGGATTGAATTTTGCTGAGCTGCTTAACAATGTTCATTTTTCCCTGTTCTAAAGTGAAGCTTATTTTGACAAACATACTATCCATGGAAGTGGTTTTTATATTAATACAACAGACATTCACTGAGTTTTCTTTACCCCAGTAGCCTTTAAAATTATCTGAGAAAAAAATGTTTAATCTTCCTATGCAAATAAACAGAAATGAACAATAACAAAAAACCCCTATTTATTCTTGGGCCCAATGGACATTTTGGATCAATCTGTGGGTTTGCCTTCTGCATTTCACTTTATCTAGCAATATCCTTAGTCTCTGCTGTGTAAACCGAGCAGCATTCCCCTCATTATGACAACCACAAATGCCTTCAGTATTGACACATGACTCACCCTCCACCTCCCACCTTCCAAGGGACATAATTAACCTCTGCTGAGAATCACTGCTGAAAGCTAGTGTTTCTTCAGAACTCGTAATGGACTGGGATGTATGGACAGCAGCATACACTGTCTTCAAATATACAATTTGGGTATAAAAATTATTTTGAGCTAAAACTAATTGAAAAATATTAGGTGCAAGAAGGACTCTGTTCTTCCAGAAAGGGGATAAAATCCTGTAAAAGAGATGGGGGGAAGGCAGCCATTTTATCACCGGAGATTGGAATTCAATGCAAACAACCCTGGTAAACTTTATTTTCATGAACATGTCTCAACAGTTTCCCACCTTTTGTTATATTTTCACAACTCCTCCTGTTTTTCAAATTCTACATATAAATATTCAATTCTCTCTGCTTCTGTAGGTCTTCCCTCCCTCAGAGGTGCCAGTGACAGGTAACGCTTAAATTAAACAAATGTGCATGCTCTTTTCCTCTTGCTCCATCTGTACTGACTCCATTTAGAGATATACGTAAAACCTTGCCTCCCTACACAAGTGAGTTTAACCACTTTAAAATTACAAATTTATTTAATCTTTAAAATAATTTTAAAATATAAATCTGATTTTTAAGGTTTTTATTAGATTCATTTATTTTAAATTTAACTGCATGGATGTTTTGCCTGCATCTATGTCTGTGTACCCAAGGCATGCAGTGCCCAAGGAGGACAGAAAAGGACAAAGAGGCCTCCAGGTGGTGTGTGTCAACATGCCAGAGGTGGGAACCAAACCTAGGTCCTCTGCAAGAGCAACAATTATTCTTAACCATTAAGCCATCTCTCCCCCTTAAACTTAGTTTTTGTTCCCATGTTATAGACTGTGAGGATGGTTGCAGAGCAGGCAATTAGCTCCCTGTAGGTACATAGCTAATTCACAATTAATAGACATAAGATTTTGACTTAGACAGCCCAGTCTACTTTATAGAAGGGCAGTACAATCATTTATTCAGTTAATAAATAAAATGTAGTGAGAGTTTAGTATGTGAGTATGGAGAAAAAAATTTGAATAGTGTCTTCAATGTGTTCATAGTTTAATTACAGAAATCAGACATAACTGGCAGCATAGAGGAAAGCAAGCAGTTAGAATGCAGTGTTCTCTCATTGTGGATCTCTTCTATCTTCCTCATTTTTTTCTTCTTCTCTGCATACAGTGGTTATCATCCCTCCCGCCACCCCCAACACACACACTGAATAATTGACAACAAGTTCCAGCGTAAATGCCACCTCAGAACTATGCAGAATCCAATAAGGTTAGGAACATAAGGTATGGACATGGATTGGGGAGCAAAATATTTACTTTGCAACCATGAAGACCTGAACTGAAATCACCAGCACACTTGACACAGCTGGGTCATGTCTGCAATCCCAACAGTGGAATCTGGGGCAGAGACAGGTGATCACTGGGATCTTGTTGCCAGCCAACTGGGTTGAAATAGTGAGTTCCTTGAGGAACCTTATCTTGAAAACATAAGGTGAAGAGTGATGAAAACTGTCAGTTTCTTGCCTTCACACACACACCTCTAGTCTCATATGCATTGTGCATATACCAAACACACTCATAAACATACAAATAAAAATAAACAATTTTAAAGCTATATTACTTCTTATTAGTAATGAATATAACTCAGTTAAGTACCTTAGAAAGAACAAATGTGCTTTAGGGCTCTTAAGGATAGTATTTTTAAAGTCCATTTGATGGAAACATTTATGAAGAGAAAGGGTGGGTTTAGAGATCCTGTAAGCCAGTAGACTGTGTCTATTCTATTCCTGCCCCAGCTGGCCAGATAACTGAGACCTTTCAGGCATCAGTCTCCACTCATATATTTATGGATTTGGCCTAACATATGTCTCTGAATATCTTGATGAGGAATATTGACCACAGAAATCATCTGAAATTAAAGACTACCTCAGTGTTGGGATCATTGCAGATGGCACAGAACTTGAGAAATTATCATCTAATTTTAAGGACCCTGTTAGGTCCCTCCTATTTCTTATGCTCTGTAGGCAGATAGCATCACACACTGAGAAGACAATCCATTAGTGAAGCTCAATATTAATTTTAATAATTTCTTGGCATGTTACATCACCCATAAAACCCTTATATGCTTGAAATATTTGAGTGTCAATCCTCTGGACTCTTTCTACAGGCAATTTGGTATCTCCTCTGTTCTCTAGATGAGGACAAATGACTGGGATGACTAGCTTGAGGGCAAGCAGCAAAGCAGAACTCAGTGGAACAAAAGGCTCAGCCCTGGTACATTCAGGTTATTTACCAATATCAGAAGAGAAATGTTGCATTGTTTTGGTTTTGTTTTATCAAACCTATGTAACAAATTGATTTGCCACATAAATCTACTTTGTTAGGTCTACTAAATTCATTTTAACCAAAACCATACTAAGGAAAGAAAAGAAACTAATCTATTTTCTTGTTTTAATCACTTCTTTAGACAAATTAAATATAAAATTTTCCATGAATTGCCATTTTAAAAGACTCATGTGATGGATACAAGGAATAAAAGCAACCTTTGGTTTAGTTACTTTTTTCTTTCAGAAGCTAAAATATCATAATTGAATAAAGACAGATAAAATACTTCATTACAAATAGAGACCCAAATCTGTATAAAACTCATCATGGAGAATGGTTTCTGTTAAAATGTATTGAACTTAGTTTCCCAAATATAATGGCTGAGGTTGCTCAGTGCCCTAAAATAATGGCTTTGAAAAGGAAAAATGTTTTACTTATATTAATGCTACCTTATCTGTTGCCGTTCCATTTTCTAAGATGATCTTATTCTGTTTCACATATTTTACTTTAAACATGTAAAGCAATATGATCATGTCAGAAACCTTGACAAATACATGTTTCCATACTTGTGTTTATTAAAAAAGACAGCACATTTTGAACCGAAAGATAGTTTTAGATGTCAAATACAAGAGACGCTTAATAGGAATGGTAGAGGAGAAAGTTTATTGTGGTTAAAAGAGAGAGCATTGCCAGAGGCAGGGACATCTGGGAGAGTACAGATTGGTCATAACCAGCCTGAGCTGGGCCATGTGGAGAGAGGGGAAGGGGGAAGGGGGAAGGTAAAGGGAGAGAAAGAAATCAGGTACAGCAACCAGGAGGCCAGAGGTATAAAAGGGTGGGTTGAAATTATATAAAGAAGAGAGTTTCGGGAAGGACAACCAAATCCCTGGGTTGGAGAATTCAGGGTAGAGGGAGGCACATGCCAGCTATACTCTGTACTGGGGAGCAACGGAGGGACTGGAGACCAGTTCCCATTCTGATAGGTTAAATAGGCACCTCAGCCCTTTGTCCCAGGTGTGAAACTTCACAAAGATGAATTCTTTTTATTTGAAAAACAGGCAGAGTGATAAATATAAAGCTTCACAAAGATGAATTCTTTTTATTTGAAAAATAGGCAGAGTGATAAATATGAATCTATTTGCATTTTTCTACAGGTAGACATCCAGTTAGAACAACACCATTTGTTGAAGATGTTGTCTTTTTGTTTGTTTTCCATTGTATGGTTTTGGCTCCTCTGTCAAAAGTCAGGTGTGCATAGGTGTCTGGTTTTTTTCTGGGTTTTCAATTTGATTCCATTGGTCAACCAGTCTATTTCTATGCTAGTACCATACAGTTTTTATTACTATTGCTCTGTACTATAGCTTGAGGTCAGGTATGGAGATAGCTCCAGAAGTTCTATTATTAGATAAGATTGTTATAGCTATTCTGTTTTTGTTTTTCCATATGAAGTTTAGAATTGTTCTTTCAAGGTATGTGAAAAAGTTGTGTTTGGATGAGAATTGCATTGAATTTGTAGATTGCCTTTGGTAAGATGCCCATTTTTACTATACTAATCTTTTCCATGTATGAGCATGGGAGATCTTTCTATCTTTTCCGTATCTTCTTCAGTTTCTTTCTTCAGAGACTTGAAGTTCTTGTCATTCAGGTCTTTGACTTTCTTGGTTGGAGTTACTCCTAGATACTTTATATTATTTGTGGCTATTGTGAAGGGTATGGTTTCTCTAATTTCTTTCTCAGCCCTTTTGTCCTTTGTATACAGGAGGGCTTCTGTTGCTTTGGGGCTTTTTGTTTTTGTTTTACTTAATTTTTTTTTAAATATTAGTTACAGTTTATTAACTTTGTATCCCAGCTGTAGCCAGCTCTCTCATTCCTTTCCAATCCCACCCTCCCTCCTTCATCTCCTCCCTGCCCCTTTCCAAGTCCACTGCTAGGAGAGGTCCTCCTCCCCTTTCATCTGACCCTAGCTTATCAGGTATCTTCAGGACTGGCTGCAAAGTCCTCCTCTGTGGCCTAGCAAGGCTGCTCCTCCCTCAGATGGGGGTGGAGGTCAAAGAGCCAGCCATTGAGTTCATGTCAGAAATTGTTCCTGTTTCCCTTACTAGGGTAGCCACTTGGATACTGAGCTGCCATGGGCTATATCCAAGCAGGGGTTCTAGGTTATATCCATACATGGTCTTTGGTTGGAGATACAGTCTCATAAAAGACCCTTGCGCCCAGACTATCCTCTCCAGGTCATACAAACTCCCCATTTTTTCATATGATTCCCTGTACTCTGCCAAAGGTTTGGTCATGAGTCTCATTATCTGCTTTGATACAATGCTAGGTAGAGTCTTTCAGAAGCCCTCTGTGGTAGGCTCCTGTCCTGTTATTTGTTTTCTCCTACATCCAATGTCCATCCTATTTGTCTTTCTAAGTGAGGATTGATCATCTTGGTTTTGTTTTTGAATTAGTCTTGTATCCCGCCACTTTGCTAAAGGAGTTTATCAGCTGCAGTTCTCTGGTGGAATTTTTGGGGTTGCTTATGTATACTAACACATCATCTGTGGTAAATTTACACAATGGAATACTACTCAGCCATTAAAAACAAGGAAATCATGAAATTTGCAGGCAAATGGATGAAACTAGAAAAGATCATCCTAAGTGAGGTAACACAGACCCCAAAAGACATACATGGCACATACTCACTTATTTTAGTTATATAGTACAAGACAGACATACTACAATGTACAGACCCCAAGAATATAAGTCTGATGTTGTCCCACTAGTTAAGGAAGTGGGGGATAACTCTGTCATAGACTATGTTGCCTGCTTTTCTGATAACTTCCCCCCATGGGACTTCCCTACAAGGTCACAGGCATCATGAGAATAAATGAGCTGGAATGTCTGGGAAGGAGGGCTCCCTTATTCTTCAGAATATGGGAGAGGAGATGCAGAAGGGAGGGTGAAACTGAGAGAAGATGAAGGGGTGGCCTATGACAGAGATTATATAATAAAAAAGAGAAAAGAAATATAGGCAATTGAGCTGAACACAGTGGCTTATGCAACTTACAATCCTAGCACTCCAGGAGACAGAGGAAGAGGCAGGTGCATCTCTGTGAGTTTGAGGTCATCCTGGTCTAGAAAGCAAGTCCAGTACAGCCAAGGCTACACAAAGAAACCCTGTCTCAAAAAAGTAAATAAATAAATAAAAATTTTAAAAAGAAAGAAAAGTAGGCAATTCAACTGTCAGCTAATATAAATGTCAAAGTTTATGTTTAACTGAAAGTTAATAGTGTGTTTTGTTTTGAGCTAAAAGGCACATTTTCTTCTTCCAAA
The DNA here is from genome assembly GCA_028658305.1 of Pachyuromys duprasi. Taxonomy (NCBI): domain Eukaryota; kingdom Metazoa; phylum Chordata; class Mammalia; order Rodentia; family Muridae; genus Pachyuromys; species Pachyuromys duprasi. The sequence continues at coordinate 73,490,920 of CM053766.1, forward strand.
AAGCATTTTCTTACTCTTTGAGCTATGCACTATTGCAATCCCATCTTATAGATGCAGAAACTACAATGTTAGGGAAACAAGTTTGTTGGTGCTTTAATACACAGCCGGAACTGACCTTCCAACTTGAGTCTTCTCACAAACATATTCAGAAAAAAAGATGACTCCAGCTGCCACAGAAGTGGACTCTAGCCCTTTGCTGTGGGCTATATAAGAAAATTAGCTGAATGTGAGCCATAGAGTAAGCTAGTGAGCAGCCTTTCCCACAGTCTCTGCTCTGAGGCCCTTAGCCCTTGCACTGACTTTCCTCAACTCTGACCTGAAAGTATCAACTAAAACTTTTGCTCCCCAGCCTGCCTTTGGTCAGAATGTTTTAGTGTAGGAAGCATCAGAAAAGACACTTGATTGTTTCATCACTTCTGAAATATGTCCAAAGCCTTTGATTGGGGGATGTAAAGCCACTTTCTCTTTTATTGAGCTGTATCTGAAATTTTCTGTGTGTCTTCCTTGCATGTGTGTATGTGTGTTCTCTTGTTTTATTTTTGTTTTTACTTAAATGAAAAGACTACCTTTTCCACTGCATTGAGCAGAGCTGTTCATTCTCCATTAGGATTGCTGAGCATTGTCTCAATGGTCCCATTGCAGTAGGATTTTTTGTATACCTTAAAGTATACTTTATATAGCCCTCCTCTCTATCACCTTCTGCCCTCAGATGAGAACACACAGGCTGTGAATAAACAGCCAAGATGCATCTTACTTGTTAAGCTCATGCAGAACATGTGAGAGGCAGTTAGCAATGGCTTTCGGTGATGCTCTTTTACAACAATGAACTCTTGTGTTTTAATGAGCTCGGGCTTAAATAATAAAGGTCTCTTCTGTCATCCAAGGCCAGCAGTGTCTTGATTTCATAATTGTCCAGTTCTGATTGAGTTCAAGAAATAAAAGACACCATTCATAATAGTAATTTTAGAAACATTTGATGGGGCAACCAAACCCTTCTGGGCACATTTACATTATCTTCCATTTGTTCAGTGTGGAAAAGCAATTACTCTGTGGAGATGGTGCAGTCAAGTCTGTAAACAGTTATTACATTTCAATTAAAGCTGCATGAAACTCTACATATTTGGTTTGCAGGAAATTAATGCAAATCTTTTTTGATGTTTCAATTCGAGAGGGGGCCTATCCCACACATTTGGCTCTGGGCATAACACTCAGACCCTTTCAAACATCAAAGACTATTTTCCCAGCATAAAACATTTGGCCTGGGGTTAAATTCTCCTAAAATACCAGTCTATACTCAAACTCCCAAGATTTCAAGCTGCATGGAAGTTTTGCTAAGAGAATTCAACATAAGCTAGCTTTCTAGCAGAGAACAAAATTTTCTGTGATGCTTTTATTGTCAAACATGCACTGAATCTATTCATTGCCTTGGTTGAACATCCATAAATTACTGAAGCAAACTAGATGTTGTGTGTGTGTGTGTGTGTGTCATGGAAGGTTGAGAAGAAATGAATCAACACACATTAAGCACCTATCATGCTTCCATCACTTTTCTTGAATTGTTTCATTAAATTTCTCCATTAACACTGGGAGGTTGTGTTCCTCTTTATTGAGAAGAGAAGAACTCGGAAAAATTCAGAAGAAAAGAAGGAACTTCTTAAATTACATGGGTGGGTGGTGGTCCTATGAATGGGTGCGGAACTCTCCTTTTCTGACACCCTTGACAGATCTGTATCCCACTGGATAGAGATATTGGGACTGTGGTCCACGTTCACAGCCATCACATGTCTTTTGTTTCTGTTTTCAGTGTTCATCAGTTCTGTCAGGCGCTCTTCATAATAGCTGAGTTGGTCACCTACTCTTTGTAGGATTGCCTCCGCTTCCCTTTTAGAAATACACACAAGTAACACACTTAAATGATAAAGGAACTGTGCTCACTCTTTCTTCCAAGAAGTGCTACATATGGTGGAGTGGGGGTTGGGTAGGCAGAGCAAGACTGCAAGCAGAATAGGGGACTTCACACTTCCATCATTTCCCATGAAAAATAACATATGGACAGAACATTTATTTGAAAGAACAGATTTGTTTCTTGTTGCTCTCCAGCAGTTGAAAGAGAAAGGGGGGGAGGAAGCCTTTTAACAGCCATCTGAAAATACTCCTCCAAAGAAAGAAATAGAGTTGATCTTTTTTCAGATTGCAGAATTAACATGAACAAATCTGAGTCATAATGATTCCATTTAAATGTATTCCCTTAGTTCCCGTTGCCATGAATCTACCTCTCTGCTAGGGATGGCACACAGTCTGTCCTGAAGCTCTTGTTTTATATTTTTGTAGAAAAGACATTTAAACATAATGTACTTTTTTATTGTTTCCAAGTTGGTTCTCTATTTTAATTATTACTTTACATTTTTCAACCTTCTCAACTTCTTGATACACAAACCCCAAAAGCCATTTCAGAAAATGAGGACAAGTTCCTGACCACCATTTTTGTTTCCAAGGCCATTTGTTTCCTATCATCCCAGTTGCTGGATGAGATCTGGAATGATTCACAACTCTTGGCACTGTAAAATTCCTCGGGCCCAGAAGAAAGACATTGCCAGGAAACAAATTTAAAAGTTCAACTTAAAATTATATCTACCCTTCAAGCTCCTGGTGTATAAAAGTATTCACAGCTTTTGTCTAGGCTAGATTTAATTTAAACCACATGAGAATTAAAAGGATTAGCCTCCTGGAAGCTTGCTAATTTTTTAAAGCAGAAATCAGAAGGGAATGAGAAAACCTACAGTTGTCTTTTAAGAATAAAAATGTGAGGGGCTGGAGAGGTGGCTCAAGCGCAAAGAGCGCTTGCTGTCTTGGCTGAGAACCTGGGTTAGGTTCCCAGAATCCCAGGTGGCTCACAGCCATCTATAGCTCAACATATACAATCTACCTCCTCCTTACCTCTGCAGGCACCAGGTTTGCACATGGTACATATGTACCTGAAAAGGCTATAAGTCATGGTTTTCACTGATGCTCTCTTTTACAACAATGCAGTTGTTTTTGTTTTTGTTTTAATGAGCCAAAACTTAAGTAATAAAGGTCTCTTCTGATATTCAAGGACAGCAGTGTCTTGATTTCATAACTTTACAGTTCTGACTGAGTTCAAGAAAGAAGACACACCATTCATAACAGTCATTTCTAAAACATTTGGTGGGACTTCCAAACCCGTCTAGGCATATTTACATTTATCCCTCCATTTGTGTGGGAAAGCATACATATATGCAAACGAAACACTAATACACATAAAATAAATCTTTTAAAAGGTTTCAGAAAAAAGAATATACATGTGAAATTTTGTTCCACACCTAGACTAAGTGATCATAGAAATGGCTTTTCCTTTTGTGCTAGCCATCAGAGCCATCGCTGCTTTAAAGCTAAGAAAGGATTCATCACTTTCCAGAAGCAAACGCTGATGAGATCATTCTTTCTCCCCATCAAGATTTGTTCCCTTTTCAGCTCATTGTCGGTGCTTATACAGGGGGTTCCACCTTACCTTGCAATTGCTCCTTTAATTGGCTGTTTATCTGACCATCTGAGGACCTCCGGAAAGAAAGCCTTTTAAGTGAGAACTGATCCTAGGAAAAGGAGTAATGAAATTCAGACCCCAGTAGTCAGAAAACACAAATGCTCATCAGAACACAAAGTAAGCTCTGGATGAATGCAAAATTATCATCAAAAGCTGTTGTTGTAAAAAAAAATAAATGAGGCAAGTCTTTTTTCTGCTTTATTTATTGAAAATTGATTTTTTTCATATAATATATTCTGATTATGGTTTCCCCTCCCTCAACTCCTCCCAGGGCCTCCTCACCTCCCCTCCCATTCAATTCCACATTTTTTTCTTTCTCATTAGAAAATAGGCATATAAAAATAGTAAAATAAAATAAAATCAAAAGAAACAAACCAGAATAGGAAAAAATAAAGCAAGCAAAAGGAAGAATCACAGGAAATCCACATAGACACAGAGACACACACATTTGTACACAGCAGATTCCCATAAAAACACAAAATCAGAAACCATAATTTATACATTGAAGACCTGTAAAATACAGGGGGGAAAGAACCTTCAAAACTGATGGTTTGTTTTGTGTCAGCCATTAAATTGCAATAATGAAGAAAAATGAAAAGTATATTTTAGCATACAAATTATATTTACAATTGAATGATTCTAGGTAGGTTTTCGCAAATGCTGCTAAATTCTTATTGAAGTATTCTATCATCTATTTAAAAATTTTTGTTATTTGTTTTTCCTTTTACATTTTCATGCATTTTTTGTGCATGTATTTGCATGTGTGTATGTGGACACTGGAGGTTTATGTTGGGACTCATCCTCAGTCACTTGTCTAGTTGTCCAGTAACGTGGGGTCCCTCACTCAGAACCTGATATGACTAGTCTCACTACCCAGCTTGCTTTGGGGACGCTCCTTTCTCCATAGCCCTATGCTGAAATTTCAGAAAGGCTACAAGACACACAGAGCATTCACACTGAGTTCTGGGGATCCAAACTCCAGTCCTCACACATGAGTGGCAGGTGTTTTAACTCTGGAGTGATCTCCCCAACCCCCAATTTCCTCATTTTGATGTTGCTGCTATTCCAGACTACTTAGCCTTCCCATGACAGACTCTTCTCCACACTAAGACTAACCATGGTTTTGATACACTGAAGTTGTAAGCAAAACAGAAGTCCAACAAGTATGTGTCTGACTGGACTCTGGAGGCCCGCGGTGATCCTTTAATCCTGTGTCATGTGAGTCGCATGTGGATGTAGTACCTAACAGATACAAAACTGAATGCAGAAGTTTCTACACCCAAACACTTCCTAAAACAATGGTCACTTCCTTTTTCCAGTCACTCACACTGACTCCTGATAACAAAGAAAATGTTGACTCAACTTTTATCTCTGAAGCTTGAAAATCTTCCTCCATCTCTAAATTTTCTGTGTAGCTCCAGTCTATTATTGAACATATCAGGCTATACCCTATTCTCCCAGTCGCCACCTTGTTCTGTTTTTCTCTGTAAAGAATATGTCACATCTCTGCTAAAAGCATTCTAAAAATCTTCCATACTAACAGGAAGAGCCACATCCCCGGTAACGGCTCTAAGAGTTCCATATGTGTTGCACTTCTTTCTCATCACTCTCTACTCGATCATCTCTGCTCCCAGCTTTCATTTCTCTGACATTTCTCTCTGTATTTCCACAAAACACACGCAGTCCTGGCTCACCTTTTCTCTCCGTGTAAAATGCCCTTCCCTCGTTAATCCATGCAGGACCTCTCGCATCTCCCACACATCCTTCATCAGCTCTCATCTTATTGGTGACATTGATCCTCACTGTCCTACTGAAAATTTAATCTCCCCATTTTTTTCAGCTCCTTCTTTGCTTGATTTTATCATATAGCTTCAAACAAACTGTAGAATTTGCTTATGATAGTTCACCTCTGTTAGCTTTTGTTCCAAACTTGATAATATGCTCTGTGAAAACAGGACTTTTGTTGATTTTACTGATCACTGTAGCCAGCATCTAAAACTGGGCCTAGTACAAAATCATGATGAATAGTGATGAAGAAATGAATAAAGAATTAATTCTTTTTCCCTGTGAGGGAAATTACTTAGTGTGTTTCTCCCCAAATGTTACAGGTTGGACAAGATTTAAAAAATAAAATAAAATAAAAGCCACTTAAGAGATAATAGCAGACCTACCAACTAAATTTGACCAATATACACCAAATCTCTGGATGGCATATTAGGGGAGACTAGATAATGGTAAAGAATAATGAACAAAAAAATACAGAAAAGAGGACACAGGAAGGGAACTAGTTCAAATGTGCTTCTTCCTGTTGATTTGAAGAAAAATGAAAGTGACAGCCACAGACAGCCAAAGTGACAGCCTTCCATCAGTAGCTTCTTTTCCTCTATGTTCTGGGGCATGTAATCAGAATCTCTTACTTTCTCTCTGTAAACCGAGTCTAACAAACCCGACCTCCATAAAACTGCCGTGAGAAGATGAAATGACATATAGTGCCTATTTTGTGTGTGGCACTTGGGATGCACCCTGTAATGAAAGCTGCATCACCTCCCAGCCTGCAGACAGGGCCCAGAACCAGACGCCCCAGCACCAACAAGTACAACAAATGTTCAGATCTTGGCTTTCAAATGCTGTTCTCTATTTGAAGAAGAAAAGAAGATTTCGGTACTGGAGAGGAAAAAAAATGTCAACATGAATCTAGAGTATATATTACCAGAATGTAAGGAAATGCTAACAAGTGCAATAAGAACTGGAGGGTGCTGATCATAGCGGAGACTGGAACTCCGTGGGGCCAAGAGGAAATCTCTGCATCTTCTGCATGTTTTTACTGTGTATCAGAAATGATTTTAGTAAATGAATAAACAAAGGCTAGTAAAAGGTGGGGAGGAGAAGGATGGAGGCGAGTTTTGCCTGTTACCAGTGGAACAAAGGCAGTGAACTATAAGACCTTTCAACAACCAAGCCTGGAACCATTTAAACTTGAAAGTAAAATATTATTGCAGCTCTGCAGTGGTAAAATGTGTTTGTCAACCGGGTTAACTTGAGAAGTGCCTACGAGACCAGTGAGGTATCTTGCCACATGTGTCTATAAGGGAGTTCCCAGAAGTGACTTACCAAAGCAAGAGGACCTAGCCCAAATGTGAGGTATGGGTGATAGCATCACGCAGACTGCTTCCCCAGACCGAATGAAGAACCCAGCAGTCCAGGTATTTTCTTTGCTTCCTGTTGCATATGTCTGCTTCCTGAGGATCTGCTCCATCAGGGACCCATTACCCTTGAAGTCAAAGGCTGTGGCTTGAAAACCATGGGCCAGAATATGAGTTCTTCATTTCTCAAGTTCTCTGTGCTGAGAATTTTGCCACAGTGATTAGGAAACAACAAACAAACAAACAAAAAACCCAATCCAAAGCCAAATTGCAAACTAAATATTCATATGACCAGGTTGATGTAAGTATTCATCTCAAAGGATAGCTAAGTGGAATGAGGAGAGATCTTGAGAGAATAATTCCAGTGAGTAAGCGCAGACAGAGATGAGGCCTACGCAACAACACCATAACACTCCAGGTTCCAGGGATGGGTACTAACAGCAGTGGAGAAGCTGGAACCTATCTATCTTATCCAAATGTGTGTTCATTATTCTGATGGTTCCACTTGGTAGAAATTTATACAAAGTCTCTGAAATACTTCCTTCTGAAAAGCATAGAGTAGTTCACTCATTTACAAAGGACTCTATTTAGTGATTCTTCCGAAAAAAAACAGGAATTGGAAGCTCATAAATAGTAGCTTTACAGTGAAGAAACCTGGTGAATAATGCCCTCACTGAGTAATTACAGAAACAGCAAGGGATAGTCATATGATGCGAAGGGAATATTCTTACATCTGTTGCATTGTTCTTCAGCGTCCGTCAGTCCATTCACATCATGTGAAATTTTCAGATAAAAGAAATTGATGGATATGCTATAAAATACCTGACCAGGCTCTTCACATAAGCCAAAGATATGGATGGCAACAAAACAACACAAAGCAAAATCAAACAAAAAAACTGAAGAATGATCATAGAGAAAACTTCAGGCATATGGCTGGCTGATGCAAATGCAGTATTTTGGACTGGAATTTAAAACCAATAAAACAAATCAAGAGAAACATCAGAGATCTGAATAAAATCAGTAGATTATTCCACTATAATGCATATATTTTAATTTTGTGTTTTTCATGCACATACCATGATTAGACAAGGTGTAATCACCAAGAAAAGATAATAAAGTTAATAAAATTATGTTTTGCTATCTTTGTCATTCTTATTTAAAACCGAACTCATTAAAATATATTAAAACCACAAAATTGCTTAGTATTAAATAAGATATGCCTATTAAAATATTTATATTACATAGCATATTTATATTACATATAAATATCACATACATTATATTACACAGTACATTTATATTAGATAGTTACATTAGTGACTATTATCATTTAAGAACAATGAGAAGTAGTGGTTTAGACGGTGATGGTGACACTTTACAAGTGTCGACACTGAAGTGATTTGAAGAGGCCAGCTCACTGAACCAAACAAACAAATGTGCCCAACACATACACAAAAAATTTAACTCATGATAGCTGAGCGGGAGCAGCTTCCAAGATGACCCTCTGTGCTCCTCAGCTCTTAGTCTTTGCTTCTTTGTCCGATAGGGACATCCTTAAAGACTAGAACAGTGATGAGCCACTTCCACACTCACCGAAAAATAAGATCTTTGAATTCCTTCTTGACTGCTCTTTGTTTATATGATAACCATGGAGGAAAAGGAGTTTCAATGATTCAGGAGAGGATAAGTCAAAAAGCATTTAATAAACATTTGGGTGACAAGATAGGTTGTGAAGGACACCGAGAGATCGAGTCGCCACTGTGCATTCACTAACGTGGAGGAAGGTAGCAGCTCTCTTATGAGGACAGTCAAGCAATCCATGTGAGAAGAAAATGAACGCTCCTGCCAACTGGCAGGTCTGTGGAAAAGTCCTTGGAAGCAGATCCTGCAGGTCCAGGCAAGATGATACAGATGGTACAGTCTCCAATGACATCCTGACTATAATCTTGGAAGAGACCCAGAGGTAGGGTGACCCAGTTAAGCCACAGCTATATTGTTGACCAAAAGAAACTATGAAACAATAAATGGTTATTGCCTTAGCCACTCACCAGTGGAGCAATTACTATGGACTAGTAGATAACTTACATCATATTCTTTGAAAAGTGGGCATCATTTGTCTAGAATAAATGCTTAGAGCTGTTAGTCGGATAATACACAAAAGCTCATGGCATCCTGGCAAAGGCTTCTTGGAAAATGCAACCTTCTCTTTATTCTCTTTCTCTCCTCTTCTGTTTTAATTTTGTGATAATCCAGAGTCAGTATTTAACCCTGGGATTTTGCTGTTCTTCTGTTTCTTTTCTTTGCTATTTGATGTTTTTTTTCCCACATTTCTGAGACAGAATCTCAGTCTGTGATACAGACTGGCCTCAATCTCATTCCTCCAGCCTCAGTTTGTCATCTGCTGAGACCACAAGCCTCCATGACCACACCTTGGTTTGCTTTTTTCAGACGCAGTGATATGCCAAGGAACAAAGGAATCCTGGAACTAGAAAACCAAAGTTGGAGTCTGTGTCCTTTAAAAACACCAGAGGCAAACTTGACAACACATGCTGGGGTGCAGAAGGACAATGCTTAAAGAGATCTTTTCTCTTTGCAGGGGGTCTTTGTATGGTTGTGGTTTTATTTGTTACTTCTTAGAATCCAAACATCAGTGGTCTCTTCACAGAAACACCATCCAGAAGCTACATTTTTATGTACAAAGGGGAGATTCTGAGCACAAAGAGTTCATGATGGGGATGTAAGTCTAGCTATTTCTTTGCCACTTCTAGCCATATGGTTTCAGGCATCTCAAATTCTTCTATATTTGTGTTGTCTGTGGTCATGTGAGGATGCATGAAACACCCTGTCTAGCATCATTGGACCGTCTCAAAGTTTCAGGACTGTTTCAAAACAAATGAGTATTATGAACCCCGCTTCTTTTGAAAGAAACAATTTTGTCTCACTGCTCCTTTAATTCAGATAAATGATGTGAATGCTCCGGGAAGATCATTTGTTAAAGCAGTTTCAAGGGAATGAAGGCTAACCACTGATGTCTTTGGACTGAACATGCATTAAGCCTGTAACTGGGGCACAAGAGCACATCTTTGTCTCACTCAACAACCACTATTTTGTGAGGCTGGAGGCCTACATTTTGTCCTACATCACCCTTCCTGGATTAGATACTTTAAAACTGAGGAGCAATTTAGTGTGCATCACCTGCTCTATTAGCCCAGGCCAAAGCTAATGACACATTTTAATAGAAAAATGGGCAGTTGGGCACCTGAACTTTACCCTGTCGTGGATCATTTTTGGCAGCTGGGTTTTTATTCATTAGTTTGATTGAAACCTCTTCCCTGATAGCAGCAAAAGGACTCTTCTTTGTTCAGGGGTTTCCTAAAGGCAAAATGGAAGTCTGTGTAGGCAGGCTGCTATGCTTGAATACATTTATTCTTCCCAGGCTTCAAGCCACAGCGGTGAGCAAACAAATGGCTCTTACCTACATCTTTATGCACACCATAGGAGAGCAAGTTTATAGGATTAAATAACGCTCATCTGATTTGACTTTTACACACCCGGACTTAAGTCACTGCACAGGCTTGTATATTCAGATTCCCCTATCTAATCCTTAACCCTTAGCCCTGGGCTATTTGAGAATCAAATGGCTGTGTATATTTGTGCTTCTTCTCTGTATATATACAATCGTTGTCTATAATGTTGTAGGAGGAGAGTCTGGCTTTCTATTATTATTATTAAATTCTTTCTTTTTACAGAGCATCGACCTCAAAGGGTTTCCTTTCGCAGCTTCTTAACTTCTCTTCCAAGCATAATGATTCCAGACAGACGGAATAACTGACCAGTGATCCATCATGTTTTCAATCATTTACAGTCTGATTCCTTCACGGTGGTGTCTGATATTTGGATGTGAAGAATGCTTTCCTGGGGAACAGACTCAACCCAATATTTCAGAGTAATAAATTACCCATGTTTGGAGGTCTCTGACAGCCTGTGTTATTTTGTCCTTATTGAAAATAATGAGCAATCTGGAACATTGCCCCTGACTTGGATTTAGAATTTGAGATAATAAATAGGGCCCCAACATACTGGGCTCATATCTTCACAAGAGAGGAAATACATTGGGGTGGGAGGGTGATGAAAATGTGGGGGACCGGAGGGAGAAACATCAGCATTGTACAGACAGTTTCTTGTTTGGGGGTGTTTTTTTGTTTTCTCCAAGATTGAAAAAATCTTTATGTCCCCTGACCTGTCCCAGATGCTCACTCAGCTGTAAGGTTATAGCTAAAACAGGAAGCAAGCAAAGCTTCTCCCAGTAGCTGTGATCATTCTGAACTATCCAGAAGAAATTTGTTTCTCTTGTACAGCAGACCAGCCCACCCGCCTCTATTCTTATCTGAAAGGTGAGGTTGGAGGGTCACCACTGTTGATGAAATAGGTATATCACAAGATAAACCTTTTTTTGCCTGAAATGGGTTTGCCTGCATTTCAGTACAAATTAATAATTACATGGAATTACAACACATTTGTTTAAATGTGTGTGGAAGGAAAGAGTATCTATGTTTTTATATGAGAGAATACACAGGTATCCTCAAATAAAGTTAACAAATTAAACCAGTTATATTTTTAAATTAAAGTAGGAATATTTTTTTGCCAAGAGTGATTAGGTTTCTGTTCTAAATGAAAGATATCTGAACTCCTACTTCAGTTAAACCAGAGTTTATGACTTAATTTTTAAATGCTGTATGATTGCACTGCATTCTGTAATGTATCCTAAGAGTTAAAGCAGTTACTAACTTTTGATTCCTGAGTATTATGCCTTGAGAAACCGTTTGCATCCTCTTTAAATTTCTGTAGGGTTGGACAGACTGCAGCCTACAGATTGCCACCTGTTTCAGTATGACTTGTGAGCTAAGAATAATTTTTATATTTCTAAGTGTTTTTTTAAGTCAAGGAAGAATAGTGTTTTGTGACATATGAAATTGCATGAAATTTAAATTTCATAGTTGATAAATAAAGTTTTATTGGAAGGTGGCCATGCCCATTTGTTTGCATACTATCTCTGTCTGCCTTTTTGCTGCTTTTGTGTTACAACTGCGGAAAGCAGCCGTATGGCTTTCGCTGCCTGAAATAGTTATCTGTGACACTTTGCAGAAAAAAAAAGTTTGCCTGCCCTATCTTGCAGCATTGTTGTAGGATTGAAAATTACATAAAGAGTTTGACACAGGGACATAGAGAGAGGACAAGCTGAGGTACTTCCACCTGTGAAAATGAATGTGTAGCTATGTAGACAGAAGGAAAGACTGCCAAGACATACTCCCAATGTACATGTGTCCCTTCCATTAGCAAGAACGTGTGTCAATGCTGCAGTTTAACCTGCAAGCAACCAGATTGTTGTTGCCAATGGTGGAGTCAGCTTCCATTCTTGAAGTAAATTTTTCCCATAGAAAATATTTGCTTATTGGTTGTTAATATTGTTTACTCCATGGTGGGGATCACTGTATAAATACATAGAAGCATGTTGGCAATTCTAATGATGGAAAAATGCATTCGAAAAGCAAGCTTCCTGCTTGTACACTGAACTAACAGTTATGGATAAGGTGAAAATGCATTCCAAGAAGGAACTGGGGTCCCTTTCCCTTTGTTCTTTCATAAGGAAGCCTCCCTGCACCAAGCGCCTCTTCTGTCAAGATCTACCTAGATGTGTGGTTTTAGTTTTTTTTCTAGCAGTCTTATAAAGAACATAGGGAACTGCAACTGGGAATATCTTGTGTTACTAGTGTGAAAAAAACTCATACAGGTATAGCCTGAGGGAAACAGCGAGAAAACCACTGGGATGGGTCTCCTCTTCCCATGGCTGTTGTGGCCACAGAGGCCTGCTGGAGCTATCTATAGTGAGAACATTTGGATATCTTGCACAATAATTTCCATTGCAATTGCTTTGGTTCAGCAGCCATAATAATAATGCTACTAGTTGTGATACTCTGCTTCTGGTTTATTCATAAGAACCCATGGCCTCCCATAAGAAAGACACAGGATTAGGCTCTGGGTAACCAGCAGGAAATAAATCAGTGATGAGCTGATTTATTGAATAGTTTAATGAAAGGAAGCAAATAACAATTACACAAAGCTTAAATAGCTTATGTCCAGTTTTATGTGGCCAAGGAGGCAGAAGCACACAACTGATGAACAGGAAGGAGTGTTCCTGAGAAGGCCTTCCTTTTGAGGCTGAGAGCTGGGCCGCAAGGTTCAGCCATGTGAAACTGAGAGAAGAACATTTTCCAAAGTGAAACAGTGGCCAAAGGCCTTGTCCTGGGAATGAGTAAGGAATTCTCAAGGAAATAAAAGATGATCAGGCCAATGACATGACTGAGTCGGTCAAGAAACAAAACAATGAGTTGCCTCAAAGTCACATGTTGATGGAATCAAAATTATTCTTACTTGCTTGGGAGCTAGGTGGTTCGGCCCTTATGTTTCTCATTCACAAGATCGAGATAGAAGCTGGACAGGCAAGGAGAAGCTTTGTGGCGTATCTACTATAAAAGCATAACTTAAACTGCCATTCACAGTGAGAAAAAACAAAACAACAACAACTAAAAAATGCCCACAGGAACTGAAGACAAGGGCTAAGGATGAAGAATGCTAAAAACACCATCTAACTTCAACTGTTTAAGATAATGTATGTGAGGAGCAAGATGAGGTTTAAAAAAAAACTGTTCCACTTTAGGGCAGAATTAGAAAAACAAAAGAATGGATCCTTTATAGGTTGAAAATTAAGTTTATCATCTCAGGCTTTAAGGCAAACAGATATAAAAGCACATAGTGTCAGGGCAAAGATGAAAGCTAGAACACTCCCCGTAAAACCTAGCCTCAGGGAAATGATCATATCATGTTGTGACTTTAAAGAGAGGTAAGATGCTTGCTCAGAGACCCTCTTATCTAGATAAAGGGCTTTATGAGTCTTGAAGGCATTGTCTGGAGGACCTTCCTGTTCAGCAGAGATCTGAATGCAGAATATCACAGTGTCACAGATATGACTGGTAAATGGAACTCACTACAATAAGAACTTATAAGGAACTCAGAAAACATTTAAGGTAATTGTAATTGTGGATACATTTCTAACTTCAACTAATTTCAGCAGATATCTTTATGTTGAAAAGAGATGTTTGGCTTCCCATAGTTTATGAGCTGGAAGAAACTGAGAAAACCATGAACACAGGCTGTAGCTAATAAGAATGATAACCCAACAAGAAATATGGAAAGTCTGTTTCAGAAAATGGAAGAGAACCTCCAATAAGACTAGAAAATAGGCGTTTGGTTAGATTTTATAGCTGTTTCTGTCTCCCATTTGCCTTTGGTATAGGTTACAATTATAGAGGTGGGTGTTTTGTGTAGAATGTAATAAGGGGTGGACAAAGAATTTTTTTCTTGCTTACAAGCTTTCAATCAAGAGAAGCCATTTTCGAATGAATTGAGAAATTTTCTTCCGAGAAACCTCTTCTTAACTGTTCTATCTCAAACAAGTTTAAATAATAAAAATTATGAAAGTATGAACCTCACTTTTCAAGGGATACAAATTTTAGTGGTGTTTAAAAAAGTGTAAGTTAAGTCTGCATATGGAATAACTGTCAACCATTCAGCTATTGTTTACCCAGACCCATTAAAAAAAAAAAAGTTCTTTTACCTAAATCCATGAATGAATACTTAGGAAATCTTCAAATCACGATTGCCAAACTTCTGAAAGCAACCAAGATAACAGTCAAATTGGAAATTGATAAATAAGCTATAACATAACCATATAAAAGATTTTTTCAACAATGAGAATAAGGTATAAGGACATAGAAAGATATGAAAGAAATGTAAGTGCATATTTAATCTAGTTTGGTTTCTGCTGCTGCTATAAACACCTTGTCCAAAAACAATGTGGGACAGAAAATGTTTTATGGTTACAGCTTATCATTAAGAAAAGCAGGCTGGATCTTAAGGCAGAAACTTGGAGGGACGAACTGAAGCATAGATCATAAAAGGAACAGTACTTACTAGATGTTGTCTGGCTTACTCACCTGCCACTTCTAGACAGAAAATACTTGCTTAGGGATGTCAGCATTCATAGTGAACTGGTTACATTCATAAGAGATTATGTCTTAGTTAAGACATAAGAGAAGTTTTGCCCTACTTACAAGATGTGCAGGGATGAATGTGGGGCAGAGATATGGGGAGTGTCCAGCTGATGACTGGCCCAGCCTGGGACCCACACCATGGGAAATAGCCAAACCCTGACACTGTTGAGGATGCTCTGCTGTGCTTGCCGAGGGGAGCCTTGCATGGCTGTGCTTCCAGAAGTTGATGGAGACAGAGACCCACAACCACACACTGGGCAGAGTACAGGGAGTCTTGTGGAAGAGTGGGAGGAGAATACAAGGATCCAAAGGGGAAAAGAGCTCCACAAGAAGACCAACAAAGCCAACTAACCAAGATGGGGCAGGCCAGGTAGCTGTGGATGACTAAGGACTGACTGGACCTAGGCCCCCTACTCAGATGTAGCCTATGGTCAGCTTGGTCCTCATTCTGGTTCCCTAATAAGGGCAGCAGGGACTAACTCTGACATGGACTCTGTTGCCTGCAGCATTTCTCATTCTCAGTCTGATTTATTTCATTTAAACTGATGCTATCCAGTTCCACCCATTTCTTTGCAAATGATATAATTTCATTCTTTATGGCTGAATCTATCTGTATACTTTTGATTCTTTTTCTTGTCTTATTTCATACACTGGAAATTTTACTGTGATTTTGAATGAGTAGAAGAGGCAAATACTCTCACTAAAGGAAGGAATTCAGTTTCTTACAGTTAAATATATCATAAAGCATGTGTTTTATGTTAATTTTCTATATCTACTAGGGAAAGTTTCCCTCTATGGCTAGCTGTGAGTTTTGTTTGTTTTGAGTGAATCATGAATATATATTACATATTTTAATGGGTCTTTTCCTTAGCATAATGATGTTATAGTATTTTTTTCCTCCTTGGCTTTTTTATATGGTAAGTTATTTAATTTATATTCAAACAATGAACCAGTCTTAAATATCTCATAACATCCTGTCTGACTGATTTAGATAATTGTTTTTACATATTGTTGAATTTGAGTTGCTATATTTTTAAAAATATTTTTCTATCTGTGTTCATGAACTATATTAGTTATTCATTTTCATTTGGAGGTTCTCTTTTCTTTTTTCATTTCCTGTAATGCTTTTTAAAAAACTTTTCATAGTTCATCTTTTCATCACAAAATACTCCTTAAGTTCTTTTTTTATAATTTTATTTTTATATTTATTATAGTTTATTTACTTTGTATCCCAGCTCCAGCCCCCTCCCTCATTCCCTCCCATTCCACCCTCCCTCCCTCATCTCCTCCCTGTCCCTCTCCAAGTCCACTGATAGGGGAGTTCCTCCTCCCCTTCCATCTGATCCTAGTTTATCAGGTCTCATCAGAACTGGCTGCATTGTCTTCCTCTGTGGCCTAGCAAGGCTGCTCTTCCCTGGGGGGGGGGGGGGGTGGAAGAGGCAGGGTCAAAGAGCCCTTCACTGATTCATGTCGGAGACAGTCCCTGTTCCCCTTACCAGGATAGCCACTTGGATGCTAAGGTGCTATGGGCTACATCTGAGCAGGGGTTCTAGGTTATATCCATGCATGGTCCTTCGTTGGAGAGTCAGTTTCAGAAGAGACCCCTGTGCCCAGATATATTTGGTCCTTGTGGAGCTCCTGTCCTCTCCAGGTCTTACTAACTCCCCCTTCTTTCATAGGATTCCCTGTACTCTGCCCAAGGTTTGGTTATGAGTCTCAGAATCTGCTTTGATACGATGTTAGGCAGGGTCTTTCAGAGGCCCTCTATAGCATTCCTTAAATTCTGATTTAGATTATTTCCCTTGAAAAATCCAATGCAATGAAAAATTTTTCCATCAAATGTGAAATATTTATTTTGTCATATAAAAACATTGCCTTTAAAACAATTTAAAGTCTTATAGTCTGAGAAAGCACCAGATTGATTTCCAAAGTGGTTGTACAATTTTACATTCCCACCAGCAATGGAGGATGATTCCCCTTTCTCCACATCCTTTCCACATGTATTGTCATTTGAATTTTTGATCTTAGCCATTCTGATGGGTATAAGGTGAAATCTCAGGGTTATTTTGATTTGCATCTTCTTGATGACTAAGGACGTAGAGCATTTCTTTTTTAATTTTAATTTTATTTTTATTACTTACAGTTTATTCTCTTTGTATCCCAGCTGTATCCCCACTCCCATATCCTCCAATCCCACCTTCCCTCCCTCATCTTTTCCTTTGCCACTTCCCCCATCTATTGATAGGGGAAGTCCTCCTCCCCTTCCATCTGACCTTAGTCTATCAGATCTCATCAGGACTGGCTTCTTTGTCTTCTGTGGACTGGTAAGGCTGCTCCCCCCTCAGATGGAGGTGTTCAAAGAGCCAGCCCATGAGTTCATGTCAGAGACAGTCCCTGCTCCTATTATTCATTTACACAATGGAATATTATTCAGCAATTAAAAGCAAAGAAATCATGAAATTTGCAGGCAAATGGTGGGATCTAGAAAAGATCATACTGAGTGAGGTATCCCTGAAGCAGAAAGATACACATGGTATATCCTCACTTATAAGTGGATATTAAACATATAGGATAATCATACTAAAATCTGTACACCTCAAGAAGCTAATCAAGAAGGAGGACCCTGGGTAAGATGTTCAATCTTCATTCAGAAAGACAAAAGAGACAGGCATTGGAAGAGGGAGAAAACAAGGAACAGGAGGGTATCACAGAGGGCCTGTGAAAGACTCTACCCAGCAGGATATCAAAACATATGCTGAGATTCATAGCTGAACTTTGAGCATTTCTTTGTTTCTCTGCCTTTTAAAATTCCTCTATAGAGGAATTTAAATCCCTCTCTGTTTAGCTGTGTACCCCATTTTTAATTGAATTACTTGATTTTTTGCTTTTTAACTTCTTGAGTTCTTTATATATTCTAGATATTAGATCTTGGTCAGATATAGAGTTGGTGAAGATCCTTTTCCAGTCTGTAGGCTGTCATTTTGTTCTGAAGACAGTGTCCTTTGCTTTACAGAAGATTTTCATTTTCATGAGGTCCCGTTTATTGATTGTCGATCTTAGAGCCTGTGCTGTTGGTGTTCTGTTCAGGATATTGTCTCTTGTGCCAATGATTTCAAGGTTCTTCCCCACTTTTTCTTCTAACAGATTTAATGTGTCTGGTTTTATGTTGAGGTCTTTGATCCTCTTGGACTTTAGTTTTGTGCCAGGTGATAAATATAGATCTATTTTCATTTTTCTACATGTAGACATCCAGTTAGACCAGCACCAATTTTTAAAGATGTTATTTTTTCCATTGTATAGTTTTGGCTTCTTTGACAAAAACCAAGTATCTGTAGGTATGTGGATTTATTTCTGGGTGTTCTATTTGGTTCTATTGATCCACCATTCTGCTTCTATGACAATACCATGCAGTTTTTATTACTATTGCTCTGTAGTACAGCTTGAGATCAGGGATGGAGATACCTCCAGATGATGTTGTTGTACAGGATCATTTTGTCAATTCTGAGTTTTTTGTTTCTCCATATGAAGTTGAGAATTTTTCTTTCAAGGTCTGTAAAGAATTGTGTTAGTATTTTGATGGGAATTCACTGAATCTGTAGATTGCTTTTAGTGGGATGGCCAGTTTCACTGTATTAATTCTACCAATCCGTAAGCACTGGAGATATTTCCATATTCTGATATTTTCTTTAATTTCTTTCTTCAGAGACGTGACTTTTTTTCAAACAGGTCTTTTACTGGTTTGGTTAGAGTTACACCAAGGTACTTTATGTTATTAGTGGCTATTGTGAAGGGTGTTGTTTCCCTAATTTCTTTCTCAGCCCTTTGTCTTTGGTATACAAGAGGGCTTCTGATTTTTTTTTAGAAGGAGGATGCTGGGTAAGATGATCATTCCTCACTCAGAAAGACTAATGGGATGGACATTGGAAGAAGGAGAAAACAGGAAACAGGACAGAAGCATAACACAGAGGGCCTCTGAAAGACTCTACCCAGCACTGTATCAAAGCAGATGCTGAGACTCTTAACCAAACTTTGGGCAGAGTGCAAGGAATCCTATGAAAGAAGAGGGAAATCTGGAGAGGACAGGAGCTCCACAAGAAGAGCAACAGAACCAAAATGTCTGGGCACAAGGATCTTTTCTGAGGCTGATACTCCAATCAAGGACCACTCATGGATATATCTTAACACCCCTGCTCAGATGCAGCCCGTGGCAGCTCAGTATACAAGTGGGTTTCCTAGCAAGGGAAACAGGGACTGTCTCTGACATGAACTCAGTGGCAGGCTCTTTGACACCACCCCAAGGGAAGAGCAGCCTTGCTAGGCCACAGAGGAAGACAATGCAGCCAGTTCTGATGAGACCTAATAAACTAGGGTCAGATGGAAGGGGAAGAGGACCTCCCCTGTCAGTGGACTTGGAGAGGGACAGGGAGGAGATGAGAGAGGGAGGGTGGGATTGTGAGGGAATGGAACAGGGGGCTACAGCTGGGATACAAAGTGAATAACCTGTAATTAATATAAAAATAAAAATTTAATTAAAAATAAAGTCTTAGAGTAATGGGGTTTATTATGAGACTTCTTAAGAACAGTTGTGCTAGGTATCTGGAAACATTTTAATTAGAAACTAGGTGCTTCCATTTTGAATTATTTTTTGATTGTTTGTTTACTATTTTTCCTTCATTTTTATTGTTTCTTCTACCCTCTAAAACTGTTTTGGTCAATATGTGTACCTACTGGACTGATATACTTGATATTCTTGCCTTTTGAAGCCTGGCTTAATTTTTATTTCAATAATATTTACTGTAATTTCTGAGTATACCTTAGGCTCATTATCTAGCTCTTCTGATAATCATTTTATTTTCATTTTACTACTTCTAGTTTTTAACAGTTTTATATGACAAAGCTTTTTTATGCTCTCTTACTGGATACCATGACTGAGAAGAATTAGGTTTTATCTGCTCTTTTTATTTCGTTTTGTGTGTTCCTTTCAAAATTCTCTTTGGTCATCAAGAGGATATTTTTCATGGGAAGAGGGGGGCAGCAAGAGGCTTTCCTCAAGGGTCAATGATATTGGATGACTACTAACTTTAAAAATTGAAGCATTAAATAAAGATTGAGGTTTCCAGCCAAGAGATATCTTCCAACTGTGATTTAAAGAGCAAATCTCTCACGTCACCCTCAAAGAAAGTCATCAATCTCCCACTGTTGTCAAAAGTATCAAGGAGCTAGTGATTTTACAGTTTGAAAAAGATAGTTTCACTTAATCCTCTGTGGTAATTTGAGTGAGAATGTCCCCATAGGCTCATGTGTGAATGCTTGGTCTGCAGTTGGTGGAACAATTTGGGAAAGATTAGGAGGTAAGGCTTTGTTGGAGGAGGTGTCCCCCTGGCAAAGGGGTTTCAGATGTCAAAAAAACTTTCATTGTTCTCTGTGGGCCCTCTATCAGCCTCACACTTGCTGGTGGATGGAGATGTGAACTCTCTCAGCTGTTTCTGCCACTATGTCTTTGTTTATGGAATCATGGACTCTAACCCTCAGAAACTGTAAGCTAATTAAATCTTTTCTTTTATAAGTTGCCTTGGCCATGTTACTTTGTCACAGCAATAGAAAAGTAGCCAAGACCTCTTCTGTGTTCAGTTTCATGCTGTTGTGCTCAATATTTTATCCCTAAACCCATAGCCTCCTATGCTGATTGAGAATACAGATATGTAGTTATTTTAAACCAAACCAATATTTAGTATAAGAATTCATGCTATTAAATACCAAATAACTAAATTATGTAATTCATATGACTCGCACTTCCTGAAACTCCTGTAATCAGTATAGGAAACATTTCCTAGTTGATACTGTCAAAAGTTGATTTCTTTCTGTAATATTATTTATATGAGATCTCACTAAAATGTACAGTGGCTAAACTTAGGAATGTTGGAGTCCACATATCAAGTCCACATATTATCTTCACCCTATGACTGTTCATCCAAGGGAAAAGTAAAAACATAAAGTAATCCATCAAAAGTATCTTAGTTCCTCAATACAGTTTATCAATGTTTTCTCAATGTTTAAAACTCCCTTTTGCCAGGTGCGGTGGTGCATGTCTGTAATCACAGCACTCATGGAAGCAGTAGCAGGCAGATCTCTATGAGTTTAAGGCCAACCTGGTCTACAAAAGTGAGTCCAGGTTAGCCAAGGTTACACAGAGAAACCCTGTGTTGAAAACCAAAATAAATAGTTAGATATAGATAGATAGATAGATAGATAGATAGATAGATAGATAGATAGATAGATAGATAGATACATACATACATACATACATACATAGATACATAGATACATAGATAGATACATAGATAGATAGATAAATCTTCCTTTCAATGATGTGTTTACCTTTACCAGGAAATTCCTTATTGAGTACAGTAGCCACTTTCCAATTGCGTCATTGAAAGATTGTAAGCGGCATGCCCTATTCCTAAGAGGCCTCCAGTTCAGCTGAGGTCTGCTTGCTAAGTCTGATGCCAACAGGGCTGCCTGTCTTCAGATGAGGTCTCGTCTAAATAGATTTTCTGATTCACACACAACCTTGACTTGGACTCTCCAGCAGTTGTGATCACTCAGATGTTACGTCTGATGGCTCACCTCTAGAGTGCTTCTTGTGTGAGCCTCAGCTGTGGCAGCTCATAGACCATGTTCTGCAGCTTTACTGTTGATACGCTTCCCTGACCTCGTCGTTTTCCAGACTTTTTCTCTGCCTTTAGAATTGCGTGCTCAATAAATTTCGCTTTAGCTGACAAAGGATGACTGTTGTTTGAAACTTAACCAAAACAATGGGTAACAATGGTACCTAGATGCACAGATGTAACTGTGTCACTTGTATTTGGAGAGAATGGACAATGAGATCTTGGTGATCCACTGAAAACTGTGAGTGCTGCTTTTGTATATTCTCTAGCAGAGAACTTTCCCCTGCCATCTTCCTATGCTGCTCAACTCCCACATGACTCTCATTTGTAAGTACCCTACTGACAAAAAGGTGAAGGCTCCTGGCACTTTAGGCCTAGGGCAATTGTTGTAGCTGGCTATATGCTAGAAAGAACTCTTGTCAGCACCAATAAGAACAGGCAACAGTAACAGGAGCTTACAAGATGGTAGTAATGTGACCATAACAGCAAGAAAAAATATTCGTCTCAAATTGGGTCATCTGCTCTTGTGTGGGGAAGGAGAAGAATTGCACACTAAAGTTTTCACATAATCAAACTGAAAACATGTAGTAATGATTTAAAATAATTCTCTTTGACAAATGTCAGTGAGATGACAGTTTACAAAGGAAATAAAGACTCAAAACTCTAAGTTTATCCTTAAGTCTCAAGCACCACAAGAAAGAAGAGATTCATTTCAGTAAGACATTTCAGCATACGATATTGTTTTTATTTTATTTCTGTGTGCACACACTTGCCTATAGGTAGATCAAATGCATGTAAGGCATACACCATCCAACTGAGATATCTAAAAGGATTCTTTTAATTTCTAGTGCACAATACACTAAGAGGAGAGACATAGAGTTTTTCTTTCTTTCTTTTTTTCTGTAACAGGAATCAACACTAAGACCTCATGTATATAAGGCAAACATTCTACAAACGAGCTGTTTTCTCAGTCCTTTGTTTATTTGCTTGTTTACCTGTTTATAAACTTCTTACTTTGAGACACAGAGACAAACAGAGACTGGCCGTGAACTAGCTGTAGCATACCTGCAGGCTGTAAATGTGGAATTTTTCGGCCTCAGACTTGTGTCTACCCACCAGACACTACAAGGTGACAGTGAAAAGCAGTGTGGTCTTGGTTTCCTGGGAAGTGTTCCCCAGAGGCAGAAGAGTATATAAGCAAATTCAGTTTGGAAAATAATGGTCCATGCTGTGAACAGGGGTTCAGATAACAATGCTTGATACAAAATGCACTCAGTCTGCCAGCAAAGGCTTACGGAATCTACCCTGTAGAATCATGGGTATCTTTCAAAATGCCTTGTTTTGTTGGCTTATCCTCCTGCTCATCTATTAGCTTCACTGGTCCATGTCATGAAAATGCATTAAAGAAAAATTTATTTCAAAGTAGATGTAACAACTGCTTTTGCTATCCCAGATTGCACTATTGACTGCAATAGTAACTCTCTTCCATAATGTGATCCATTAAATAAGGTAATACAATTGGCTTCTATATATTTACATAGATGTGTATGTATATGTGTATGTATTCATATAGATATATATTAATGTTAATATATTTGTGTATATATTATTTCTAATCAGCCAAAAGAGATTAAAGATTACTAGCTTAGTATTTTAAAAATGAATAAGAAGATATGAAAGTGAGTACCATCTGTGGGTTGAGACTCTCCTGTAGTCTTAAGACATAGCCATCTGCAATGTCAATGACATTCTATAGTGTAAACAAGACATTCAACGGAATTTCTTAGCTATTTTAGGGATCAAATAAATTTCAGGGGCCCTCAGACATTAGCATCACTAGTCTTGACCTTTGTCACTCAGACTCTCTGCTGAAATTATAGCCTGGGACCTTAAGGTGGACATTTAATATCTCTGAGGCTCTACACATCACCAGTAACATAGAGTTTAAAATAAATTTATCTACAAGGATGTACTGAGTGAAAGTCTCTGTGCAGTCATTATTTCAGTGTGAATGCATATGTGAATTTCTGAGATTCCCTTGTTCTCTCTGATAAATTCATCAACAGTGTCTTCTAGTCCCTTTCCAGAGAGCTCATACTTTCTGTGAACACTGGCTCCCCCAGATTGTCCTACTGAAACCTAACAGTGTAAGAGAACATGTTTGTTTCATCATTGCTTGTACGATGATAATCTATAAACTGCCAAAAAAGAAAGAAAGGAAAAAAAGAAGAAACACAGAAAGAAAAGGAAAAGAGAGAAAAAGAAATGTTTCAGATTTCTTTCCCTCTAGTTATGCTCTTATTGTACCCATGATATTGGCTCTGTGAAGCTGTCCATGTGCTCATTTATGTAGCCCATGATATATGTTAGTTCACACAGAGAGAAGTAACAGATTGGATTAGAGATATTGAATGGTAAGAGTATTGTGGGTTACCCACGCTTGTTTACGATAATCACAATTACTAGGAGTCAGGGGAACCAAAAGTCAGAGATGGTATTATGACCAGAAAAATCAGAAGTTGGAGCAATCCAGATCCAAAAGCCACTGAGAAAGAGAAGCCCCTGGAAGCTAGAAAATAGATTGTCCCAGAGAACATGCAGAAATACACCCCTGCTGACCTTCTGAAGACTCATGGCCTCCAGAAGCCTGTGTGGTAGTTTGGTTTTGCTTTATGCCACTGGATTTGGGGTGATTTGCTACTACAACATCTGGAAGAAATACAGGTAGTGTGTGTGTGTGTGTGTGTGTGTGTGTGTGTGTGTGTGTGTGTGTTTGGTTTGTGGACTGATGGAGGGTATTGGTCTGGCAGCACTGGTTTTTTTGTTGAGCCAAGAAATCACAGGTAATAAATATCAAATGCCGGAGTAGAAAATCAAGCAAAGCACAAGCAGCTAGCATGGCTTGTCCAGTTTTCGGAGTTGTTAGCTGTGGAAGGGAAGGTGGCAGCTTTAAGGAGTCAGTTAACAAGGGAAAGAGGACAAAACTGTGCCCTAGAGCCTGTGAACTACCAATTTTTCAAAAATTTTTTGTTTGTTTCTCAGATTATTTATTTGTTTGCTCTTTTCACTATATGAACATACTATTGAACGTGGCAGCCATATCTCATTTAATTTTTCCAGCAGTTCTAGAGGTATGTTTTATTAGTACCCTCTCTCTCTTTTTTATTTTTATTTATTTTATTTTTTTACTTTTTTAATAAATTTATTTATTTTTATATCAATCACAGGTTAGGTTTTTTGCATCCCATGCGTAGCCCCCTCCCTCATTCCCTCCCACCCTCCCCAACCCCCCATCATCTCCTCCCCGCCCCCTCCAAGTCCACCAACAGGGAAGGATCTCCTCCCCTTCCATCTGACCCCAGATCATCTTGTCTCCTCAGGGCTCGCTGCAGTGCCCTCCCCTGGGATCTAGCCAGGCTGTTACTCCCTGGCATGTATGGGGGAGGGTCGAAGAATCAGCCATCAAGTTCAAGACTGAAACAGTCCCTGTTTCCCTTACTAGGGTCTTCAGTTGGACAATGAGCTATCATGGGCCACATCTGAGCAGAGGTTCTAGGCCATATCCATATATAGTCCTTGGTTGGAGAAACTGTCTCGTATAAGACCCCTGTGCCCTGCTCAGCTTGATCTTTGTGGAGCTCTTGTTCTCCCCCAGTCTTACTAACTTCCCCTATTTTTATTATTACTTCCCACCTTCTGCCAAGGGCTTAATTGAGAGTCTTAATATCTGCTTTGATACTTTGCTACACTGTTTCTTTCATAGGTCCTCTTTGTTATGCTCCTGTCCTGTAGCTTGTTTTCTCCTCCATTCAATGTCCATCCTATTAGTTCATCTAAATGAGCATTGATCATACCAACCTGGGTCCTCCTTCTTGTATATCTTCCCTAGGTGTGAAGATTTCAGCATGACCTTCCTATCCTATAATAAGTGAGTATATACCATATGTTTCTTTCTGCTTTTGGGATACC
>CM053766.1:73516872-73552145 GCA_028658305.1 Pachyuromys duprasi
AAAAAAAAAGGAAATCATGAAATTTACAGGTAAATGGTGGGAACAGGAAAAGATCATCCTAAATGAGGTATCCCAGAAGCAGAAAGACGCACAAAGTATATACTCACTCATATAGACATATAATATAGGATAAACCTACTAATATCTGTACAGCTAAAGAAACTAATCAAGAGGGAGGACTCTGATTAAAATGCTCAATCCCCATCCTGAAAGGCAAAGAGGATGGACATCAGAAGAAGGAGAAAACAAGGAACAGGTCAGAAGCCTGTCACAGAGGGCCTCTGAAAGACTCTCCCCTGCAGACTATCAAAGCAGATGCCGAAACTTGTGGCCAACCTTTGGGCAGAGTGCAGGGAATCTTATGAAAGAAGTGGGAAATAGTAAGATCTGGAGAGGACAGAAGCTCCACAAGGAGAGCAACAGAACCAAAAATCTGAGCACAGGGGTCTTCCCTGAGACTGATACTCCAACAAGTAGCATGCATGGAGATAACCTAGAACCCCTGCACAGACATAGCCCATGGCAGTTCAGCCTCCAAGTGGGTACCATAGTAATGGGAACAGGGACTGTCTCTGACATGAACTGATTGGCCTGCTCTTTGATCACCTCCCCCTGAAGGGGGAACAGCCTTACCAGGCTACAGAGGAAGATAATGCAGCCACTCCTGATGAGACCTAATAGACTAGGATCAGAAGGAAGGAAAAGAAGACCTCCCCTATCATTGGACTTGGGGAGGGGCAAGTGTAGAGAAGGGGGAGGAAGCGATGGATTGGGAGGGGAGGAAGGAGGGAGCTACAAGGGGGATACAAAGTGAATAAAGCATAATTAATAAAAATATTTTAAAAATAATTTAAAAAGAAACATATAATTGTCAACATTCTAGAAATAAAATATGTTTTTTTCAGCATAGTAAAGAATGCCTGTAATTAACCACAGCTAACGTTCTTAACCATGAAGGCTAGACTCACTCCCTACATTCAAGAATAGGGCAAGTGACACACTTCTCCAACAAGGCCACACCTAATCATTCTCAAGTAGAGCCATTCTCTGATGACAAAACATTCAAATATATGAGCCTATGGGGGTCGTTCTTATTCAACCACCACAATAATAGTAATGCGATGTTAGGTAAATATGTTAATGCAACAAAAGAGTTCAGAAAAAAATACCTCTGTATTGGGCTGATTATCTTTATCATCATTCTAACTAGACTTAGAATCGTATAAGAGACATGTTACTGAGTGTATCTGTGAAGACATCGCCAGAGAGAAGTACTTGACAAGAGAAAACTTGTCCTGAGTATGAATAGCACTGCTTTATGAAATGAGAATTTAGATGGAATAAAAAAAGCATGAGGAAGTGAGTAGAGCGTCTGCACCTGTCTCTTTCATCTTCCTCATCTACCAAAATATGAACATGCAGCCTAATGCTTCTGCCATAAGAGTCACCAGCCATGCTTTTTCTGGAATGATAGAGTATACCGTCATACTGTGAACTATAATAAACCCTTTCTCCCTCAACGTGTCAGAAATTTGAATACAGAGGTGAGACAATTAACTAATACAGTATTATAAATGCATGTAATGCCTATATATGTATACACATAAATACCATGTATATATACATATATATATGCAATTGATTTTTTAAAAAAGAAGAAAGACTAGTGTAATTTAGTTTTTTAACATGTGTCAAGACATAAAATGGTTGGGTTCCCACATAACATAAAATAAACTAGATATACACTTCACACCATAAATAAAATTGAAAATTAACTCTAAGTAGATTGTAGCTTATATGTGGAACTGAACACTATAAAATATCTACAAGAAAATATACATAAAAAGATGTTAATACAAAAAAGAAAGTCTATATCTAAGCACTCATGGTGCATTCTCTTTGGTGCAGAACAACTCTCCGTTAATAGAATAAACAAGTATTTTAAGACCATGGCAAGAAATGAATAATTGAAAATCTGTGGATCTAGTGTTACTGACCATGCTGTGAGGTTCTCTAATGTTTTCCAATTCATTGTCACTACTGGGCTAACGCCAGCCTCATATACTAAATAAAACCAAAAAAAAAAAAAAGCTTGTTATTAAGAAGAATAAAGTCAATTGTCTTCCAATGGATACTGCCAAGATCATCAAGATCATTTTGTCCAGCTTGGCTCTTTTGATTTCTTAGAGATTCCCTTTATCTTCTTTCATATATCCACTTTCCTGTTTCCGGTCACAGTGTCTTCTGATGAGAACTACAACAAGTAGGAAACACCTTTCTTTGGTGTTTCATGAGAAAGCCTGAGGATATTTCAGTTTCCTAACTCATAAAAAATGTCATTGAGGGACACCAAAACCACCAAGAAGCTTTCTGTCTGGTGATAGGAAATAAGGTTAGAGAGCTGCTATCAAGAGAAGATAAAACCTTAAAATAAATAGAAGCCAGCCGGTAATGTTTAATCATTGGGAAAGCAGGTGGCTGCAATTATAGACATGAGCAACAAGGTCTGAATAGCAGCCAAGAAATCGGGACAACACTGACTTTCAGAGAGGTGTGGGATGGTTGTATAGTGCATAGTAGACTACAGGCAAGATAGATGGGACCTACAATAGTAATTGCTCACTCTATACAGTAAAAACAATGCAAGGCTGGAGATTGAGGCACTAATGACAGCTATACAAGAGAAGCCATAACCCCTTCCCAGTTTTCAGATCTGAGCTCCCAGAGAAACTGGGAGGTGAGATTCCAGGAAGGACCCTAAAAATATTACACTGTAGCTATTCCAGCAGTCATTTTTCAATAAAATCTGCAATCACCCTTGAAAATTACTGTATAATGGGGGGATGGTAATATTCAGACATTAGGAACATAGAGTGGACACCAGATCCAAGTCTATAGCAATGTGCTTAGCAGAAAGTTACTGTTGGGATGAGAAAACTATTGGGCCCAACTAATAGTTTCTCATCTAGATTCAGCTTGACCCTTGAGCTCAGTAGTTCTTCATTGAGCTAAGTGAATACTTAGAAACAATGAGACTTATTCAGTGGCAGATTCACTGTATTGATTCCTCATAGAGAACTCAAATTTATCCCTCCTCTAACCTCGACAGAATGATAAGTATAAACATACTTCTGTCCAGAAGAGAGGCAGATTTGGTGTCATTCTAAACAAATAACACCAGGGAGATGATTTTTGCCATATCTTTCTTTAATTTACAAGTCTCATCCCTCCCAGAAATATGGTGCTATAACTGCTCTGAAATCTTTCATGAAATTTTGTGGAAAAATGAACACAGCCTCGTTCAAAAGTGTGCATCCACTTATTTAGCGAATAAATTCGCTCCCTATTGTTTTGGGGAAGTTGGGACCAGAATCATGAGCAGAAGCATATTGTCTTTTCACAGTATAGACAACATTGTGTAGGGCAGTGCCACGTAGTATTTCATATAGACACTGGAAACCATGTGGGTACTTTGCAATTTTTCGTGGTAGTACCTCATCTCAGTCCCTTCATCTTGCTCACACTAGGTGAGCAAGAGACAGCAAGGGGTGGCACTGTTCGTTCTACATGCTCAAGTAGATACAAGCGTCCACGCTGAGTGAAGACTGTAAGGTTATGTTGTTTTGCAGGATGCCCCAATACCCCTAATAAGGAGAACATATACATCCTAGCACTAAAAACAAAGCTCTACTAAGCCATACTGTTAGGCTTGAATTATGTCCTGAGTAGAAAAAGACACTTCAGTAAGTCCAAGCACAAACATGATAGGCTATGCTAACTCCTCACCTTACATTTGGACTGAGTTGACACTGCTCTTCTCTGTCTTGCAATAATTACTGGCTGGTCAATGATTTTTTTTTCCCATGGCAAGATACTGATGGAAAATGTAGAGAAAAGGAGTATTGTAATTTTATAAAACCTATAATTCTACCTTTCCCTCACTCATCATGCCTGGACCTCTTAAGCTTTGAGAAAGTTTTATCTTTTCATGCTAGAACACAACCAACTTTTACTCCCCAAGAGGTCCATAATAGTAAATAATAGCCACACCAAAGGTTGAAAAAAATGTCAAATAAATTAATATATTCTGATTCCAAGCATTAAACTTATTTACTATTTAGTAAGTTTTTAGTGTAAGTGTTCAGTTGCAGCTACATCAACCTTTCTTCTGCTTTTGTTTCTTTCCAGGTTTGAAATAGTAAAAGCAATGTGTCAGTTTTGGTTTCCCACCCTACCAATTTGATCTGTACCACTTAAACACAATTCTTAAAATTCAGATTTCTGAAAGTTCTTTCAATTTCTGAAAATATATAAGGAGCTCAATTCATATATGTATGTTCATGTACATACATATATAGTCACATACATTTTCAGTTTTCTATCTAGAGGTGCTATACCACAATTCTGAGTATCATACAGAAAAGAAATAAGGACCAAAACAACAACAACAGCAACAGGACAACAAAGACTAATTAAGTATAGGCTACAAGCTTGAATTCTGGCACTACTTCAATTTTCACTTCTTTGTTTATGATTCACATAATATTTTCCTTTAGATAAATTAATTAGTTGAATATGTCAAGCTAGTTAAACTCACACTAAATATTTTCCCAAGAGAACTAAGTTGAAACCGGGTGCTATTAAAACCTTCAAGTGAACAAAATCTGTCTTTAACAAGTCACACATTATTAATTGGAACTGGGTAGAGAGGCATATTTTTGGATGCTTGCCGAGAATAATTATGAAATATTTTTTTATTGTAACAAGATGAGTTAATCAAGGAAAACTCATCCAGCTTCTTTCTGGCTGAAATCTGGTGTCTTAGCTATTAACCAACTGACTTGTTCTGTTCTGGGCAGAATTGAAAAAGCAAAGTGGCAACTGGGGATATTATTAGGTTGCAGTTAACCCCGGAGATCTTTACTTAATTTCCTTATATTAAATATACATAATATTTGATATCTAGAAAGATAGTATTAACCACCAAACCTATGTAGCTAGTCAGAGAAGAAGCAGATTACAATATATTTATTCCCAATGTGACCAAAATTGTATTGCCTAGTCAGCATATTTTAGCAATTTTTATTGTACTATAGATTTTAATAACATATTTTTAACATTGCAAAATTTACATGAATTTCAAAATGAAAAGAATTTCAAAACAACTGAGTCATTGCCAGAAGGAACTGGTTGTCTCTGTAAGGGATGTGTGAGAACTTTTCTGAATCATCCTTGCTCAGCATCCACTCACTTACCCATCTTTATTTTGGTGGCTGAAAGAACTGACTTTCCTAAATGGCATGTAGTTTTCTGAACATCCTACACGTAATTACAGTCTCAGTTTTAAGATGTGATAACTTGAGGCGTCTGATGTAAACCCAAGAAAAATTGTCAATTTAAGCACATTGGTTCTCATCACCTTGTTATCTAGATCCATGGAGCTTTCCTAAGTCTTGATTATCTAAGAGATTAAGGTTCTGGTCTTCTCATTGACCTTCTAATTGACTGTAAGCATTCTTTGACTTTTGATGCTATAACAAAATATCCAAGAGAACAACATAAGGAAGGAAAGGGTTTCTTGGCTTACAACTTTGGAGGCTCTGCTCTATCTTAATTTGGCTTCAGTTTCCTTGGCTTGTGGTGATAAGAAATCATGAAAGAGGGAAGATCAGAGTGTTGGATCACAATTCTGCTCCATTTTGGCTAGCAAGCAGAGGAGAGAAAGGCAAGGGGATGAAAGGGCCTAATTTTCTAAGTGTCCATTCAATCATGAATGAATCAATGGATTAATTAATGAAGCTAGAGCCCTGGTGATCCAGTCCCCTCTCAAAAGCCCATCATTGACAATCAACTCCTTGGCAAATTAGCCTTTGGGGATGTTTGAAGAAGCAGAACACCATGCCATTGACCTTCTCATTACCAAGATGAGTGGTGGTCACTTTTGCTTTTATGTGTTAGAGTCTATGAGACTGAATTCCTGAGGATTCACCCTCTCCCCTCTCACTCACCAAAGCTGGGGGGGGGGCAGTATTTAATATCAGTTGGTGATGTCCATTTTCTAAAAGAAAATACTTGCTTCCAACTTATATCAAATCTAGTAACAAGACCTTTTCAGCTTACCAAATGCAACACAGAACATAAGCAGCTCTTTAGAGGAGTAAAATGGTAATATGGGATGGAGAAGCTAATACCAACTTCACTAATTTCCATTGATCTCCTGAAAACAGGACTAAAAGCAGACACATTTTACTTAAAACAAACTTCTTTCTTTTATTTGTATAACATAGTAGTTAACAAAGGTAAACCAACCATTTTGGTACAATTCCACGTGTTATTTGTCAAGGTTTTAGCCCACCTATGGCTCAGTTTTCTTCTCTGAAAAGTGGTGTGTATAAGATATAATAGGCCATAGTGTAAAATACCAGGAGCTATACCCACAGTTTGCATTATCTCCTAAGCTGAGTCAGAATAAAGTCTGTCATTCTTCACTGGGGACTCTTTAGTAGACTTTTATGTGATGGACAACAGCTGACTTCTGCTTTCCCTTAGCTATCTCTTTTCATTTGTACTGCTGAGTTGATAAGGAGATCTACTTCATGATTGCTGAGCATCAGAATGTGGTAATGTGAATCTATGGAGCAGAGTGCAAGGGAGATGAGGCTTGGACTAATCTAACAGAGAAGACATTTTTTAAAAAGAAACAATAAATAACATCTTCATCTACGTAGATGAAATTTTAAATGAGCCTTTAAAGCTGCTTCTGAAATTTTATGCACTCTCCACATCAGAAGATCTTGAAAGATAAAAGGATGAGCTCACAATTTACAAGAAAAGTCCACCAAGCCTTGATGATTCTATTAACACAAGCTTTGAAGTTGTTTGCTATAAAGTACATAGGTTGTCTATAGTTATAGCTTACAGTTAGCAAATATCCTAATAGAATTTAGTTTGTTAATACTTAAAGGGAAAGCTTAGCAATACATGAAAACATCAAGATTTTTTTTTCAGAGTTTGGAGTTGTGGCACACACTCAAGAGACTGAGGCACAGGCCTGATATGATTTGATCCATCACGTGTTATATAGTGAATTTTAGTGAATTCCAGACCAGCCTAGACTACATAGTTAGACCCTGTCTCAAAGCAAACAATACAGTGTATTATACATACATATATAACAATCTTACAATATTAATAGAGTCCAAGTAATCTAGGTCTTTATACATATTTCATATGCTATTAGAACTGTGAGATGTTTGTATATTACATTAACGTATTTAATTAAATATTCCATACGTTTTAAATTAAATTTTTATTTTTATGTTAATTACAGTTTATTCACTTTGTATCCCAGCTGTAGTCCCTCCTTCGTTCCCTCCCAATCCCACCCTCCCTTCTTTATCTCCTCCCATGCCCCTTTCCAAGTCCCCTGATAGGGGAGGTCCTCCTCCCCTTCCCTCTGACCCTAGCTTATCAGGTCTCATGAGGACTGGTTGCAATGTCCTCCTCTGTGGCCTGGCAAGGTTGCTGCCCCCTCAGGGGGAAGAGAAGCTCAAAGAGACCACTACTGAGCTCATGTCAGAGACAGTCCCTGTTCCCCTTACTAGGGAACTCACTTGGACACTGAGCTGCCATGGGCTACATCTGAGCAGGGATATTCCATGATTTTTTTAATGTTTATTTTTCTTTCAGGACAAAAACTCAGATGACAGAAAGTATTGGTTACTATGGGTTGAGAAAACACAGCAAAATATCATTGCAAAAAAGAGTATGTAGCAATGTTCCACAACAGTTTACATTATGATAAGAAGCTAACAAATATGAATAACAATTTTTGTATCTTCAGTACTCATGGTATGAGAAAACAAACAATTAGTGAAATATAGAGCCTTTAAAGAAATTGATGAAGAAACTCAACATTTTCAATGTGTCAGCTTTATTATAACATCTGAGATGTTGTCATTAGACATAATCATTTTACAATGCTAATGTACTGCAAAAGCACACACCTTTGAACCCATGTGGATCTTAGTGCATTTACACATTATTTCAAATTGAAGCAGAGAAGCACAAAAGTGTCAAGGAAAAAATTTTTTACAACAAAAATGCTTTAGCCTGGAGACTGAGAGGTATGGACTGTCTTTATGAACATTGTCAGCTGCTGGCCGCACCCTCGTAGATCATGTTTCCTGTGTACCCTCATATGTAAGGCAGAAGGCTGTGAAACAGATCCCTTGAGCATCTAATACAACATCAGCAGTCTCTTCAAAAGGGTTTTGCCCCATGACCTAACCACTTCCTGAATACTCTCTTTATCCAGATTGTAATATGTTTCAATATATAAATTTTGGAGAAGCCACAATTTCAAATTCTAGCATCTATGAGCTGTTTAGAAATATTCACCTAGAATTATATGCAATGTTGTAATATTTATGTATTAATTATCTGCCTGTATGTAATCCTCTTTATGAGGAAGAAAAAAATTTTTTGTCATTTGTTCATCTCAGTATAACCCGCACCAGAATAAGGTAAAGCCTATGACAGAAGCTGAAAAAAATTAACTTCATTAGCTCAACAATAAATCCTAAATCTGGTTACCTTTAGGTTATCCTAGAGTCCTTTCTAAATGGAGATCCCTAGAGAAATATTCAGGCTGATATATGATATTAGAGCACCATAGAACTCTGACTTTTTCTTCGTTCCTGATTGCTCTTCTAATTTATGAGGTGGATAACTGTGGAAATTCTGGGGTTGAATGGAAAAGGCAGTCAATTCCCTGACCTTATAGTTTTTAACCTCTGTAAGCCTACAATATATCAACAAGCAAGGAAAAGCAAACATTCAGAAGATAGAGTATGATGCTGAAGAGTTAGGTGACAAATGGTAGGGTCTGCAGATATGCATTAGAAAATTTTTCCTGTGCATTCCTGCTTACTCTGGTCAGTTTTCAATTTAATTAGTCTTAAAGCCAATTCTAGTTAAGCCTGATACTTTCAGTTTTTCTTGTCTGAAGTGGGTGCTATCTCATGGTATTATTAACTTCTGGGTTAAGATACAACTCTATCCATTTTACTTTATTAATTTTGACTTGTAAACACAGACTCTTATTGTCATATTACATTTGAGACTACGTATGCACTCTTTATCTCACCAACCAAATCTTAGGAAGAATTTTAAAACCCAATCATTTTGTCATTTTTCTGTATTATGTGCATGGATTATTAAGTTGTTTTGCCTTCAGATTATACCAATTTTTCTTTAACATTCCCATGGCATTTGGTTCAAGAAGGGTAAGATAAATATTTCTATGATGCAAAACAAACATCTGAGATTTTTATCAAGATAAAACAATTTAATGTACTTTGTACTCTTAAAACTTAATTTCAGAAAATATAGGGGATAGATGAGAGATAATGAAAATGTGTGACATATCACAGATGCTAGATAGTAATAACGGAAAGTGCACAGGAAGAAGAGCAAATACAAACTACAGATAAAATGCAGTTTTTCATAAAATGGTCCAAGAAGGTATCAGATAGAAGGTGCGATATTTTTATTGTTGTTGTTAAGCACAAGAGTGCAAGTAAAGGTCTGGACAGGGGGTGGGACACCTGGAGAAAATGGGCCTAGGCAGAGGCTACTGCAAGTGCAAAATGGCCCCAAAGGTATGAATCTGGCCCAACTGGTGACAGAAAGAATGTTGCTTGAAAAACTATCAGTGCAGGTCAGAGGGGCTCAATGAATAGTGGGGACTGGGTAGGTCTTGACTAGGAACTTGGATTTAATCCTAAGTGGGATATGATATTGTCTTAGAGCTTTGAGTAAAGAAATGGTGCAATCTGACTTACATTATTAAAGGATGCACTTGCCTATTATGTGAACGACATCACACATTAAAAAGGGACAAAAATGAAAAGAACATGCCGGAGGCTTTGGTACCGTGAGTCATAGCAGTGGCCTTGAAGGCAACACTATCATCTAAGAATGGCCAAATCTTAAAAGCATAGTCCAACAGCACATTTTTAGACCACGAGAGAAATGACTCAAGGGTAATACAAAAGGAAGTGGTCATACCAATTAAATAAATCATGTTCTATAATTTGTACTGGGAAATGATGAAAGGACCAGCCAGACTGGACCATCCTAAGGTTATTAGTTCAGTTTGGACCATGTTAAATCTACAATACAGCTTGACATTCAAGTGAAGATATTAGTAAACTGTCAGACATACGTATCTTAGACTCAGAATAAAGTTCTGGGATAAGAAGACAAATTTTGAAGATTAAAATTATGAGAGCATAGACCAGCATGTAAAACCTGAGGATCAGAGAACAATCCCCAGCACTCATGAAAAGACTGAGGATGGCAGTGTTGTAGGCCTGTGATTTCAGTGCTGCGGAAGCACAAACAGCAGCATCCCCGGGGTTGTTGGCCTGGCAATAAAGTTGACTCGTTGAGCTCAAGTGTCCCTGAGAGATCTGTTCTCACAAAACAAGGTGGGAGCAACTGAGGAAAACATCTAATTCCAGCCTCTATACTCCACATGCATGTATACACATATGAATATGCACACATACATGTGAGTCCACACACCACACACACACACAAACACACACCACAGGAAGGTTCATCTTAACAGTGAGAGTAGATAAAACCATAGAGCAGTGAAAACAGGTTGAAAAGAGAAGAGAACAGGTTTAACTCTGTAAAGAACACTGCAGCTTTTAGAATACGGGAAGATGAAGTACAGACCTAATAAAGACTTGAGAAGTACTATTAGGGCAGATATGTATCCTGAAAGAGAATAATCCCCATGTCAAAATAATGCAAAAGTAACTCTCTTAACCATTTCCCATGACCCTTGGAGACATCTAAGAATGGGACAAAAGCTGCATTGTTTGTTTTAGCACAGCGAGATACTTGTAAATGGATGTTAAATTTCTACTACATGAGTTTTGTGCCATCACTTTCTATTCCTGGTCTCATTTTCTTATCTATATGCCACAGCTTAAAATACCTACTGTAAAATATCTTAGGCAGCCAATACACAGGATGCATAAAGTTTCCCGCTTAACTCCTCAGGGTCCAGGAGTATAAGAATATGCTTATTCTTCCATATCACCATTTCTTGATAGCAAAAACCATTGTTCCCATACTAATGCCTGATGACTATGGCATTGCTGTGTGTGTCCCCAGTATATAGTGGCAGGGAAGCTATATACTGGAACTATGAAGCTCATGGAATAATTGAATATGTTTTTGTTATATTACCTATAGCCACAAAAAATCAAATCCATGGCTTTAGTCTCAACAAGGAAAGTTGATGAGTGCACCTAGCTTAGTCCTCATAGCTCTCACATGTTCATGAAAGTGGTGTTCTTCTAAAAATTACTGAGAAAAACTAATACAGCAAATGGCTTTCAGACAAATTCTACTGATTAGCAAAACTCAAAGGCATCTTACTTGAGTTAGGCAAGCCACTTGTCCTTATTGAAGTAGCTCATATCGTCCAAGCTTCTGGGGATATCTTTTCCTTCAGAATATAATGAGTCTCTTTATATGCCAAGTATAAAGAGTTAAGAGGAATAGCTAAACAAGCAGTAAAGTTAGTTTAAAAAATCATTTGGTGAATAAATAAACACATTATCATTCATAAAAACAAAAATGAAAATATGTATTTTAGTTTATTAAATTCTAAACCAAGGAAGTTCATGATGTTTTAAATGCCATGGGTTCATGCTGTGAGATGCTTTTGTCTTATAATTTCTTTTGTTTTCCGCTCAGTTTTCAGACAGCTGAAAATTATAAGTTTACAGAACAAGATGTACTTTCAGTTCTTATTTTATGGCCTCATACCATGGTATGTACTATTGTGAAAACAATTCTAAACTTTGCTTTATTATATTATATTCTACAGTTTATATTCAGAATATGCTATCAGCACCAGGGAACAGACAAATTTAATAAGAAGAAGAAATCCACAATGTTCTTGTTGTCCTAATAACTATTAAAAGAAAACTCCCAGGAGATGGCTTTATTTTCTTCTCAAAATTATCCTGCCTGCTTTGATGGAGTACAGAGAATAAGAAACCACACCATAAATCATAAAGATGTACTGAATGCTAGCTGGGAGGAGCCCTTAGAAATATCCAGATCAAGGTCGACATTTTCTAAATGAATCCAAAGCCACTGAGCTAGAATAACTGATTCAGCCAGTTCTAGCCTAAGCTGTATGTAGAATCATGCTCCCCTAATATCCAAAGTAGGAGTGATTCATTTTTTTTGTCACGAATGGTATTAACTTCCTCGGTCGCATAAGCTTTGTCAAATATATACACATCATTAAGAAAACTGTAAATTTTCCCATTTTTTTAAAGGTAGAACCGATTGTCTTGAGTGAGCAAGTAACTCAGTTAACTCTCTCTTCTGTCTTCAGTGTTTATATGCCTATGTCATTGTCGGATCCTCAATAAACATGAGATCCAGGAAAGCCAGAGGAATGCCCGTTGTGAGCATCACTGAATTCCCTGTGCTTACAATATGTGTAATCCATAGAATTCTTCCAATAAACATTTTGTTAAGTAAGCAAATAAAGGCTGAGGGAACGCAAAAATTTTATTACCACATATGTCTGCTCTCTAAGATACACAGAAAGCATACACAAACACCACATGGAACAAAATAAGCTGAAAGATCATTAGAAAGTATCATGTGATTTTTGCAGCTGGGGACACATAATTTTTTTAGTAATTGTGAAAGTTTGGTAGAGTAGAAAGCAATGAAAAATGAAAACAATAGAACAACTTATTCTTTTAATCCCCTCCCCCCAGCCATAATGACTGGCCCTGGTTATTGGAGGATAGAGACCCAGAAAGCTGATGTAGAGAAGGTAAGCCTGTCTGAAGTCCACAGGTGAATGAAATCTGTGGTCAGTGAGGAGAAACTTGGGGAGGCTAACAAGGTGTAGCTTGAGAATAATGACAAAACAGGAAACATAAACTTTCATTCACCGTCATAGGCCAAATCCCGTGGACGAATATTAAGAGAGTCTTGAGCCCTGGAGACATGCTGTGATACATAGCCATAGCTTCTATGAAAAAGTTGGGAGAAGAAAGTTAAGGTAAAAAGGTGAAGAGTAAAGATAAAAGAACTGTAAGATAAAAGTAAGGCTAAAAGATAAAGGAAAAAGTTAGGAGTGGAGGGAGGAGTGAAGGAAGAAAAGAAAGCAGGGAGAAGGAATTGGAAAATGCTGAAAAAATCATTTAGAGACACTCTATGCCCAGCATACACAGTGCTTCCACATACATTTTTTGTTTTATTTCCACAAAACTTTCCTCATTTAACTGAGAAAATTAATGCAGCATTGGGTTCAAAGGAGCTAAGTTAACCTCCCAAATATCTTTAGGCGAAGTAGAGACAAGTTCCAACTAGAGAAAATCAGCTCAAAAGCCCTCCCAGCATGCACACATCTAATCCATTCTGTGTAGTTGCTCCATGCACTTTTTGTTCTTTTTTATTTTTATGTAGACTAGAATTTTCAAAATACTTACAGATAGTAATAGTTTTGTCTTATAATAGTTCCACAAAGGCACTTTCTCCCTCTGTTTTGCTGGAGAAGAAACTGAATAAAGGCAATTTGATTTGTCTATGTTAAATCCTTAAGATGGCAGCATAAGGATCAAAACAATGCCTGGACCTTGGTTAATCATCCTTTTCTTTGTAATATGTGGTGAAACCCATTATACAGTATACAGTACATTCAACCAACACCGGTATCCTATAAAGATTTCCTTCCTTTGCATCTTCATAGAACATCCTCTCGAAGAAACTATTAGGCACAGATGTTTCACAGCCCTCTGTGCAGAACAGTGAATTCAGAAACTCAGAAACAGACAAACACTAAGGAAAAGTCCCAGAAGTGGACTTGTATGGTATTTTTTGGTCAGGAACCCCAGCCTTTTGTAAGTTACCCTAGTCTACACCATTGAACTTCTCTCCGAAAGAAAGCAAGGAAGGA
Organism: Pachyuromys duprasi; assembly: GCA_028658305.1. Taxonomy (NCBI): domain Eukaryota; kingdom Metazoa; phylum Chordata; class Mammalia; order Rodentia; family Muridae; genus Pachyuromys; species Pachyuromys duprasi. The sequence goes on from CM053766.1 coordinate 73,530,887, forward strand.
AGGAAGGAAGGAAGGAAGGAAGGAAGGAAGGAAGGAAGGATGAAAAGAGAAACAAAGGAAGTAGAGAGGAAGGGAGGGAAGGAAAGAAAAGGGGAAAGGACTAAAGAAAGAAAAAGGAAGGAAGGACCATATATTGTGCCTTATTCTCAAGTAACCATCTGTTGTCTACATTTGATAAGTCAGTAAACCTTGAGAAATTCCTTTGGAATACTAATACACTTACCATGTTGCTGGAAACCTGGTGCTCTGACTTGCTAGGTGGCTCTGAGATAATCTGTGTCTTCTACTCCACCATCAACTCAATGCATTGCTGCAGCAAGCCCATGAAATACAGGACAGTAGCAGAAACTTTCTAAAACTCCTTACTGGCAAGATTCTTAAAAGATTGTCATAGATTCCAGCATTATCGTGGAGCTACTTCAATAACCTGTACCTGAGATTAAAGTAAGAAGCAGGTCTGTTTTGCAAAACTGGAAGATAGAAATCTCCCAGAAGCCCAAAATTTGATATTTCCTTGGGCTCCACTGGAATTTTCATTTAATACCAAAACATTTATAATGTACATCTGGCAATATTGACCCACCTCTTGATCTTTTATCTACAAGCTTTTCTTTGGTAAAGCCTTTTTCTAATTATCTAAGTAGCACTACCTATTTTCTTCTTGAGCTTTCATAGAACTCTGTAACTCTTTTCTACCCATCATTAGAGTATTTACTAGTCAGCATTTTTGAGTATCAAAAGGGATATATAATTGTATATGTATAATATAGTATGTATGCAAACATACTAAGTGCAGTTATAGACTTTTAAAGATATTTCAGTTAGCTGCCTGAATATATGGAAATAAAATGATGAACACACAGTTAGTAGTGTCAGTGAAGTGAGAATGAGCTCATGTAAGGTCAAAAAAGTCCCATACATCTATCAACCAGAAAGCCAAGAAGGCATGTGATTGAACTCAAGCTGAATATAATGGACATCCTTCCAGGATTAGTCAGAAAACCTGAGAAAGTATGGATATCATACTGGAATCCAAAATCCCATGGTCCAGTGGCCCTGGTGTCCAACACCAGGAACATAGGGAGATCCCAGAAGAAGAAGGACAAATGAATTTCTGTTTTCTCTGCCTGTAACTAGGCAATCAGTGGAAGAGACAGCTGCCCACAGTGGGGACAGAAGATATTTATTGCTACTTCATTTACCGGTTCACATTCAAATCCTTTCCAGGAAGATCCTCATGGATACACCCAGAAATAATGTTTTTACCTCAGCATACGTGAGGCCAGTCAAGTAGATGCATAACATTGAGACTTCATTGTCATTCTGGGGCTGGGGCAATGCTTAGTTGATGCATGCTTACTCTGCAGACATCAGGGCTTTCATTCAGATTCACAGTTCCTGCAAAATTCTAGGCATGGTGGTGCTCACCTATTATCCTAGTACTGAGAAGGATATAGGAGTGTACTGGTCAGTTAGTACACTTTGGTAAACTCTGGGATGAGTGGCAGAACCTGTCTCAAAAAACAGAGGTGAGAGTTGTGTAGAAAGATATTGATCTCTGGATTACACAGATGCACACACACACATACACACAGATGCACACACACACGTACATGCACACAAACATGCATATATGTACACACATGCACACATAATATATTCTGCATTTATTTATTCCCAAAATTTCTGGTCAGTGTTGATGTCCAGTCCTACATTACAATGGTTAAGGAAGCAATTACTTCCAGCATCGTTTCTCATGGAGAAAAAGATAACAGAGTCTAGAAAGAGGAGAAAGTAAAGAAATATGTATATATATATATTTATTATGTATATATAGTATTTCAGTAATAGTATTAATCCTTATCATATGTGTAGAAACAGGTAATCTGGTAGATAGCGTAGCATGTCTTGGATACAATGCCAATGTCAGGTAAGCATCTAGCTCTGAATCCAACTTCTGCAGCCCTAGACTTATCCAGCTGGTGAAAGTGAGCCTTTGGAGTCTCCCCCTCACTTCTCACAATCACAGAAAGGCAGTGGTCAGCAGATTCTAGCTTACTTCTCCATCTGAATGCCAATGTGGTTTGGCAGTTGCTATCCTTTAGTTGGAGGTATCAAGACGAAACGGTTAGACAGATGTAATCTTTTATTTGGGATTTTTGAATACTCATTTTTTGAGTTCCATCTAGTGGGGCTAGTGAGAACTCAGTGCAGAAGAAAGACAGAGGATTGCTTTTTCTCCTATCTCAGAAGCCTGAAAATAGCCTAATCATTTTGTCAAAGCTGCCAAATTCACTTTCGGGAGACCTTGAACCTGACCCTCTTTGTTCTTACCTTGATATTTGAGTGGATGATAGTATCATTGGTACAGAGGACAACCACGTTACCATATACTCACTCATTAATTCATGCATTAGTTAACTCAATTGGTGGGCATAAAGTTGATGAAGAGCAGTCATCAAAGCTAGTGAAAAACACCAATTCACTCATTCTATTTTCATTTAATTAACCAAGAGCATCCATTTGTTGCTGGTTAAGAGCATTTCTAATTGCTGTTCGACATCTATACAATTGGGAGCAACATAGGCTCACATCACAGGGATTCCAGCTTTGTCTCCACAACTGCCTGGTCACTTTATCATGAATAAATTGTTTCTCGTCTGTCCATAAAGCCTATTATCTCAATTTAAGACAAGTAAAATTATACTTTTCTCATAAGACAATTTAACAATAAATAAAGATGAATAGATAAAATACCCTTTGCAACTGAGGTAGTACTATATAAAGTATACCTAGGCATATTAATTATTATTTACCTATGTAAAAGGACAACAATGATAGTTTATAAATGAAGTAAAATTAAGTTGAGACACACTCTATGACTCTAAGCAGCTTCTAATATAGGGTTTTCACATGTAAAATGGTTGAAAAACTTTCTAGTATTTGATAACAAATTGCCAAACTATAGATAAATAAAGTGCAATTTTAGTCATATATATGTATATACATACATATATATATGCAAACAGATATATATTAATATTGATAATAATATTTTAAAAATTAGGACCTTAACATTCACTGGCAGTAGTAAAATGCAAACAGTAGAAACCTAAAATATATTGTACATCAGATATTATAATTCACTGATTATTAAATAACACATTCTTCATTAAAAATAAGTCATGCACATTTTCTATCCACTGATGTGCAATGTCATTTAAGCCTTTCCATCATTCTCTGCTTGAGCACTCTTATACGAGCTCATGAGGTGTCCAGGGAAGAGACAATGATAGCCAGGACATTAAAATGTAATCAAGATATGCAAATTCATATCTAAATGTGATTTTCTGGGAAAAAGAAATTAATCTAGGCATGGTCAAATAAACAATGTGTAATATGGATAATTAATCACCAAATTAGCAGCTGTGGTCCCTTGAGGAAATTATGCAAATTGAAAAGTCCCCCATCCACTGACACAATTAGACCACTTAAAGGCAAAACTCTCAATAAAATAACCGTTGGGAACATCATAAAACAAATAACCCATCAACCTTGGGGTCCCAACTCCATTGAAATAGTTAACATTACTTAGTATTATTTCTTCTGGTTTTGGCTTTATTCAGAAGGCTCCATCATATTTTCCTAGAGAATACTGAGATTCCACATTATGGATTACCTATGATGTGTTTCCTTTAAAATCTATCTTCCCCTTATCAATCAAATGTCTTATTATTGAAGTTAAAAATGTTGCAAATGAAAAGCTTCATTAATGAGGAAAGATCAATTATGTATCTCCTGTCACTAGCGAAGACAAGAAAATAGTAATGCATCATAAAAAATGTGTGCCTTCTGGAGCCTGATGTTAACTAATCAATAGGTCAGCACCAAAGGAAGCATTCTTCCCATCAGAGACAAGAAATACTGTCATCTCAGGGAAGTGTTCTGTCTCTAAGAATTTCATACTGTTGTTCCATGCCTTCCCTTCACATATAGACCCCACAAGATTGGGTGTAGTAATATCTTCCCATAAATCCCAGTAAATACATAGCTTTTTCTCTAGAGAGACTCCAAAGCTCCTTTGATAGAAATAAAGATTCCTCACTCCTAGAAAAGGCCTTATTATTGTTACCATTATTATCATTATATATTATAATTGCTTTTGAAAAGACTAATCACAGAAAACAATTTGTATTAGTGCCGTGGCTGCCAGCAGTTTAATTGTAGCAATAATGCATAGATACCATTCATTTGCCTGAAAATGTGGAGCTACTTACCCATTCCTGCCACCGCTTCAGGAGACCTGCAGATTCTACATTTACTGAGTCTCCAGGTATCGCTGAGTGTCACACCAACCAATATGTCATTTGATGCACGCCAGATCCTGAAATCAGGACATGACTTGATTGGGACAAAGCGTAGCTGTGTCATGAACTCCACATCCAGACAACCAAAGGTGTTGTGATAGCAGGTGCTACTCATGTCACCACAGTTTGGTTTCTGGAGCTGTCAGGAGGGAAGGGTAGGACCCCCCTGGAAGGCCATGAGTCATGTAACTGAGAAGAACAAATTAATCATAGCTCTAGCATATATTTTTATCATTCTCTCTTATTCCAAACTTAAAATTGCAGTAATAGCCAGGTGGACATTGAGTCTGTTATGCTCTGTAAGAAAGGAATACAAGAGGAGATAGACAGACATCATGAAATAGAGCACTGAGAAACCCTCTCTACCCTCACTAATCAAGTGTGAAAGCATGCCTATATCCATAACCACAGTTTCCTGGGACTTTTAGCATATGAAAAGAAATAAACTAACCCAAGAATCTTCAAGCCCTGCTCTGCAGAAAACAGGGACGTGGGAGATACTCCAGGATACAATGAATGGGGCATGGGTAGGCCAGAGGAGTCCTCCAGGCACGCCCCTCGGTCTTCAACCAATGCAAGTTCACTTTTGTCTCACATATTTGACAACCACAAATAATATATGCAAGAGTTTGAATAAGTATGTACCCCAGGAGCTCATGCTGAAATCTGACAGCCTTGTGCTACTGAGAAGTAAGAGCTTTTAAAGCTCATGACTCCTTGACAGAAATTAATGTCTGCATTTGGGACTCAGTAAATTTTTTAAGTAATTTATTTATTTTTATATTAATCACAGGTTATATACTTTGTATCCAGGCCATAGTCCCCTTCTTCATTCCCTCCCACTCTCCCCATCCCTCCCTCATCATCTCCCTGCCCTCCTCCAAGTCCACTGATAGGGGAGGACCTCCTCCGCTTCCATCTGACCCTAGCTTATCATGTCTCTTCAGGGCTGGCTGCAATGTCCTCTTCTGGGATCTAGCTAAGCTGCTACTCCCTCGGGGTTGGGGGGGGGGGGATGGAGGGAAGGTTGACAAGCCAGCCATTGAGTTCATGACAGAAATAGTCCCTGTTCCCCTTACTAAGGTACCCAGTTGGATACTAAGCTACCATGGGCCACATCCGAGCAGGGGTTATAGTTTGTATCCATACATGGTCCTTGGTTGGAGAAACAGTCTCATAGAAGACCCATGTGCCCTGATCTATTTGGTCTTTGTGGAGCTCTTGTCCTCGCCAAGTCTTACTAATTCCCCCTTTTTTCATATGATTCCCTGCACTCTGCCAAAGACTTGGTTGTGAGTCTTATTAAGCTCATCTACCCTTCCTATTGTGGCTCTTGTATATGTGCTCACTTGCTATCTCACTTTCATGCTTTGTTAGAGGACAAGGGAACACCCTTGTCACATGCACCCACCTGCTTGGACTTTCAGCTTCAAAGAGTGTAACACAGAATAAATTTTTCTCTTATCAACTATCCTGCCAGAGATATTGCTAGAGCAGAAAATAAACTAAGATAATAGCTTTTAAGTAAATAGGTTAGGGCTAATGGTATGATGCTGATTCTTTCCCTGGTGCAACTTCACCAATATCACTGAAAATCATGGATATATTGTGAAATAATAATACACACACATATTTTTATTCTGAAATAGCTTCAGAGTTAAAGAAGTGAAACGAGCATCTTTATTTTTTAATAACAATCTCCTTTCTGTCTGAGCCTCATAAACCTTCTGGAGGGTCTGTAAGACTGGGAGCCAGTTTCCAGGGGAGTTAGCAATGTAAACTAAAGACTGAACCTTTAACATATTCTGCCCTTCGTTTCTGTGGAGGAGAAAGCAGATGGCAATTTTCTCAATCACCCTTAGACAATGATGTAATATGGTTGTTTTTGTTGTTGTTTTGTTTTGTTTTTTTCTACAAAGCAAATCCTCTAGAAAAAGGTTAAACTATAGGGTTTATGGAATGTCTAGGTAGCAAAGTGCGTCCAAATGCCAGAGGTAAGTAGTCAATCCAGGTCTGTTTTTATTGTCAACTCTACTCAGCCAGGAGTCATCTGGGAAGAGGTGGGCCTGGGATCATTTCTTTGGGGAGTCGTCTTAATTGATGAATGATGTGGGAGGGCCCAGACTACTTTGGGCAGTCCCATCCCTAGGCAGGTTAGCTTGAGCTGTAGAAGAGCTAGCAGAGAGCAGGTGAAAGGGCCAGCCATAAAACAGCATTCCTCCAGGTTTTTGTTTAAGGTCCTACCCTGCCTTTCCTCAATGAGGAACTATAACCTGTAAGCTGAAGTAAAACCTTTGTATTCCCAAGTTGCTCTTAGCCATGATGCTTGTCACATCAACAAATAGCAAACTAGAACACTCACCAACTCCGTGAATACTAATCTTCTAGGATTGGGACCTTTCCAGACCTTTATTCATGGGTCTCTTTATCTGGTTGTTCATTTGTAGCTTTTATATCACCATCTATAATAAACTGAACTTCACAAAAGGCAACTTTCCTTGAGTTCTGTGAGCTGTTCTAGCAAATCACCAAACATAGGGAAGAGATAGGAAACTGACCTGTTTCCAGGTCAGACAGGAGGTCTCAGTAGACGGGGGACACATCACGCCAGGTGGGGCTTGTGACATGAAGGGCAATCCTGTATAATTGAACACTTAATTGAGCACACCTACTTGGTACCCCTCTGATCCCTGGAGAGCCTGAAACCATACCCCATACATTTGGTTCCAGACATGTTTTCTGTGTGAGACTAGATAGCAGCTCCCTGATCCAATGTAGTTGAGAACTATAAGCCATCCTCTTAAGGTCAGTGACCTTCCTCCATCGGTGTGTATTGCCACCTTAATGCTTAATCTGTTCTCTGAACCCATGGCACCTGTGTATTTCTATACAAATTCTGTCCCTGAGCCACAGTTACTCCATCCCCAGTTACTAGAAGTCTTAGCTAGGATTACCCTCACAGATTCCTGGATGTTTTCATTACAGTAGGTTTCTAGCTCATCCCGGAGATGCCCCTCAATTCTGGTTGTCTCTCACAGTACTTTCTCCTTCTATTCTCCCTGCCAGCCTGGTCCCTCCTATTCTAGTCCCCACCTATCCCCCAGTTCTCCTGAAATATCTATTCTATTTCTACTTCCCAGGGAAATTCATGAACCCCTTTTGAGGCCCCCTTGTTCCTTTAGCTTCCCTGGGTCTGCACAGGCTTTTGGTTAAGATCAAGGGTACTATCTGTTCTTATCACTTCACGTTGTTTTCTTTTGTTTGTTTTGAGGCAAGTTCTCTCACAGAACCTGAAACTAAGTGATTCTTTACGGCTGGCTGGTCAGCAAGACCCACAAATGCTCCTCTGTCTGCATCCCCAGATCTGGGATTACAGGGATATGGTTGTTTGAATAAGAATGGCCCTGTAGGCTCATGTACTTGAAAGCTTAATCATCAGAGTGGCACAACTTGAGGATTGTGCAGTATGGCCCTGTTGGCATGAGTGTGACCTTGTTGGAGGACTTCTGTCACTGAGGGTGGGATTTAAGGTTTCAAAAGCTCAAGCCAGGCCAAGTGTCTCTGTCTTCCTGCTGCCTGAAGATCTGGATGTAGAATTCTCAGCTACCATTCCATCCAGTACCATGTCTGCCTGCATGTCATCATGCTCCCCACCATAATGATAATGGATTAAAGCTCTGAAACTGTGAGCAAGCCACAATTAAATGATTTCTTTTATAAGTGTTATCATGGCCATAGTGTCTCTTCAAAACAATAGAACACTGGATAAGAAAAAGAGTGTTACACCGTTCCTACCTTTTCATGTGTATGCTAATGATCTAAGTTCATATCCTCATGCTTGGGCAGCAACCATTTAACCAACTTAACTATCTTCTCATGCCCAAAGTGATTTCTTTCATCAGATTCTCTTTGTTTTACATTCCAGGAATTCTACACATATAGGAAGACTCTAGGGCCTTCTACCAACATGACGTTGGCCTCAACACATTTTCAACTCCTCTTTCTTCTAGTTTTCCATAAAGGCCCAGGATTCTTGTGCATGCTAGAGCCACTGTTGTATTTCCAGGTCACCCTGAACTTGAGTTACAGTTTCCATTTATGAGCTCGTTACAGATTTCTGGATTATGTATATGTCTAGTTCCCCTAATTCTTTCTCAAGATCTTTGGCCAGGGAGCCAAGTTCCTATTTCTGCCCTTTCATGTATCTATACACTTAAATATATTGTATTCAAAATACATAAGATTAGATGAAGTCCAATCATCCTGCCCCTGTCAGAATCCTCACATTTAAAATATTAACTCTGATCATGTTGTTGATTAAATCTGATCCATATAAGTGTTAGGTGTTTTGTTCATTTTATACAACAAAAATAAATATGCTACGGTTTCAGGCCCAGCCTGTCACATCATTTCTCTGTGATAATGTGATGTTGCAAAGGGTGGAAAGCTTCACAAAGGTGTGCTACTCTGATGTTTCCTTTGAACTTTTCTGACCTCCATATCCTTGAGTTTTCTTTATACTAAGATATGAAATCCCCGGGCTTTGTGACATTTCTTTCATCATGGAAAAGAAAATAACACAAGAAATCCTTTCTAAAGAGAGAATCAGAAACATCAAAGCAGATAAGTAGAGTGTGGGAGAATTGTTCAGGCTCCTGCACACACTGATGGAAATTTTGTGTTGTTATAAAAATAGTAGTATTGACCACATTATTTCAGATAAAAGTCTAAATAAAGACAGAAAAGGAAACAAAGAAAAAAATAAACAAGATGAATAGAAAAGAAGAAAGGAATAATTCAGCATTTACGTCAAATCTCAAATTAACCTTATTTCCTTTATTTTATTTTCTGTTAGAATATGTTCATTGTAAAACAATAATAGATTTTGTTGCGCAGACATATTTGCACTGTAATAAATCATGTTCTTTGACCATACTCATCTCCCTTACATCCTTCTGTCTCTTTATATCTCTCCTGATTATTTTCTTCATTTTCTCAAATAGTCGGTCTTCTAATTTCATGTAGTATACATTAACATGTATATAACCACATATAATCTAGGGTTATTTATGTGAGTAAGCATGCTTTTTCTGTCCTTCTGAATTTGATCTGTTTTGCACAATGTGATGCTCCCTAGTTCCATTAACTTTCCTCTAAGTAACATACTTTCATTCTTTGTTGTATCCAAATAAAACTCAACTTTGCATACGCTATGCGTTTATTAAGCTATTCATTCACTGATGGGCATTGAGAATCCTCTTGTAATTTAAGTTTTGTGAATATAGTTATAATAAACACAGGTTGCAGACATCTGTAGTACTTGGAGCAGCCATCATTGGGTATATTTCTTAGGTTGGTAAAATTGTGTGCCTTGCAATTCTGTTTTCAGACTTCTGTGTTGACTCTGTATTCTATAGTGATTTCTATAGTGCGTGAACTAACTTACATTCCACCATTAGTGTACCACTGTGCTTTTTGCTCCACATCCCCCAGACTAATTTTGAGTCTCATTAGACACCAAACACCATAAAATGATACAGCCCAACAAAACTCCTAGTTACACCAAAATTTTTTGGTGACACCAAAATTATTTATAGTAAATATGAATCATGAATTTGCTTCAACAACACAATTTAAAGTAAATAAGAAACAAATATTTGATACTCTCACTAGCTACCTTTATTTGAACTTGTAGGAGACTTATCTTCACTTGTCATGTTAATGGAGTTAAGGTCATACAGCCTTGTTACTAAGAGATGTTAATAGAGAAAAGCTATAATGTCAATTTGATTATTTTGCCTCATGATGACAAATATTCATTTTAATTATCTCATTTAATTAGCTAAAGCTAACAACTTTTTGATATCTAGAAAAAGTCTAAAGGAGATGAATGCTGCAGTTAAACAACTGAAGAATAGTACAGTAAAAAAAAAATCTAGTAAGACATTAAGTAATTCCTAGTAAATCCTCTCTTTAATGTGACTTTTTTCTTCTTTCTATCCTTTCTTTTCTCTTGTGTTGTTAATATGGTTTTAATTATTCTTCCTTCTTCCCTTCTTCTGGGATTTCCACCCATTTTCCCTGAACTGTCTCTATAGTAGTGTTTATTTTCTGAATTGTATCACTGTTGTTCCATTGGTGAAGTGAAAAATGAAAGAATTTTCAAAGATAGCCAGGACATGGGAGTGTTGAATCTATAACAAATAATGGTGGGGCAACTTTAGCATCAACCCTGGTCCCATTTCTTGATGTCTACTGATGTCTGATGACTTTGTCAGGAGACATTAAATAGTAACACCATGTCCTGGAAGTAAAAGACAGATTAACTCTAATATAGATTTTTTTTTTTACTTTTAATTCAATCATACTTTTGATGAAAAAGTCTGCACTTCCAAATTGACTAGATGAAACCAGAGTCTTCAGGTTTTCAATCTATTCAATTTATTGAATAGCCTGAATAATTTCATAGTTAATTCATATAATGCATACTCCATTGTGAAAGTGGCTGAGAGTCTCCAAGTAGATGAACAATCAATAAGCCATGGGAAGGGAGAGCAATAGAAGACCCATCCGGGTCCGAGGTATACAAGCAAAGTTTCTGTATGTTTGTTTTACTTGGGCAAAGAATCTGAGAAGAATCCTGAAGTGAAATTTGCATTCTATGATTTGTTATTTCAGCTTTGGGGCAGTTGACTTTCATAACTTTTTGGATTCACCTCTTTCTATTTTAAATGTTCAGCTATTGTAGTAAAGTCTTCAGGACTCAACTAAACTCTCTGGTGCTTCTCTGTCCTGCCTGCTACCTAACTGAACATTTAGGAAAAAGAAAGGTAGGTTGCCGAATGGATGAAGCATGCATAGATAAGAAAGGTGTTAAGCATGGAAGGGGTATAGAAAGGAGAGCAGGAGAGTAAACAGGAACAACAACAACAACAAACCTAAAAGGCATAATTGGAAGTTTACACAACTCAGATTGGCAGATTGTGTCATGCTTCACCTGTGAGAGAACCGCTGCTTCATGGGGCTCAGACAACAAACACCGAGTGTCCTAACCCAAGAGTCTTTATGTTCTAAGCCAGCGGTTCCCAACCTTCCTAGTGCCGTGACCCTTTAACACAGTTCCACATGTTATGGTGACCCCAACCAGAAAATAATTTTCTTTGTTACTTAATAACTATAATTTTGCTACTGCTAAAAACTGTAATGTAAATATCTGTGTTTCGGGTGGCCTTAGACAAACCTTGTGAAAAGGTTTTTTTTTTTTTTTGACCCCAAAGGGGTCTCAACCTAAAGGTTGAGGACTCTGAGATATTTTTACTATCTCTGACCAGAGACATGGGATAAAGCCTAACGTAGGCATTAACTATTAGGACCTAACATCTGATACGTACAGGCTTACGGAGAGCCACAGACCATGTCTGTCTTCCACCTGGTATCTGTGCGGCCACCAGTCTCTACAACCCTCGTGTGCTTCCCAGGAGCTCTCCGCAATGCTGCTGCAGGAGTGTCTGCGGCCTGCACGGAGTACCAGCTTTGAATCTTCCCTGCTCTTCTTTGAAGGATGATATGAGCATGCTTCCAGTAGAGCCTGGTCATTGCTGCTCCCTCTGATAGAAAGTGTATCCAGGGGACCACCTTACGGGGCTGCCAAATGCACAAGAATTTAAACATAAATGCTCATAATTTTTTTCTTCAAATTGTTGGCTAATTTTTGCCTCTATCCTCCAAATTCCCAATGTTCGTCATCAAAGTGGCATCATTCTCTAACACTTATCAACATGTGAAAAATCGGAAGGCCTGGGAGGCCAAAATTTCACTTTCCCTTTATTTCTCTCTCTAGTTCATCAAAAATCACTTATTTTCTTGTTTTACAAACTCAAAATCTATAAGTAGTTTTATGAATATACATAGATATGGGAATATGAGACAGATAAATAAAAGAAAGAAAACATTTATTAAAATTTGGTAACCAGGGATGTAACTCTATGGTAGAGCACTTGTCTAGTACAAGCCAAGCCCTTGATCTGTGCCGCACACCTGCAGTGCAGTTGTTTTTACTAAGTTCACTTGAAAAGATGTCTTTTCTCCAATGAAGAAATATTTTATTTTATTTTAAATAATGTGTTTTTAAACTCCAGCCCCGAGTATTCTTTTGGCATGACCCTCCGCATGAGCTAAAGCTCACTACTTCTATCAGTTTTTATGACATAAACAAGGAAGTGCTTAAGGTATGTAAGCAGATTAGACAAACAGTGAAGAGTGATGTATAATGTCCCCCAACACCATGATTCCAAATGTGTTCCTCGATAATTTATTTATAATGAGTAATTTCAAACAAAATTAATATCTACACAGAGGAAATGGATAACGTATGTAAAATACAATGAATTAATCTGTGGTACAGCTACATTTTTGTCTAATAATGATGTATAAGATTTCCCAGAACTAAGAAATATTATATTATTTGAAAGTGGATCATACCAGAAAATTTTTAATTAGTGAAACTGTTATATATTCTCCCAAATAATGCTATTATACATAATCATTATACATAATGATATGTATAGACATGTTGTCTAAAACGTATACCTACATAAAAATCACGGTGGTTAGTCTTCATCCGCTACCTTGAATATAAAATTTCATATATAGAAAAGTGATGATTTATTTCATAGACAATTATACTGATCTATTGCACACAGCAGTGCATGAGAATAGACGGCAGTGTACATGTCAGCATTTCTTCAGGAATTTACTAGTGACTAATGAATCATGAGCATTTTACTTGCGGACTCCTGCATCCATCAAAATATTTCCATACAATTTCTTTCAGAAAGAGATTAGGCATTACATGTATAATTGTAGACACCATGTCTAGGAGTTGCTTATGGGATGACAGCAGATGAAGAAAAGAACAAAGTGACTTCTTTATTGGTATTCACCATTATTTAGTTTTTGGTTTTGAATGACCTCCCGCCTGCTTCCATGTTGTCATTTCCCCAGCTCACGCCACAGCTTTCTCTGTTCAGCAGGCAGACTTGAGGGGTGACGCTTGCATTTGGTTTGGGGCAGGCATTCATAATGCAGCATCATTCAAATACTTCTCCATGAGAGGGAGATCCAAAAAAAAAAAAAAAAACCATTGTAACTTCAAAATACACTAAGTAAAAAATTTGTTAGTTTCCGTTGGCGTACAGAGGTCATATTGTAAGCCTTGCAGAGAGCTGCAGAAAGTTGGCTGTTAACGCTAGGAATTTCAGGAGCTTCAAGGATCTAAGGCTTGCAGGGGAAGTTAATGGCATGGAAAATATAAACATTTGAATTTTGTAGTAATGTTTCTCATGGATGTTTATCACTTCCATGCTGTAATAAAATAAAACCAGTATCAAATCACCATAAGGACAAAACACCATCACCAACAAAAAAACTAGCTATGCTGGCTGGTCATGATTAATTCTAACACTCCAGATGTCTGATGTTTTGCTGTAGTCTTGAGTCTTCCTAAAAACTTTTTAAAAAAATTTCTACACATGACATTATAGAAATTCTTTCCTTCTTACCATAAGTGATATTTCAAAGTGGACTTTTATGTTTCCTCACATAACATGCAGTTTTTCTTCACTTTTCTTCACTTTGCTTTGGTCTTCTTGTACTCACCAAGATCTAGATATTTCTGTTAGTGATCTAAAATGAAGTTCTCTGGGCTGCTCTGGACCATGAAAACGTAGATTTGAAGGATAAGAAGTTCTGGCTTCACTTAACTGGTTGCTGTATGTGGATTTCCTGAAACTATGGGAGCCCAGGATGTACAAATTAATTCTGGGATTACATGATAGATAGATTAAGTATTAAGTCTGATAGAAAATAAATAGATGGTAGATTGATAAGGATGGTATATCCACTTGGGACCCACATAAATGAACTGATCTGTTTATCTTATTGTAACTTATTAACTCTTGCCAAATTTTATCTTTTTTCCCTTTGTCTTTTCTTTACCGCTTACTCCTTTATAACCAGTGTTTATGCTGAATGTCGGCCTTACTTAGAAGTTTTATGATCATAGCAAAGCACACTGAATGATAAAAGCAAGGATCTGAAGTTTGGCTTCACAATCTGCTTAGGCAGATGAATTGTGATGTTTAATTCTCTATCAAAATTTATGTTCCTCATTTGGATTTGAGGCAGATTTCCATGGGGGGGGCATGACTTGTTTAGAAGATAATACATAGTCTCCTGAGACAGTAGCACAACCTCCTTGTTCTTCCAAAGCAGAAACTAATGAAAATATCTGTTGGAACTGTTTGTTGTGAAGATGAGTGGAAGAAAACAAAACCCTTGCCACACACTAATAGGATGGCAATGCTGAGGGAGATGTTACAGAAACAAAATCCTCAAGAAAAACAATGAATCAGGTTCAGAAGAGCAGCCAGGAAGCAGTCCCATACTAGATCAAAGTCAAGCTAAGCTTCTGACATTAGAAAAATCACATGTATACTGAACTACCATGGGCTACATCCGAGCGGGGGTTCTAGGTTATATCCATACATGATCCTTGGTTGGAGAAACAGTCTCATATAAGACCACTGTGCCCAGATATATTTGTTCCTTGTGGAGCTCCTGTCCTCTCCGGGTCATACTAACTTCCTCTTCTTTCATATGATTCCCTGCACTCTGCTGAAGGTTTGGTTATGAGTCTCAACATCTGCTTTGATGCACTGCTAGGTAGAGTCCTTCAAAGGCCCTTTGCAGTAGGCTCCTGTCCTGTTACTTGTTTTCTCTTACTTCCAATGTCCATCCCATTTGTCTTTCTAAGGAGGATTGATCATCTTATCCCTGGTCCTCTTTCTTGTTTATCTTCTTTAGGTGTACAGATTTTAGTATATTTATCCTTTCTTATAGGTCTCACTTATAAGTGAGTAGCTCAGTATCAAAGTGGGTTCCCTAGTAAGGGGAACAGGGACTATTTCTGACATGAAGACAATGGCTCGCTCTTTGACCTCTCCCCCCCACCTGAGGGAGGAGCAGCCTTGCTAGGCCACAGAGGAGGACATTGCAGCCAGTTCTGACCTGATAAGCTAGGGTCAGATGGAAGGGGAGGAGGTCCTCCCCGATCAGTGGACTTGGAAAGGGGCAGGGAACAGATCAGAAAGGAAGGATGGGATTGGGAGGGAATGAAGGAGG
Organism: Pachyuromys duprasi; assembly: GCA_028658305.1. Taxonomy (NCBI): domain Eukaryota; kingdom Metazoa; phylum Chordata; class Mammalia; order Rodentia; family Muridae; genus Pachyuromys; species Pachyuromys duprasi. The sequence continues at coordinate 73,546,435 of CM053766.1, forward strand.
GGACTATGGCTGGGATACAAAGTAAATAACCTGTGATTAATATAAAAAATAAAAATTATATTAAAAAAGAAAAATCACATGTAGTAAGTGCAGGCAATAGCTAGTTAAATACATATAAAGTTAAATATATCCATATTATCAGAAGTTTCCAGGTGATTTGGTGACAGTAATGTCCTACCTTAACTCCTCTTATGCTGATAAATAACAGTGACAAAAAGCATCTCAGAAAAGAAAGGGTTTATTTTGTCGCACAATTCCAGGGTACAGCAGGGAAGTAGAAGTGTCAGGAACTTAAAAGAGCTGGTCACATCAAATCCAAGTAAAGAGAAGAAAGAATAAATGCATGTACACTCACTCACTCATTTGATCACTTACTTGCTTGCTTGCTTGCTTATGATCAGCTAATTATTCCAATCTTCAATAGTTCAGAGTCCCTGAATAGGGAATGATGTCACTGCAGTGGGCGAGTGTTCCCATATAGGTTAACCTAAATCTTCCACAGACATGCCCAAATCCTAAGCCAATGTAAAGGGTCTCTCTCTGAGACTATTTTCTGGTCACTTTAGGTTGTGTCAAATTTGCAATTATTCTAACCATCACAGGTTGGTACACTTTTGTCTAAAACCGTTAATTATAAAAGAATTCAATTATAAAGTCTGTACTGCTGGTAGTTTTGTTGTGTGGTAATATAGATAATGCTATTGCTGGGAATGTGATCTGAAGATTACAAATATATGCAGGTTCCACTGATCACTGTTTTCTCTGGGTGAATCCATTTCAGGAGAACTTTTGCTTGCATGAGACATACTTGGAGCTCTTTAGCACACAATACCAGGAGAGACTGGTCTTGGATGAAGCATGGATTTGCACACTGGGTTTTTTAATTCTTTCCAAGAGCCTTGCCTTAAGACTTGATCCCCTAGAGCCAGAGAGAGCTAGTCAGGGTCAGTCACACATCCCAGCATCCAATCCCACTCCCCCTACTTGGCAAGATACTTCCAAGTAACATAATATGAAGTCATTGTACTTCAGGTGACACAAACCAAGAGTTTTCCTCAAAACCCCAAGGGTATTATCTCTGCAGAGCTAGTATTTCTCATAAGTTTGACACTCTTTGAAATAAAAAGTCAATATAATGTCAGTTCTATAAAGTACATCTCAATCAGTTTTGAAGAAACTTTCTCCCTTTAATTTAATTTTTGTCTTTTACGATGCTGGGAATTGAACCCAAGTCCTCGAACATGTTAACATGCTAGGCAAAGTGTTTTAACGCTGAACTATATTCTCTGCCTTCAATGTCCCTCTCAAGTTTGAAGGCATCTTAGGTTTTTTTTTTTTTTTCTCATCACAATGAATTAAGTCTCCTTTCTATTTAACCTTCCATTACTCTTTGATGAACACTAGTAAAGTTTGATTCCCTCTTTCATCCAAGCTCTGTATCTAATTCTTGAAAACACTTCAGCCTCAATATTTCTAAACTGTGTTTGTGCCAACTACTCCTCACATATTCCACTACTACAACCCTACTCTATTTCCTCACTCGCCATGTAATAGCTATCTGTGGGAGCTGCTTAATTCTGCCACAAGGCTCTGACACTCCTCCCAAGCAGGGGGTGTGAGGAGTCCAAAACTTGTACTCAATTCACTCTCCTTAATACACTCTTAAGAAACCTAATAGTGAAGTTCAAAGTGTGTACTAATTTCTCTAATATTCTTATTCTTATTTTCCCCTCAGTGCAAACATGTTTGTATAGTTAAATCTATTTAAAATTATTTATTTATTTATTTTTAAAGTCAAATTTATGTATTTAAGTAAAAATAAATTTTAGGGCTGGAGCGATGGCTCAGAGGTTAAGAGCACTAGCTGTTTTTCCAAAAGTCCTGAGTTCAATTCTCAGCAACCACATGGTGGGTCATAACCATCTATAGTGAGATCTGGTGCCCTCTTCTGGTATGCAAGCAGAAAACTGTTTAAATAATAAATATTTGTTAAAAATCACTTTTATCCTTTTTCTGGACCATTTTAAGTATACTCCTAGTCTCTGTGCCTTTGGCTGTCCTTCTGCTTGCAACCTCTGTTCCCAGGTCATTGGCTGCTAGCCTCCTTTTACTCATTGCTAACTCAGATGTCTTCCCTAAATCCTTGGATAAAAATTTCCAGCTTCCTCCAATCACATCTCTTCACATTTCCCTATTTTATAGCATGCTTAGGAAGAGAATTTTCTGTATTATTGCGGTTTTTATTTTCTACCTCATTGCACCTGATGAAGTTTTTGAGAACAGAAGCTTCATCCTAATCATTGCTATTTCCACAACTTACAATACTAGTCACATCATGGGGGTGTAATAAATACCTACAAATTAGTGTTTCCTCTCAAACTAATCTTTTTTTATATTTATTTATGTATTGATGGTTATATTATACTACCTAAAGCAGTGATTCTCAATCTTCCTAATGCCGTGACCCTTTAATAAAGTTCCTCATGGTGTGGTGAATCAAACCATAACATTATTTTTGCTGTTACTTCATAACTATAATTTTCAATCCTAATTTAAATACTCAATATGCAAGATATCTGATATATGACCCCTGTGAAAGGGTTGTTTGATCCCTAAAGGGGTCATAACACATAGGTTGAGAACCACTGACTTAGAAGATATATTTAATTCATAGCTGCAGTGGTGTCACATGCCTTTAATACTAGCAATCAAGACACAGAGGCAGGAGGATTTCTGTGAATTAGAGGCCAGACTGGTCTACAAAGTGAGTTCCAGGACACACAGAGAAACCGTGTCTTGAAAAACCAAAAAAAAAAAAAAGAAAGAAAAAAGATATATTTAATTCTTATTCCCAATTCCTAAAGGTGTGATTCTATTCAGAAAGATTCTACATATTCACATGAAGATGGGACTACATTCTCTTCAAGTAGTTCTTAATTCAGAATAACTGTTCCCTTATAGAAGAGGAGCTATATACACAAACACTTAAGAAAAATACCAACTAACTGTAGAAAGAGTCCAATCTGGGTACCAAAGATGGCCAGCAGCAGAAAAAGCTAAGAAAAAGTACAGAACACACAGACTCCCACAAACATCTTCTTAAACATGTTAAAATAATATTTCATTAATTTATTGGGATTTTCATAATGTATACAATGTATTTGGATTAAAGTCATCTCTATTCTATCCACTAACTCTTCCCAGATTTACCCCCTACTGACCCAATCTAAATGTGATGTCCATTTTTTAAAATAGCGAATTGAGTCCAGTTTGTGCTATCCCAATACTCACGAGTATATACCATGGTCTAGTCAACTTATAATGTTGACTCTTGAAGAAAACTAACCCTCCCTTTCTCAGAAGCCACCCTCTATCAGAAGCTCTTCAGCTAGGAGTAGGGACTCCTGAGCCCCTCTTCCCAACACACTGGAATATTGACTGGCTTAATCTCATGAGGGGCTTGTGCAGGGAACCACAGTGGCTGGGAGTTCATGAGTGTCATGGTCTTGTTATGTTCAGAAGGCACTATTTCTGGTCTTTTCCAACCTCTGATTCTTGACATCTTTCTGCCTCCTCTTCTATAATAGCACTTGGGGCATAGGTTTGCCCCCTACTCACCACAGGATAAATGTCTCGGTTTTGGCCAAGCCCTTTAAATACATTTATTCTCTATACTTTGACCAGTTGTGAATTTTTGTGTTAACACCATCCACTGGCCAAAGAAATTTCCCTGATGAATCTGGAGAGTAATAATCTACATGTAAAGAGATTTTTAAAAAGTTATAGAACAATTCTATACTATGCCATTTAGCAAGATAGTAATATTGGTCTTGTTGCTTATTAGTTCCCAATCTTACCTCAATCTCTTCTAAAATTTTGATCTACATATGAACAAAATGAGGCTTTTATCTCAGGAAAGAGTAACTATTAAGTAAAATGTCTATAATTTTTTACACAAAAATAACACATGACAACATCTTTAAATATATCATTCAGCAGTAGAGGAAATAAAATAAAGTTCTCAAATGAAACTGTAATGACTGCTTTGATAGAATGTAGGCTTAGATTTTTCACTAACTTTATTTAGGGTTCCTAAACACTTCTACCACCCTTCCACCCACTGACCAGAGGTAGGGGAGAAAGAAGATTATTAGGTAAAGGGGGCTGTAGACCATTTTAAAAGTAGTTCTTTGGGATGAGTCCACTCTTTGTTGTCCATATACCAGCAGTCCAGTCCAAAGGCCAACACCAAGCAGCAACGTGAATGATGACATCAAGCAAGTATGATTCTGAAGATCGGGGCAAGACAGTGAAAGTTGCAAGACTCAGTTGGATTGCCCTGAGTTCCCTGGAATGTTTCTCTCTGAAAAGTCAAGTGTCAAAGCATGAAGAGCAGCACAGCAATGCCAATCTGAAAAGCAATATCTCACTGTCCATGGACTTCTATATATCTCCTCTCCTCAGAGTTGTCCCATGAAAGTTCTCAGCTGGACAAAGTCACAGCTCTCACACATGACAGCTCACAGCAAAGCATCATGTGCTCTCTCGCAAGCCAGTCTTCAGCAAGACATTACATGACTCAACCGAGTCTTCAAAGAAACCAGAAACTTCCATTTCAATAGTGAAGAAAAAGAAATCAGGAACATGGCATCAACCCGGCTAATGCCACCTTTATGCTTTCTGTATCACCTTGATATTTACAAAGCCTCCCATAGTTTTGCTTTTATTTGAGTTTTATTCTAGTGTCAACTAAAGTGAAGAATAATTGCACTGCCTTGAGGTATAATTGTAGTAATAATAATAGCTTCAATAATAATAATAATACCTCCCTGAGGAAACTTAACATCTAACTTTTTCTCCAAAGGAAGAGCTAAGAATCCATATTGGTTTTCTAGCCAAGACCACACTTCTCATTGACTCTTTCAGACTGCCTAATGCAATCAAAACTATAGAGACAACATATTCATTCATGAAATAATTAAGTAACAACTAGAAGGTTTTGATTACATGAATAAATACTTGTTAGATGGTACTAACTGCAGATTCTTTAGCACTAAAAGAAGTTGAGGGAGATTTTGGAAATGGTTTAATAAAAAACATTGTTTAAAATGCCTTGACTATTACTGTTGCAGTGTCCAAGTGCTAAAGCTAGAATCTGTTTTCAAGTCTTTGTGCTGTGTGTTTATACGCATTGTATAAATCTACTATAAGGTAGATGCATATTATCATACGGGAAGTTTGGTCACTGAGGCCTGATGCTATAGAATGTTCTTTCAAATCCTGCCCTTGAGTCTTGTGTAACATGGGACAATATTATATAGTCAAGTATCAGCTCTTTGCTCTGAGAGATTAAGAGGTGCAAATTATGAAGAAAACTCATAATACATCATCAAAGCATGGTTGCTTCCATTTCACAGATGAACAAATGTGGGTACAAAAAAAGATCTACAACTCACCTCAGAAGACCATGCTTCCTGTGTATGACAATGAGCTTCGCAGGCAGCATATCTCCTAAGATTAGTGTCTCTTCTGTAACAAAATTTGCCATTAATTATCCTTGAATCTTAAAAAAAATAATAATAAGACAGAGAAAGAAATTCCAGTAGCCACATTATTAATGAGAATCAAGTAAAAAGGAAGTGCAATGAACCTTTCTTCTCTGAAGAGTTCCCTCTCTCTGTTGAGAAGAGGCTGTATATAGTAGGCCTTCT
>CM053766.1:73552645-73622160 GCA_028658305.1 Pachyuromys duprasi
GTATGAACATCATAAGGTGTTTTCAACCTAGGTACAGCTATCTATTAATGTACCAGTCAATCTACTCGGCCAGATACCATGTCTTATTGAGCATCTGCTGTGGGAATGAGGCTGAGAACTCATAGACCAATGATTTTGCTATTATTGTTATTTATTTTCAAAAGTAAACAGAACAGACATAGTCCCTGCCTTCAAGGATTTATAATCTAAGAGAAAAAATGAGTACACTTGGAAATTTAAAGCCTGGTAATCATTCCAAGCATTTGTAGTAAGCTATTAATCATGATACCTTGGTGCCCAAAAACTTATTTGCATTTAGAATTGCACCACAATTTTCAATTTTTTTACAAGTGCAGCTACATTAATAACATCTTTTCTACATTATTAATTACATTTGAAATGTATAGGTCAAGATTTGACATTCACAAAGAATTAGACACTAATTAGCAAAAAATCATTTAATTTCTGTTGTTTTGTTGTTTTATGATATCTGAAAACAACAGCAAACTTCTGAGAAATCACTTTTTGGAGCTTTGACTACATCTATTTTCAGAGCAATTTTACTCATGGAAAAATAGCTGCCATTCTTTAGTAACCTCTGAGAATGGGCATTATAAATATAGCAGAATGACACTTGTGATTCCTATGGAAAGAAAAGCAAACAGTTCCCCTTCAACTCTGGGTACAAGTAAGTAAACAGTTCACATTAAACCATGTGCAATTATAGCCCTTCAGATACCTTGGAATGCTTCTAAATATTTATGTTCTTGCGAGGGTCAAGAAGAGAACAAGAAATACACATTGTGACCTACAGCACAATCACATTGAGGCAGTTCTGGTTCTAATACTGTCCTATGGCTGGTGAAATGTGGAGGCTCACCATCTGTCATCAATAATGCTGTCAAGAAGATTTGGAAAGTGCACAACTGGGTTTTGGCAGTGTGCTCTCTGCTAAAACATTGTTGGAGGAGAACCTGGGAAGTCCTGGCGCATTTAAAGGAGACACAAATGTCTCCGCACATGGGCAGCCCATGCCTGCACACTGAAGTGTTTTATTTAGCAGAGGCACAGATTTCAGTCACGTCAATAAAGAAGAGAAGGAGCACTGTGTTTGTATATTGAAGCATATATGCTAGGCTCCACAATAGAACACTTTCAGACAAGCTGTAAAGATGGCATTGGGAACGAGCATCTGTCGAACATATTAGGGAAAAGTCCCCATCCACACTGAAGGAAAAACTAGAGCAAAAGAGCAATTAGAGGGAGGCCTGATGGGAGACAAGGGTTTGAAGAAAGGTTCTGCTTAACTGCCCATGGAGAAAGGGTTTTGCCAAAATTATGTCACTGCAGACACCAAGGTGTGTTCATATCAGGTCAGGAGAGACAAGCATTGGTCCAGTAATGGGATAGGGATGAAAAGCAAGGACATTAGTGGGGAAGAATCACAATTAAAAGTGAAATGAGAGTTGTTTAATAAGGGTCTGTAGAGAATTCCAGAAATATCTCTCATTCTTGAAGGGTTGGGGAAAGTAGCTGAGCAGATTTTGCTGTGGACCACAGGTACACAATAACTTCAGGATGCAGTAGGTTCAGCGTCTGTATATCCAACACAACTACATTAGCCAACAAACCTAGGAAACATTCAAGTCCAAGATTTCAAACCATGCTGGCCTGTGTAGATATCTATAGAGACGTAGGCAATCTAATTTTAACTGTGCTTACCACATTGGCCTGGTAGAGTGTGGTTTTAATCAGATTTTATTAAACACTCAAGACTTCATTTTTGGTGGACAAAATAAATAAAAAAAAACTATGCCATCTGAGATTTTCTTTCATTTAAAAATAGCTTTGTGAGAAATTATTTATACTTCTAAGTATGCAGTGGATAGAAGAAGGCCCCAGCATTCACTAAGCATCCCCCCAACAAAAAATATTTTGTCGACTTTCTGTACAATAGTAATAGGACTGTGATTATTTTTCCCCTTTTATAATGTAAAATGAGGATAACAATACTGCTTTCACAGGCCTGTAGTGAAGAAAGAAGTACAAAAAGAAGCAAATATTCAACAAGAGATCAAATCAAGTTAAAACTTAATTTGAATATTCTCAAATAGCTCACAGTATATATGCATACACGTATATCCATGGTAATGATTACCACTTAAATGAGGCACCTTCCTTCCTCAAATGTACATGAAAGAGATTAACACTCATCAATCCGAATTGATTTAATGAAGCTTGATTGGAAGATGAATGATGACTTAAATGGTTCAAGGAAAATGGGTCCCTTTAGCTGATAAAGATGCATGCTTGGTTTGTTATTTATACTTACATGCCTCTTAGGTAATTTTGAATATATTTCACTGAAATATATACCTATTTCCTGATTCCTCAGCTACTGATGACAAAAAAATTATTTCCTCTATGTCTTTTACTTGTCTTTGATTACAAAGTTGATGGTCTAAGAGAGAGGGAGGATTGACAGAGTCTCCATCATTAATAATATTGAATGTTTCATTCAATATTCATAGCTGCTTTGTGGATGTGATGCTTTATTGAGAGGCAGAAAAAGGACTTTAATTCCACCAGGGGAAAATACAAGGTAATGAGGGAAAAGCAATGTGTCATAGGATTTGCATATCACACTGGGAGTGTTAATCTTGAGTGTAGGTTTGGTTGAATCTGGAAGCAACTAAGAGACATGCCTATCTATAGGTGTGCCTGTGAGAGCATTTCAAGGGAGGATTAACTGAGAAGGAAGACCCTCTTCTAGGAGGCAACACTTTCTGTTGACAGAAAAGACAGACAAAGGTCCGAGGGGAAGGTCAGTGCTCATTGCTTGCCTACCTTTACTCTCTCTAAGTAAGGACATCTGTCCTGTTGTGGGTGCTTCCTGTCATGTTTTGCTGACATCAGAGTCCAGCTGCTTTGTCCTCCCACCACTGAAAACAAACAAACCAACAAAAAAACTGGAGCTCACTAGAGTCCTCCAGGTCCTCGGGGCTAGATTGGAACTAGTGAAACATCCGGCCACACAAGGACACATCACTACCAGATCCTCGGCCTCTCCAGGGTGCTGATGGTTATTGCTGGACTACCCAGAGCAATCAGAGTAAGTCTCCTGTGGTATTTAGTCACCCTATGGCTCTGTTACCCTACAGAACCCTGACTAACACACACACACACACACACACACACACACACACACGCTCACGCGCACAACCGTGCCTGCACATACTTCCATTTAAACAAAATTCTGAAACTCCTTATATAGGGAAGAAAAGATGTTAAGAAATACAACCTGGTTGTCTTGTTTTAAATTAAGAAGTGAAACACACAGATACACACAAAATAGTCCACTAACTGCTCCCCATCCACTAATCTTATGACCTAGCACCATCAAACAAAATTTATTTGATATCTAATTCATAAGCCACTGTTTTCTTTCAGAAGAAAAACCAGAGTTTTCTCTAATTAGGTATACATTTGCATATATTGCAGCTAAAGAGCTTTTAACCGTGCCTTGGCAGGCAAGAATAGTAACCTCAAAAACAACACTGTATTTCCTTAAGTAATTACTTAATTAATGCCTCCTGTCTTGATTATAGCCTTAGTAAATGAAAATATCTTTCATTTTTACCGCTCTACTTGAACTTTCCACATTTCTTAGACATGAAACCCACCTAAACAGTTTATTGAAATACTAAGCAACACTGTTTTTAAAGGCTGCCCTGGGAGTGCGTGGATGAGATCACCACAGCAAGCAACAGAACCATCCAAGCAAAATATCTAATAGCTGAACTTTATAGTAATGATACATTATTTCCATCAATTTTCAGCTTGCAAAAGCTGAAGACAATCAGGCAAAATCCATATTTTTCTCAGTAGTAGATTTGCAAAGGGAAATGAGTAAGCCGAGGCAATTAAGCAAATAGAGAAGGCTCCACCACAGGACTGTCGGGGCACAGTGAATGCTTGCTTCCTGTCAGCAGCTGTTGTCAACACTTGCAATGGCTGCAGTGACTTCCTCTTCAGGACCATAATTGTATCACATGGGAGCATAAACCCCATCCAAAAGAAAAACGTGAAGGACCTGGTGAGTCCCCCTAGTTGCTGTAGACCTTACCTTGGGATCACTCCAGGGCTACTGAGTAACAAACACATCTTCACACACAAACCTATTCAAGTTCCAGCCTGCAGTTGTTTTGGTTTCGCTTGTTTCCTGTCATTCACATTTTTAGAGGATTCTGTATAAATAGGGAATCAATTATGTATTTCATGCTATTATGTTAGTCAGGACTCATCAGAGAAATGGAATAGCATGTATCTATTTAAAAGAAAGGTTTAAGGTAAGTACCTTGCTCAATAGTTTTAGAGGCTGTCAGGTCTTAAACCTGCAAAATAAGTCAATAGGCTGCTGTCTCACATTCAAAGGCAGAGCACAATCCTCTCTTTCTCTAGACAGCTCAACATTTTTTCCCACTTCAGTCTTCAACTATTTGGACAAGACCCACCTACATTATGGAGGACAATATGCTTTATGTAAAATCTAGTGATTTAAATATCAATCATTTTGAAAAAAAACTTCACAGATCTATAGAGACCAGTAGTTCTCAACATTCCTAATACTAAGAACCTTTAATACAGTTTCTCATGTTATAGTGACCCCAACTATAAAATTATTTTGTTGCTACTTCATAATTATAATTTTGCTGCTGTTGTGAATTGTAATGTAAATATCTGTGTTTTCTAATGGTCTTAGGTGACCTCTGTGAAAGAGTCTACCAGAGCAGTTATGACCCACAGGTTGCAATCCCCTGATTCTAGTCTAACATTTAACCAAGTATGTGGGTACTGTGGCCCAGTTGCATTAATAAGCAAATAAACATTACAGCTATTCATGTGTATATATTTGCACATCTGTACGTTATAACAGAAAAAAAATTATCAAACTTCTTAAAAGGCAGTATTAGCTGACTCTGAAATGACACTCACTGATTATTAAAGTAGTTGAAGATTGTGCTTGCCTCCTTGGTTTCAGGTGCTCATGATTCAACTCTCACTCTGTCTGAGGGATGACCAGTAAAAGCAAGAGAGACACAACTATGTGCACCTTGCTGAGGGATAACACAGGAAGATAGCTCTATAAGTAAATAGGAGGTAGAGAGAAGAACTTCATCAGTTCCGCGGAGAAGCTGGGAAGAGTCCTACACAAAGGATAGCATTAGGCTCCCTCTAGTAAGAAGGAAACTCCTCTTGGAATCAGAATGCTGAGGGAAAAAGACACAAAACACACAATAGAGAGGATTTATAAGAAACCAACTGGAATGGAGAGTCACATGCCTGGTGGAACAACAAAGATGGGAATAGCTAGGATTCATGCAGCAGATTTGGACTTCATGAGCAAGCTAATGAGACACTATTAAAGTTTCCAGGTAAGAAAATGGCATGACCATAGACGGATTTTAAAAGATAGTCTCAACGCCCTTGAAAAACCACAGCCTGGGCTGTATAGCGAGAAAGGCAGTGACGGGAGAAAAGGAATGAATAGGCAGGGTAATGAGGGCAAGAAAAAAATAAAGAAATCCAAAACCGAGGACAGCCCAGTATTTCTAGAAGGTTATTGGTGGATTTGGGGTACTGTGAGTTATGGTAGGAATGGTAGGAATAAGAAAAGATTTGAGGACAGATTTTGAGGTGGGGAGGACATAAATGCGCACATTTGTACTGAAGGTGAAGTACCCTAGGTAAGGCTACTTATTCTCAAGGAGAAAGAAAACATGGAATGGCTTAGATGAGTGGGTTGGTAGTGATGTGATTAATTGAAATTACATGCATAAACGATGGGAAAAGACCTTTAAGGGAGAAAAAAAAAGAGGTTACTCTTGAAAGCCTTGAGTTTGAGATGAATGAAATAGACAGCAATAGATAGATCATAAAATGGGAAATATGCATTTAGTTTTCCAGAAAAGGAACTGTTAATGTTCAGCATTTGACAGCAGGGAGCATCCATTGAATAGAAGACTAAGTCACAGACAAAAGCATTGAGAGAACAGTCAGCAAAGTGAAAAGATTCCATAAAGAAAGCAGGCAGCATCAAAGACTCCAAAGCAGGCAAGGACTGGGACCACTCATTGGGTACAACTGGAGACTGTTGTTTGCTCATGGCAGAGTACAGCATAGCCTTCTTGATGCCAGTACCATGCAGCAGATAAATGGACAACGACAAAAAGCATATCCATGTGACTGACAAGTGACAAAGCAAATTGTTAGAACAATTGACACAGCATGATCCCAAATAAAAATATATCTAAGTGTACATGCAAAGAAAAGTTTAGACTAATACACTGTTAACAATTAAATTGATCAACAGTTCTGCTTGGTAGCTTTAGTCATTATGGACACTTTCCCTGTGCTTGCATTATCCCATCTAACTCTGGAACAATTCAGTGTTGACAGACGGTTTGTACAAAGTGAAAGCGCAGCCAGGTGAGGTTGTTTGGTCCAAGTCAGGCAACTGACATATGGTGGAGGCAAGAATAGAAAACAGAGTCTGAAGAGTGTCTTTTGCTCACTTTCTTGATAGTTTTTAAGCATTTTGACAAATTTTCTATATTCATTTTCTGAGGAAAAAAGATTCAAGCCTAGTATGGAGACACAAACCTGTAATCCTCATACTCAGAAAGCTGGGCAGGAGGACATTGAGTTTGAGGCCAGCCTGGATTAGAGTGAGAACCTGGTTTGTAGAGAAATTTTAATCCAGCAATATGGCTTCTCTGGCAAGGGATCACATCCAAAGACCTTCTAGGTTTACATGATTAAGCTGGAATATAGACATGCCTTTAGTACACACCTTGAATCCCAAGCAATGAAAGTAAGATTAGTTTATGGAAGAAGCAGACATGTTTGAAAGTGATGTCTAATTGAGGGCAGAACAGACAGAATTAATCAGAGGTGGGATACAACCAACTCTCATGAGAACAGCAGCAGAAAGATAGGCTACTCAAGAGCAGTGCAGAGAAAGAGAAGTTGAGTTCGGTGCAGTTCAGTCAATGCAGTTTAATTTGTGGAGATCAGAGACAGTTTTTCCAAGCAGAGCAAATCAGTGAGAATCCAAGAGAAGACTGTTTGAATCAATCAGCTTCGAGAGGAGTTTTGAGCCAGAGCAGCTAAGTTGAATCAGCTAGCCACAGTTCAAGAAGTAGAAAAGGTAAGCTTATTCATCAGTAAGTCTCCGAGGCAGAAACATTCTAGACCTAGGTTAGCAGACAAGCTAGAGGTTGAAGCCTTCAAGGTCCAGGCTTATGGAAGATTAGATTACACGAAGGCTAGCTTTCAGGTCTAGATTTAGGGATATTTAAACAGAAGCACTCTGGGCTCAGCCCAAGCCATGTGTCAGTCAAGCTTGGTTACAGCTCTTGTCTCCTCCCATGAGGAAATAAAAAACACAATTATACTCTCTAAGAAAAAACAATGATTATAAATAACAGATATTTAAAGGCAATGGAGCTACCAAATGCACATCCCTAAAGTTTTGTGTGGAAGTAAGTACTGAAATAATTTGATAAGTGAATAATCTAAAGAAAAGCTATTGAATTTTTTTTTACTTTTTTCTTATGGATAGCATGTTTATTTGAAGGTTAACCCTGTATGTACTGCCAACAGTGAAAAGAACTTAGATACATGGAAGAAATGGTGTAAGATGTGTTTCTATATTTGAGTATAATGCTTCTGAACCAATGTGAAATAACATTCTAGGCTGTGTGGTAGAATTCAGTGGAAGAACAGACAGTATGAAAGATACTGTGCCCATGAACTAGAGGTAGTCAGGAACAACATCAAAAGAAGAGATCTAGCAGTTAGTCTACATACATGTTGGACTTTTTGATATATGAAAAATGTTAAAGAAATTCTCACAAAATGGTTGAGGAGGGGTAGAGTGAGCACTTGAAGGTTCATGAGAGGACCAAATCCTTCAGGGAGGAGAGAGTCACTCAAGCTGCCTGGGCAGTTTAAAGCTGTGGTGAAGTGGCAGAAGATCCATTGCTTTCAGCAGCTGCTTTACTTCCTTGAAAGCTAGTCCACTGGATTGTGAATTTCTTTAAGATAGAAATTTTATTTTCTTCATCCATGAGATATCAGTTCTCAAAACACAACTGAGTGAAGGCTAGTTCTGATTAGGGAACAGCAATTCTTGATGCCAAGTTCCCACGCTCTTGCCTCCAACTGCTAAATAAAACTTACAATTGAGAGGCCTAATAACTCCAAAGCCTCCAAGAAACCCCCAGAAGGCCCCAATCTGTTTGGCTAATCTGACTAAAACTGCAGTTCGCAGGCAGCCAATAAGCTTAAAGGTTAGCACATGGGCTTGAGCTAAGTACGAACAAACCTGAGGAAAAGTCCTTAGCAACTCTGGAAAGTTCCTAAATGTTTAGCCAATCCTAAATCTTCTATACCTCCTGAGTCAACCAATCAAATAAAAGGTTACCTCACTCTCTTGGAAATCTCCCTAATTGTCTTTAAATTGAGCATGTGTACTCACTTCAAGGACCCATTCTAAGGAATGGTGGCCCCAGCATGCTGGTAAATTTTTGCAGAATAAACGCCCTTTGTTTTTGCATACTACTTGAGTCCAGGGTCTTCAGTGAGTCTTAGACCCTAACACTATTCAAGTTAGGAGAGCCATAAGATGCCTCAAAAAAGTAGGTAAGATGCTTAGGAAATGTCTACATTAAATCCAAGTAGGGACAGGATGAACTCTGTCACTGTTCTCAGGTCAGCAGACTGAACAAGTATTTCTTAGTACTGTGGTAACTAAATAGGTCTGTTATCCCATTCACAGGCTGGCTGAACAGCCTACTTTAATTGAGTATGTGTCATAGAAACCATTTCCAGGAAATCTGATGAGCTCTATCTGATCCTACTGCCACCAGCTTGTCTAGAAATTGTTAAAAGGCCTCATATTTCTGATGGTGAGGCCAGATATGACATGATGTCCAAAGCTGTGATTGAAAGCATTGCCTTTGTTTTATCCATACATAGTCGTGCTACTATCTCAACTGGATGTGAGAAGAATGGAGCATGAATCAGGGAAGGGAAAAGAAGAGGTCATTTGGGTGATTTTAATCTTTTCCTTAACCACATTGTGGAAATGGTCAGCATACCACAGCTGGGTATTTGAAGGAAGCTAAGCAGGGCATGGACATTCTGTCCAGGCAGCTCAGTTTCCGTAGACGGCAACTATGAGGTCAGGAACTGCTCAGACTTTCTGGAGCACAGATTTATAAGCAAGGTGGGGTTCTGCATGTCGACTGACAATTCATTCATTAGTATATGGGCACAAAGAGCCTTCTGTGCTGTGTTTATTAATTTGCACTCATCTGAATGTATAGCCATGACATTGAACCTAGATCAATGTCTATAAGCTTCCAAAGAATTCACTGTGAAAGATATTGCAAACATGCCACTCTAAGACCCCTTGCTCGCCAAGGGATGCTTGCTTCTAGTGCCCATAAAATATGAGAGATAACAGGAGCTTCCAGAATACTTTTCTTTTTCAGTCCACTTTTGTTTCAGTATCAAAAATAGTTTTAAGTTATAATCTTCTTTATAAAAAAGATGAAAGTTTTCCATAACAACACAAAAATGTTAAGGGCATCAGTTTTACCCATTTTCAATCTTTTCTGGGCTATAGAGTACTATATATCAGGAGCTCTGCTTTGGAAATGTACCCATCCCATCTCCTACCCCACCCCCACTATCTTGTTTCCTTCCTGTTCTGAAGTTCTGTGAGAGGGTACCATCGAGGTACCATCAAAGACATCCTAAATAATCAATGCTGGGAGCATTTCTTAGAGTTAGCTCCTTAAATTATGAAAATAACAAGGACATAAAACCTTCTGCACAAGTCTTTCTGTGATTTACTTAGCAAGCATCCTGAGCTAAGCAGCAGCTGAGTGAGTTCTACTGCTGAGTTACACACATCAAAATTTAATTAAGTTTCTGACCTAATGTACCCTGGCATCATTGATTAGGGAAGTCACGCGTGGACCATGTCATTCTCGGAAAGACAGTGTAACTGTGAAGTCTGGGCAGTCTCTTTCTATTTCCTTTTAATCTGAGTGTTCTTTTCAAGTCTCGTTAGATCATTATGCGTGTTACAGCAATGTTAATCTTTTTCCAAGAAATGAACTTTTCAAAATTGCACATTTTTAGTGACTTCTGGAGTTGCCATGGCAGCTTCATTATAATACACAGAGATGAACATTATCACAGCTCTGCCATATCTATCCAAGGTTGTCAGAAAAATGAGAATTCTGCAGAAAAGTACATTCGCAGAGAGGGTTCATGAAACTTAGCAGATCAAGTGGCAAAGCTTTCAGCTTGAAGGCTTGAAATGAAAAGCTTTCTATCACACACTGCACTGTCTTTTCCATGACTGGCTTTCTGTCAGCAATAGCTTATTGTATTTGCAGATACAAAGTGGTTGTCGATAGTCTCCTCATGCTTGCCATGTATAAGGACACTAAGAGGCTTTTCAGCCTAGTGAGTAGTTTTGTTTTTCACCTACCAGGAGAGATAGACTGCATAGAGCTGTGTAGTTGCGGTCCTGGGTTCTGGTAGTTGGAACTGACAAAGGACGACTCACCTGACGTTTGCATGATTTCTGCGTTGTCCTCCCTAAAGATCCAGAAATGATCCTCTTTCTGCATTCCTGGCTCTGTCCGCCTCTTCTACTTATCTCCTTTGGTGGATCACTTACTACCCTGACTGAATTTCTTCTAGAGGTTACCTTCCTAAAGGTTTCTGGAGACAGGGCAGCCAAGATTTAACATACATGATGGCATCAATACTCACAGGTTCTATTCAACATATATATAAAAACGTTAGGAAGATGAAACACAGTTACATGCAGGCAACAAATCATATAATCTCAAACTCATAGAAAAATTAAAAAAATAAACACCTGCATGGGTGTAGGTTGATGGAGACTGTGGATGAAAAGATTAAATAGAAAAGTACCACAGTAAGAATTGTATTCAGATCTTGAAGTTTTACTTTGGTGTAAGTGTTGAGCTGCTATGAAATAATTATTCTCAGTGCATAGCATCCTTCTATGATGGTTGGCACTGTTCAAAGTCTGCCAGGAAGACATTATGGGGGTTCAAGCCATAAGTAAACCTGTAGTGAAATCAGAGGCTGGGGTTGTTCTGCATAATACACTGGGTAAAGATTGTGAGAAATGATTCCTGAAAGCACTATGACTTTACATAGAATCAAGTTCAGATCCTGCTTGAATCAATAGGACACTCTTAAAATCTGAAATTTGACTTTCCTCATCCCAATCCCTCTAGTGAGGGGTTCTCTATACTTGGAGTAGCAGTGGCACATGTCATCAGAGGAATTCTTCATCAGAGAGCAATGAATACAGAAACCCACAACTGCTCAATGTGAAGACAAGAAGATGGAGTGTTCAGCTCTAAATAAAACATCTATACCGCGTGCGCACACAAACACACTCAACCCTGGTATAACTTAGGCTCTGCTCCCTCAGTATCGGGCCAAAACAAACAACTGCATTTCTCCTCTGTCCCATTGAAGAAAAAGGGGCACAGGTGCTAAGCATAAGTGCCTAGGCCTGCATTACTTTCCTTTGACGGAAGAGGAGATCAGTAATAATCACTTTGATCCTCCGCCTCTATGTCAGGCTAGTAGGAGTGTGAGTTGGTCATTGGGAGTCAGGTTCTGTATATCCACTGACCAAGCTTTCACTTCCCTATCTCTTCCTGTCTTCACTGGGGGTCCTCATTTAGGATCCATTCCATCCTCACAAGGAAACTTGTTTAAATCATTTTGACATGCTCAGATTGGCAGACAGCAGTACGAATTCCCATGGCCTGTCTAGAGGAATGAGGGTGATCAGAAAACCATGCTGATGTAGTGAGGGGGAGCTGAGCCCACTACATTGAATCAGAAACCTTTGACTTTGGAATGGGGTAAGCTGAGCTCAGAAATTTCACGAGACAAATTAGAGATAATATCTCTAGAACTGTAATTTCCTTTCAGAAAACATCTGTTTTCTGAAGGCCAGCTGGCAGGTCACATAGCTACCAGAAGCTGAGACCATTCACAGTAAGACCAACCTCAGCAGTTACTGTAGGGGTTCCTAACATGCAAACCATGTCATTCTAGAAGATATTGGTGTAATTCATTGAGAAACACTGTTTTTCAAACAGTTCTATAATTCTCCTATAAAAGGAGATGTTCAATTTCAGTTTCACTAGTATCCTTCAACACTTAAAACACTTAAAACTTTTATGATAAATATTCTATTTCAAGGAATCCTACCTGAATTAATTTATGTTAAAATCTTAGCTACAAGACTAATCATTTCTATATTGTTTGCAAAAGAATAATTTAAATATCCACCAAAAGAAAATCGTTTCAAAAATATTATAACATACTGGTTTTATGGATGACTATGCCACATTAAAAATAATAAGGCTCAAGATATAGAATCAAGTTTGCTCTCGTTGGCAGAAGTGTGAATAAGGAAAATATTCTCTCTCTGTCTCTCTTTCTCCTTCTCTGTGTGTGTGTATGTGTGCTATTTATTTAGCTATAATACTTGCCTCTGAAATCCCAGTACATAAAAGGTTGAAGATTACTGTGAGCATAAGACCAGCCAAGACTACAGCATGAGACTCTGTGTCAGAAATAATTAAGCAGGAGCTGAGAAGACAGCTTAGTAGTAAAAAGTGTTGTTGCTCTTCCAGAGGACACAAGTTCTATTCTTAGCTCCTCCACTGCGCACCTCAAGCTGTGACGCTGTAACTCCAGGAGAATCTGGCACCTCTGGTTGTTGGGAGCACCCACACTCACATGTACATACCAACCACCCCCCACACACATATGCAAATAATTGAATAAAATGCAACATTAAAGTTCATTAGGTAAGTAGTTTGATTAAATATGAGTTTTATTGGCATGTGCCAAACCCCGTGTGGGGTGGAGCGGGACACAAGTACAAAGACAGAAGTGCCTCCAGACTTCAGCAGCACTTAGAGTCAGTGAAATGAGACTCTAAAGGAAACTGCTTGTAACCCAGTTCAGACTTCTGAGTGGGAATGTTCGCACCTGACGCTCCTAGGACACACTTCTCAGATGAATCCATACAACCAAGGCTGGACTGAAGGCAGAAGGGTACCTTATTTGATTTCCTCCTATAGGTAAAAGGGGGGAGGGGTTGTAAGTACCTTAGGGAAAATTTATGTCATCAGCAAATATCCCAGGTCAGTATATTTCAATAACTTTACAGAAATCACCTTCCTTCACAGAAGTCAGGTCTCCACATCCAAATCAATTGGAGGGATCAAAGAGATTTCCACTGTAAGTGGAACTTAGGCTAATTTTTAAAATCTAGCCATTGACTTTTGAGTGACAGTCACTTATAATCTTAATTTACAAATGTATAAATTTTAAACACTAATAATAGGATTTGGTACTGTAGCCAAGATGGTAATAAATATTTAAAAGAGAGTTTCTTGAATCTGGGTTGGAAGATTAGAAACCACAAATATTTAAAGCATATATTAAATTTTAAACAAAAGGGAGTTTTTGTGTCTTCAAAGAAGTATTGGAACCCTGACATATGCTGAGGAGGCATTCCTTTCCTTGTTGTTCTATGTGTGTGCTAGCAGCTTTCAACACATAGGTGCCTTTGTTCCAATATAGGCTTAAAGAGTATGCATTGTGAAGATGGATAAACAATTACCATACACAGACTTTATTTGTACCATTCCCTGTCACGTAGCTGTCTGCGCTCTGTCACATGCATCATGGCAGAATTTAACATTTGAGTGAACGTATGGCAGATGGATGTCTTGACCCATGGAGGAGCTTATGAGGTGAGAATGCCTCTTTTCAGCATCCTCACAACAGCAGAAACTGAAGTTATCTTCAAGGTAAACACAAGTTTAGCTCAATGGCCTCAATTTCCAGAACCAAGATACAATGATTTTCTATCAAGAGTTGTAGGACTCTATGAGCAGGCTGTCTGCCCTTGTATGGATTTATATATGTGCTTACTTATTCATTTATTTTGTGGTGGGGCAACTGCTGCCTTCCAAGAACAGTAAGCTTCTGAAGCAGTGGAACTTTCAAAGCCTTCACAGTGTGTGCCTAACGTGGGAAACCCTGTTTTAGAAGTGAGAAATGAAGAAAATACTAAGAGTGATGGTTACTAGATTACAGCTCACAGGCTCAACTGGGCGATAAGCGAAAATCCCAACAGCTAACTTGAAAAAGTGCAGTTTGGAATGAGTCAGTATGCGTGTGTCACATGACACAGACAGTCCTGTAGAAACATACCAAGAAACCCTGTCCCACCACTTATACCTTACACCAGTATCCATCCATCATCTCCCAGGATTGAGAAGAAAAACTGAAAACTCCCAAGAGTTCCCACTTTCCAAGAACATCTGGAAGAGCATGGGCCAGTAATGTAGATCAAGAACTCTGAGGATCTACTGTAGGTGGTGTAAACTACCGTACCAAAGTTTCTAAGAAATCCTGTACACGTGGTATAGTCCCCAAAGTTCCCCTGGCAGTTATCTGTATTTGTGCTAACTTCCAACAGTACACATGGAAAGGAGGCCTAATTATCACTCCACACTCAATGCTCTCACTTTTCCACTCCTGGTAAAGTCATCCATAGGTCCCCGAATCTGGCTTTTATTATTATTATTATTATTTTATCACATACTGTTTTCTTTCTTTCTTTTTTTAACCTCAACTTTGTTGCATTTGGTTTTACTCCCTCTTTTTCCTCTCTCCTAACTTTTATAGGCTAAGTACAACCTATGGCCCAATTCTTAATATAGGTATATGGCTTGGGAAGTTTTCCCAGACATGCCATTATTCACAGCTGAGATTTTGTTCTCTACTGAATGTGGTTCCGGCACAGCTCAAATCACCTTTGGTTATAATTACGCTT
Source organism: Pachyuromys duprasi (assembly GCA_028658305.1). Taxonomy (NCBI): domain Eukaryota; kingdom Metazoa; phylum Chordata; class Mammalia; order Rodentia; family Muridae; genus Pachyuromys; species Pachyuromys duprasi. The sequence goes on from CM053766.1 coordinate 73,567,641, forward strand.
AATGACTTCATTTTCCTGTTCAATCATAAGCTCTGTAGATCCACATTCTGTTGTTTTTCTCAGTATTTTAATTCCAGTATCTCACATGGTTCTTGGTACATGTAAATGATGAACAGATATTTTATTAAACTGAATAAACATCCTGAAGCATGGGCCACAAAAAATATTTTGGAGACTTTTAAATTTAAATCGCCCCCAATTCTTAGTTTACCTGAGCGGGTCATATTAGGCCAGATGAATAGCTTGCTTTATTTGTTTGTCTGTTTGTTTATATTTATTTTACTGTCTTATTTCTACTTGTGTCTATCTTTGAAGTCTGACTCCTTAGATGCTAAGAATTTGAATGACCTGTTTTGCTTGGTGTAGTTCCCAAATGTGACCCTGTCACCCCATTTGTAAGGTACACTGTGTGAGAATTCACTGTCCTCAAAGTGCTGAGCTGCCCACAAGATGCTTCACAGTTGGAGAAGATCTGGCTTGGTGATGATTCTAATACTCAGGTTCAGAGGTCCCTGCAAGCATGGTGGCAAGCAGGGCAATGAACTGTAAAGGGATGAGAAGAAAAACTCCACTCAGCCTGAGTCAGACCGGATCAAACTTCAAAAGTCTATTGCCAGGCAGTTTGCTGCCAGCACATTTAAACACAGCACAATCTGGGGGAAAGATTCCGGACAGCAGTCATTCCCATTCCAGGTTTCCAGGTAATGATCACTTCAGTTTCAGGTGCACAGTAATGCCTAAGACGTAACTGTAAAACCGCCTTTGCAAAGTACATGCTACCTTGAAGACAGGTTCTATAGCTCAAAGGCCTAGAATCTAGTGTGGTCTCTGACCAAGATAGCATAGAGATCAGCAGGCCATAAAGTACCTGTGAAATCGCCCCTAAGAATGGGTACTATTGACTAAAGGTAAAGGTCTAAGGAGGGAGAATCTGGGATAAATATTCTGATATTAGCATTCTGTAGAGGCCTGCCTGTAAAGATAGCACAGGAAACCAGGTTGTTAACGATAGCGACTCCCAGCTTTCTGAAGAGACACCCCTTTGAAGAGACAACCCTACATGATTAACAGCCCTGGTTTCCCTAGTAATCTTTGGACACAAGAACTGTTGGACTCCCGAGGTGGGGAGACCCTCTGTTCCTCGGGATAGACGCCAGACCCCAATAACTCACAAAACAGAACTCACAATCAGCAAGATGTGTTTTCTAGTAGCCTGCATGCCGGGGCTCTGCACACAGCTCCCACACAAGGGGGTGGTACAGAGCCCTGAGCTGCAGAATCACAGAGTTTATAAAGGCAAAAACCTCAAAACAGGAGGGGGTCTAGGGGTAAGGGATTTTTCTAATGGGGCAGTCAGTGATTGGCTGTGCCCAGGTGTGGTGACTAGGGGGACAGTTAGGGACTGTTTGCACTTTCTGGTCCAGGAACGAAGAAGGGTGTTTAGGGCCAAGTTAAAATTTCCTACCCTTACAGAACCTTGGGCCTCCGACACCCAGGACCACAGCTAATGTCCTGACCAGCCTCACTCTTGGAAAGGTTTGCTCAGACCCACATCCTCTTACAGTCTGTTCATGACACTTCAGTCTTTCTGTGCCATATTTGACATTGAGCCACTTCATAGATAAACTCATTGATTCAATCAGGAATCTTGAGGACTTGGTGATCCTGAAGCTAGGGTTGCATGCACACCGCTTATCCATCTCTTGGAAGAACAGATGTACAAACTGTAAATGTGAAAATGATGCTGCTAGAAATCAAAGTAATGGGTGAAGAAAAGTGCTATCTAGCAACCAAGCATCACCACAGAGCAGTGCCCATTCTGCCTTTTGAGGGATAAAGCCAGGTACTAGGGACAAACACATCTGCCTTTCAAGGGGACTCTGATGTGTTCCAGAAATTAATCCCACATCTGTTTGTGTATAGTGAGGAACCTTTTCTAGGTCATCTTATAGTGCTCGGAGAAAGAAATGGTATTGTCTGTGAACTATTTCGAGCCTCAGTTTCAGAACTCATTGAGGAAAAACTAATCAAACTTACTTAGTCAAACAAAGAATAATAAACCTAATAAACCAGAATTTAACAAAAATGAATAGCAGTCTTTAAAAAGAAATGAATAAAGTGAAAATGCATTGAATTAATTGTTCTATGACTACCAATAAATGAGAAAAGTACAGGTCTTTTCTTGCTTTTATGAATTCACAAAACCCACATAAGAGTAGCAAGGACATATACACTTTTAAAGGAAGCTTTTTAAATTATAAATTAATTAAATTAAAATGTGTGCTAATTTTATAATGATAGAAAATATATAATCAGTTTTGTTTAAAAATTAGTATGAATTATTTATAAGTGGAGAATATGATCCACATGTGACATCTTTCCTCCATCCTACTATTGAAATGAATCCTTTAATAAAAGGACTAACAAAGAGTCTTCAGATTCTAGCAGAAATACCCTGTGCATATTCTGTAACTGCCTGGCAGCACTCACCTGCCCTCATTCTTATTCCCACATCACACACATGTGTTCCAGTCCCTATTATGCAATAAAACCTCTGTTTCAATTACCTTTGGCAGCATCTCTTCAGGCTTGTCCATAAAACTACTTTCCTTGTCTTTAGAACCACTCTCTCGGCACATATAAAGACAGTCAGAAACACGCAATCTGTGTACCTAACTGAAGTCTGTCACTGTCAGTGTGTGCGTGCTGTATTCTCTCACTATGAAACAACACTTCCACTTAGCACAAATAATAATGGAAAGTGATTTACTCTCTTTATTCCACATATTCATATTTTATTTATCATTGTAATTAGTTCCATGCATATCAGAAGGATGGAGTGCCCATTGCATTGTCTGTGGAGTAGATAGATTTCTTACCCCACCCCACACACACTGCTTTTCAGCTATTCAATTAATAAATTTTATTTAGAAATATGAGAAGATGGAAGAGAAAATGGAATTATTGTACTATATATACAAATCTTTTAAAATTATTCTGCTAAAATGTAAGAGAAGGAAAAAATGTAAAGTAGAAGGGAAGGTTTGATGAAGAAAAAGTGAGGAAAAGATGAAGAACAGAGTGGGTGTTTTTAGGGCCTAAGAGACAACCAACCCTCATGCATTAATGATACAGTCATTATGTGTCTCTCTGTGTCCACTGGTCTCAGCAATGAGGTATACTGTTAATTAGAGCTTATGCACCTCTGAGGCAATTAACTTTGTTTTATTAATGCATAATTCAATATTGTTATGTATAGCAGAGCCCTTAAAAGGATTTTGAAATTCCTTCTTCTGATGTGGCCTGAAATATTTCAAGGAAACACCCACTGTCAAGTGAGTGAAAATGAATAATTATGGGAGCCCTAAAACCCCACAGTTGAGCAGACAAGACAGCTGCTATTATTAAACACTGCAAATTGAAAGTATGGATTCTATCATTACAAGAACAAAGACAGTGCTGGGATAATTACGGAAACGCTCTAGCTCCCGTTTTCTCTAACGCTTCTGGTAGGATGTTTAAAAGCCTCAAAAGGTTAGGCTAGCGAGCTCCCTTTCTGAATCTCCGATGAAAGCATTTCTCCACCAATTGTAGTCATAGCAGAGCTTGCAATCCCTGCGACACCATGATAAGAAAACCTCGATTTGGGCAAGAAATTAAATGATAATAAACATCGTGTGGGCTCAGCGGGGGGGATATTGTTTAATGTCAGTGGTGACTGAAACCACCTTCTAGATGGCTGAGGCTTTGTTGGCCTCCTCTGTTTATATTAATTTCTCCTTTTCAAAGGCCATTATCTTAAATTGCATGTTATATAACTTGAGCCACCTCCCTCCAGCCCACAGCACCACTTCGAAAGCAACTTGATGATGCATATTGTCGGGGAGAAAAAAAAATCACTCGTAGGCTTAGCATCCAAGGAGATTACAATCTTGAGACTGTAATGGGAATGGATTAAACTTTGTACAATTTCCTTTTGTCACGTGAATTGAATCCCGTTGTGCTATTTTCTATGCTGCTTTCAATCATTGTCACACACACAAAAATGATCTTTGAAAGTGTTAGCGTCCCTTAAGCTACCCTGGTCTGGTTTTAAGCCAGCCAGAAGCTCACTGTTTGATTGGCTCTGGTTTCTCCTCTGTGAAAATAAAACAAGGCGACTGAAACAAGCCTACCCAACAAATGACAGAACAAAAAAAAAGGGGGGGGCAGGGGCTTTTTGCCTCAGGCAGTTTCAACAGGCACATTTGAGATTTTCATGTTGAACACATGCTAAAAACAAATTGAAAGGAAAGGGGAAACTGAGCCACATAAATCCAGTCCCGGGACACAATTGCTAGAGAGAAAATGAGGCACTATGGAAGTCCATCATTCTAGACCCTGCTTCAAGTGTCCAGGGTTCAAGCCACTGACAGGCTTTCCTTCCGGTTCTCCACGTTCCCCACTTCCAAGGTTAACATGGAGCCATTCAACCGTCAGTGGCATCCACAGACTCTGAAAGCACCTTGAAGTGACCAATACCAGGAGAGAAGGCAAACATGCCTATTAAGAAGGGGAGTGAACGAAATCGCTGCTTCTGAGCTTGATTTTGTTTTGATCTCTGGTGTCTTTGATGTTGGGCAGAACTGCTGCTGCCTGCCACAAGGTCCTCGGGACTTTGGGTGCATGCAAATTAAACTCATTTGGTTGAAGTTTAAAAGGAAGCTATTTTTGCTACTTATTTTGATGTATGGATTTCATGTAACTCTATAACCGCCAATAAATAACTGATTTCCTCAAATAATATCCATAAAAATTTCCACATTAAGGTATGGACACATTCTTTAACATTCTATGCTTTCACTAAATTGAAAACTGAAGTTGTTTGTATTTTATTATCTACCCTATGTGGCATGAGCTATCCCAATTTATGTTGGATGTTAGAATATTCATTGGCTGGGACAAATGTTTCAAGTGGCAATGTAGAAGATGTGGCTAGGGAGTAGGAAGCCAAAGGTGATGCAGTCTTGGGTCTGTGAGTTGTGTTTACCACATGGGATCCAAGAGCAGATTGATCTTTTATACTGATTTTACTATGTGCTGCTTTTCATAGGCTCAGATAGCCCCCCTTAGACTTAAGCTGTAGCACATGTCACTATAGAAACTACAAAATGTATTATTGAGAGAATAAAATACGTTATTCTTTGGTTAACTCATGATGGAATGTAGACACAGGCTGCACAATCCCAGAGCAATGAAGCTAGAATGGTTGCAAACTAGTCAGAAACAGTCTCCATTTCAGGCTCTATTTCTGTTTTGTTCCACGACATAGTGGTGGAGGGGGCAGAACTGATGAGACCGGAGTGCCAAGGGAGAATATTAACACAGCTGTGTGCCACCGAATGACAGAGACACTCCTCAGAGATGCACGGGTTTATCAGTGTGCAGATATCAAGAATGAAAATAAACAAAAGTAAAGGACATGGTTGACTCACTGTGCCTTAATTCAGTCAGGAGACAATCACAAGATGCCTGAGGCCACTCTAGGCAGGACACACCATTGTTCCATATCTGCTTTAAAAAACAAACAAACAAGCAAGCAAAAAAACCCAAGGAATAGAATGAGAGTGCTCAGAAATAAAACAAAGCTTGTATAAGACTAAATACCTGAGTCAGTAAGGGTTGTTATAAAAATTTCAAGTATTCTCTATCAGGGGCAACTGTAGGAGCTCAACATTCGTCTACGTGACAGCACAGGAGGCTTGTTTACCACAGCTTAGTAGTTCATTGCACTACATCATTACGGTGCCTATGCAGTCACTAAGCAATGGGATATGGCCGCTTCACTGCCATCTACAGAATTTAGATCATTTATGGCTGTCATTGACTGAAGGGCTATCATGTAATTAGCCCAGGATGCTCCTATCAGAGTATCTGTCCTATGTGAGGCTCCATCTAAGGGCTTCACATATGAATGCCCTTGCAGCACGATTTCACTTACAGAGAAGATATTTCTATACTACCGCCTCAGATACAGCCAAGGCTTGAAGACCCACTTTTCACTCATACTGGCTCATGTATTGACGCTCATTCCAGAATTCTTCTGCCTCTTCCCCCACCCTTGTTCATTTTGTTTGTCTTTCTCATTTACAGACTGATAGAGCTAACTCTCCTTAGAGTCTAGCTGATTTTGAGTAAACTTTCATTTTGGTAGCAAAAATCACTGTATAATGTTGCTGACAGATGAGTGATAGGACTGTGCAGCTACTGTATTCCTTTTACATTCCAGGTACCAAAATATCCTGTATGTTTTTATAGGGCAAGAAACAGGATGGTAACTTGAAGTACACATAGAGCTATTGCTATAGTTGTCTGTGTGGACATTAGATCAATCATCTAATCTATAAGATGGGAAATTTGTTTTATCACAATAATAAATACATGAGATTCTAAATACTGTTTTAAATGGACTTCTTTCAGCCATTAAAACCTTGGCTTTGGTTCAAATTCATTACTGTTTTGGTATGGAAAAAAAGTATTTTTCACTAATATCAGGATCCTGCTCACTGAAAGCATTGTGCTTCAGAATGTGTGACTTCCCTAGTACTGCAGTGTTATCGGGAACCAGAAAATCAATGCAAACAACCTGTCCTTGGAAATCTGTGCTTCCATTTAAATGTTATGATCTTTTAGATGGCTCATGATATGTAAAGGTACATCAAGGCTTCAGAAGTTCCCCAAGAATCCTGCAAGAGAGATGAACATTTCCTGGAAAGGATAACTTATCTTCCATTGTCCCTGCTTCCACTGAAATCATTGCCAGTTACTGAGGGTAATACAGTCAATGACCAACTCTGGAAATAACTGCCTCTGCTGGAAGCAGTTGACGTGCAGATGCTCTTCAACTCACAGAGGGTTGATGTCCCCAAGGAATCTCCCTCTCCCGAAATTAAGAATGTCAAAAGTGCATGTAATGCACCTATCCTATCAAAGAGTGTGGGTAACAGTTCCCTGGAGAGAGCACTGAGCATCTATACCCTGGACAGAGTGTGACAGGAAGACTCTGGCTGCTGCAGCTGACCGCCCAGGAGCTAGACATCATTAGCCTGGGAAAGAAACAACACAGAAAGTTCAAAGGATGATTTCCCCTGAACATCCATCACATATACACCATCCTAAATTTTTTTTAAATAGGGACCTAATCAATTGTAAGTTGAGGATAGTTTATTTTTGAAGCAATGGCCATGATGCTAGTAAACAGGACTTTACATGCTGATAAAGTAATGTCATTTGAAATAACAGCAATGAAGACAGGTGATGCTGCTACTTAGACTAATTTTAAAATTTTATGGGTACCCTTTTCGTTTGTTTGGCCTAGTGAGCTGAGGCATTCATGAGGGAGTACTACATACCTAGTGTCCCACACAGGCTCAGATTGTCCCAAATAACCTTTAAATGTGACTTCAGATGCCTAAGGAAAAATTACATATTCTGATTACACAGTTTTTAAATTAAAGTTTTGTATCACATAATATTATTAAGCTTGAATGATAATACTGATTTTTAAAATTACATGGATTTTAGTTTTATCAGATATTATTTAATTTCTCAAAGTAGAGAATATGTTATAAAAATCTTTATTATGTAAGGATTTTATTTCAATCTGCTAAAGCTGAAATCAACAAGTGGTAAATAAAAAGATATAATTTGCTAGAAAACATAAGAGTGAATTTTGGAAGCTCTCACAGTAGAATATGCCCAAACAAGGGCTAATGTGGCATCTCAAGATGGATAAAAGTAGCTGACAAAATAGTCTAAAGTCCAGCTTTGGTTAAATAGTTTAACGTTCTTAGCTCTCTCACTGAAGCCACGAGTGAGATCTTTGTTAAGTTCAGTGGTTCCTCCCTCCCCCCCAAAAAAAAATCACTGTGGCATCTAAAAGAACACTTTAGCAAGCTTCCCACTGATGTTTGCCGGGGCCAGGCTTTTGTTGTGCTGTAGAGGGAAGTTACTTCACTTCCTCTTCAGGCTCGCTGGAGGATCACTCATATTTCCAAACAGAACTCCCCAAAGCTCATACAACGCCTAAGAGAAAGCAGCCTGGAAACCTTGGCAATCATAGCTATAACTTGGGAGGATTTACATTCCTTTGTATTTCAGCCCATCTGGGTTGGATGAGTGAAGTCTTGCCCAAAAACTGTGACCTTTCAATGAGCTTCAAATACTCAGTGGGCTAGTTGGAACAAATGTTCAAAAGCATCAAGGAATCGTCTTTTTAGAGAAAGATAAAGATGAAAGCATGTGCAACTGTCCCCGTGGCATTCTACCCATCTTTTTTTTTTAAACTTTCTTTTTTTTTCTTTTTACTTATTTATTTCAGTTTTTCACTTTGTATCCCCACTGTAGCCCCGTCCTTTATCCCCTCCTAGTCTCACCCACCCTCACTCTTCTCCCCCTATGCCCCTCCTCTAGTCCCCTGAAATGGAAGGCCCTCCTCCCCTAACCCTAGCCTGTCAGGTCTCATCAAGGCTGGCTGCATCATCTTCCTCTGTGGCCTGGCAAGGCTGCACCCTCCAGGGGGAGATGACCAAAGATCCAGCCACTGAGTTCATGTAAGAGACAGCCCCTGGTCCCCATACTAGGGATCCCACTTGGAAACTGAACAGTCTGCGAGCTTCCTCTGAAGCAGAGGGTCTGGGTCCTCTCCATTCATGGTCATGCCCATCTTCTGAATAACTCAATCACCTGTGTTATTATCAAACCTAAACAGTGCTCACCTTTGTGCCCTCTCTCCTTCGTACATGAATGTTAACATCTAGTTGTGCAGTACAGAACTATCTTTAAAGAATATCAGTTATTTTTTTCCTTTAAAGCCAAAGGATGATTAACGAAAAAAATGTAAATCAAGAGAAAGCATATTATTAATTAAAATACTAAATTGAGCAGCATAAATCAGATTGCTTCCAGATAGCAGCTAAATCTTTATTCACACAGAACTAGGCATGAACATACGAAATGTTCACTAACTTGCTTCGTGAAGAAAAGAAGTGCTGTGATTAATAAATGGGTATGTCGCTGTTAGGTTTGGAAATGCTGATTAAAATTCCACTTCAGAGATATGAGCACATCTAAAACAGACTGTTGCAAAAAGATTGCAATTAATAATGTTTATGTAAATAAATATTTACTATATATGTATATGTATATATAAGTGCACTTGGTGTGTTCTGAGTGTGTCGGCTTCTGTCACTCAAGTTTCATTTATATTACCTCCTTTCATTCTAGAAGATTCTCAGTGTGGTCACTGTTCCATTTAGTGACTGGATTCTGTGGGTGAATTGCCTTAGCATGTATGAACTTGGAAAGAAGTAACATGGGAATGATGATTGACTGAGCTAATGAGAAAAAAACTCAAGTGAATTAGCAAAAGTTCAGAATTACCAGCTTGTAATATTCAAAGAAATAATAAACCAAGAAAAACAAAAGCACTACAAGGCTTTCATGGAATCATAGAAAACCAAAAATAGGGTAAGAGCCAGGCCTGCAGAAGAAGCAAGATGAAGAAGTTACTTGGGAGCTTCTGCCTCACAGAACTATTCCTCTTTATCTTTCCCTGTTTTCTAGTAACTATGGTCATTCACAGCCTTTACCCTGGCTTGCTTTTCCAAGCAGAAAGACAATTAATATTCTCTCCTTTCAAATCTTCAACATCTGGAGGGCAGAGTGATGGAACATCTCAGCAGTGGGCACTTGTGAGGCCTTCTTGTCTTCTAACTTCAGAAAACAACAGCCCATCACAGGAGACCAATGTGGCTGTTAGGAGCTCCTTCCTGTAGCCATGTGGAGCAGTGGTCTCCTGACAGGTAACTTCTCAGGCAGCTACATCTAGAATCAACTGTGAATGTAGCTTTGCAAGGGGATTTATTCACCCTCTAGAGAGTGGCTATGTCCCAGCCTCATGCACAGAAAATTAGACAGCACAACCACACACAATATCAAAATTTGGACATTTAATCAAACTCACTCAGAGGATATGGCTTTGAGGGATACAGCTTAGAGAGTGAACTTCCCAGATGAGCTACTTTGAACTTCAAATTGAGAGCAGAAGACCCAGGAAAAGAGGAACTTTGTCAACCTAAAGACAGAATCTCCAAAGAACACAGTTGCTTTTGGTGTTCTTATTGACCCTGCATCAACTGGGGAAGATTAAACTCACATGACATAGAGACAGAAAACTGAATGCCACATGCAGAGAACCTGAGGAATTCTGTCTCGGCACCTTGGCCCTTGAGCTAATTTATTGCCCCTAAAGCCATTTTCTCCTACTCTGCAGTGTCCTACCCTCACCGGTTGCCTTTCCCCTATGAGGAAGAATTGAAGCCTCAAGTATATTTTCCCTTTGAGTGTCATGTTTTCTGTGATTCTCATGCACACATTAGTGAATGCTTGCTTTGCTTCTGTAGTTCTATTATTGTGTTGCTTTCAGCATATCCAACTACCAAACCTTCAGAGGAACAACAGTAATGACGAAATGAAGCCCCATTTAATACAATGAAAAATGAGTCTGAATCCAGACTCATGGCAGACACTGGATAAAACACTTCTTGGGAGGCCAAGTTATATATCAAGAGCCTGAGGAAGGAAGTTGCTGCGATATCAGATGAGGGCCCCTGCCTGATTCCTGTTTCATTCGCTGAGAGAAGAACATTTTCTTTCTTTTATTTTCTTTAATTCTTCTATCATACAATACAGCCTAACTGCAATGTCTCTCTACTTCCACTCCTTCCTGTTCCTCTTCCTCCGCATCCATTCCTCCTCCTCCTCCTTTTCCCTTCAGGGAAAAAAAAAATTTGGCTTCCCACGGATATCAGCCTAACACAGCGTAAGTGACAATATGTTACAATAAGACTAGCCACAAAACCTCATATCAATACTGTATCAGGAAACTCAGTAGGAAGAAGAGAATCCTCAGAGCAGGCAGAAGAGTGAGAGACACCCCTTCTCCCACTGTTAGGGGCCCCACCAGCACCCCATGCTATACAACTATAGCATATACTCGTAGGACCTAGCTCAGACCCACACAGGCTTTGTGAAGCCAAAGCCCTAGGGATAAGAAGCATTCTTCATTAGACAGCCCAAGATGAACACTGACAACTCTTGCTGTCTCTCTTGCCAGCAGCTGTTCCTGAGTAGTAATTGTGTTAGCCCTGGTTGAAGGATGTCATTCATGGCTTGTTAGTGTTCCCTAAACTTTCCCAATAAAGTATTTGCAAATGTTTCATGATGTAGTTTCACACAGTTATTCTCTCAACTTCGTTATTCTGGCTTTGACTAGTTTTCATCATGAGAAAGTGACCTCTTGCATTCATATGTGTACGTGTTTATGTGTGTGTCCATGACAGATAAACTACAGCTTAGCTTGTGTCAGAAATATTCTGTAAAGAGAAACTTACACAAGAAATTGAGGAAGAGAATGGGATGAGAAACTACCAGAACAGGTATAATAGTAGAAATGGTGGTGTAAGCTATCTGTTGCAAATACTGCTGGTATTAGAGTCGTCCCCTCGAGTGTGACCTTTTGTGTCTGTCAGAATCAGGCTTAATGAAAACACAGAATGTATCTGTGTGGATTCAACATGGAAAGGGCTTGCCAAGAACCAGCCTGCTGCCTCTGAGGAAGAAATACAGTTTACCAAAGTAGTTGCATGTGGTTGAGCAAGTGGTACACTCCACAGACTTAGAATGTACTTCACAGGTCAGTCATAACAAATCTGCATATTGTTGCAAACATACAGCAGATAATGGCATGTCTTAAGGAAGATGGGATGCCTTTTTCAAATCGACGCAAAGAAGCTATCCAGGGTAAAATGATACCAAATATCATTTCCCCGTGTGTCAGCTGCAACTGAGACTGAGGCCACAAGAAAAGTTTCCTTTCCATGTTAACAACTGCATTTCCCAAGGAACAGCAACCTATTATCTACATTATGTTGTGTGGGAAACTGGACATGTAGTCTTTGGGTCCCAGGAAATGCAGGCCTCCTAGCTGTTACAATCAACACTGATGGTTTTCGTTAAGGGGATTCTGAGCCCACAATTAGATGCACTTAAATTACTTTCATAATTTAAAAAAAAAAATGAGAGAGGAGCTGGGAAGACAGAATGGTTAGGAGGGTTGATTGTTCTTGCAGACTGTCTGTGTTCAGTTCCTAGCACTCACATGGTGTGGCTTAGAACAACCTGATACTACAGTTCCAGAGGAGCTGACTCAGCCTTCTGTCCCCCTTGGACACACGGAATGCATCAATATACTTAGGCATGCACACACACAGAGACATGCATAATTTCAAAGCAAATTTAGATAAATAAATAATCAAAGTAAATGAATAAGCAGTTTCAGGTCTAGAGAGGTGGTTTGCAGCTGGAAAAAGCACTTCCCAGGCATATGTAAGGACCTGAGTTGAAATACTCAGGGTCTCTATAAGTATTAGATGGGCATATCAGACCATCTGTGATCCCACCACCAAGCTAATTAGCTGGACTAGATAAGGTCACCACCTCTCTGAATGACAGACTCTGCTTCGATACATAAGATGGGGAATGATCAAGGAAGGTATCCAACATTAATCTTTAATATCACAGACACACAGACACACACTCGCAAAATTTCTGTTTAGAGTTTTATTCAACTTTCTAACGAAACCTTGCATATTTTCCACTCATTTTCTTTCTCTACCTTCTCTTTTCTTCGAAGTGAACTGGACATCCTGAGAGTTTTCAGAAACTGTTGAAAGTGCACGGTTTATGTTGCAGAGAAAAACCAAGAAGAGAGAGATAGCATGTGTTCAGTTGTTCTTTTGGTTTTTGATTTTTAATCTGGCTTTAGACATGAGGAAAGGATACAGAGAACAGCTGAAATAATAGGGCTTTGTCTATGATATCCATCACTCCATTGTGAGATTGGCTCAATCAATGGGTTATTTTATAATTTGAAAGCCAAACTAAGGTGAAAGAAATCCCTTCCATCTTGTCAGTAGCACTAGGCTTGGAGATGTATGTGTCTTCCTATGGGAGGCATGCAGCAGGTGTGAGAGCCCGCGGCGATTGCTGCTGGCTGTTGATTACTCTCTGTGTAATTTGCAAAGCTCTCTATTCCCACAGCTTTGTGTAATATATCAACAGTAATAGATTCATAATCATTATTCAGCCTACTGGAGGTTTGGTCACTGTGACAGATGTCTTCTCAATTTCCATGTTGTAGACTCAATTTTTCCCCTTTCCCTCTGGAAAATATTTAATATAAAAATCTATCTTGAATACATCTGGTAGGATGTTTGCATCAAGACGTGTCCCTGGCTATCAATCTCTAACTACTTCAGCGCACTTAATTAACTATGATGAGCCAAGGACAGGAGCATTAGCTGAGGTTACTTCATCCACACTGGATTTCAGGGCAAAATCAGCCACCGTGACAACGTGAGTACACTTCCATTTGGCATTTTGGATGGTCTGGGTTTGGGCTTCACATGTAAAGATACTGCTTTATCTTAATGTCTCAGCTTTTGTCTTATAACTCCTTTTTGATGGTCTTCCGTTTTGGTCCTGGAGATAGACAAAGAGTAGCCTGAAGGCAGACAAGACTATATCACCTTCGTGCACAAGATAACTCTTACACCGGCTAACACACACTCAATGCACTTCTCTCTCTCATTCAGGGCTCTTCCTGGGAATAAATAAGATTGGAGGACCTGTGTCTCCCTGTGACTGTTGTTTAGCTGAAAGAAATGAATTCTTGAGCTGAAGAATGCAAATATTTACTAATTGAGTCCTAAGAAATACCTTCCAGGAACTACTTTCATCATTCTAAATCCTTTGGATCTGAATGAAAATTACTGTTACTGTTTTGTAAGTAGTTACCATCTGGTTTGTTTCATCCGATTGCTCTTTGTCCTAAATTTCACTGTTAATAATAATGTTAATAATAATCATAGTTAATAATAAGTTAAATGTCCTACAAAGAAAGAGTGAAAGAGAAAGAGGTTCCCCTATGCAGTCCTTCCTGCTAGGCATTGTGTGGTATGAACCTGTAATCCCCGAACTCAAGAGGCAGAGGCAGGAGGATTTCAAATTTGATGACAGTGCAGTGTACACAGTGAGGGCCATACCACCCTTGATTGTTTAGAAAGACCTTTCTCAAAAAAGAGAAGAAAAGAAAGAAAGGCAGATCTTACCTAAAGGAAGCTGGCCTGTATCATCAGGTTACTCCAAGAACACAGACTAAAGGCTTTAAGAAACCAATGACTGCCTCAGTTACAGCAGAAGCCCTCTGGAGCTGCTCACAGCATTTCTTTATTTGCGTGTTTCTTAGTGCTCTGACTATAAGTGGGAGGTTGGCTGAAAACAGCTGCAAAAAAAAATGTATGCTAGGATGTGGGTAAGCCTGGGATTTCCATACACGGCTCTTTTTGCTCTCATCTGAGATCAATTTCTTATAATGACATCAAATAATAATTTAATACATAGCCTCTGGGCTTCTCTGTTGCCTATTCTACCAAGTGTGTCTTCCAATGACCTTCATTTATCTATCCCTTACCACACTAAGAAGTGCACTAGTTGTATTAAAACTAATTTATTAAATGTCAATGGGAAATTTTTTCATGTAGTAATAACATTTTCATATGCATTAACTAAAGAGGAAGTAGTGTCACCCTAATAAATCCCACTAATACCCGAGCCCATGCACAGGGAGAGGCTCTTTCCATCAACAGACCACAAGTAGATTTCTTGTAGCCATGGACTTTGACAGTGGCTGCAAGTAATAGCATCTTCATTATATTTAACACTTATTCTTCCATCCCTTTCTTCATTCTTCTGAGCTGTAAAATGGACAGAACATCGCTGACCATCATAACTGTGAGAATTTAGTGCAAAACAGTAGAAACGGTGGAGTCTTAGCAATAATTGTGTACAGCTTGAAGAAAAATTATATGTAATGTGCTAGGAATCTGGGCTAATGCCATTTCTGTGAGATGGGAAATGAGACAGATTCTCTGATTTGAAAGAATGATCCAATGACAGCTTGTACTAAAGATGGAGGGTGAGCACTGTCAAATAAAGGCTCCAGTGAAGTCTGCGTGGGCTGTCTTCATGAGTAATAGGGAGACACACCCCACATGAGAGAAGCTGTTTAGTAGATGGCAAGAAAAACCCAACTAACCAGATTGATTCTCCCCATTTTCCTGATTGCCAAAGAAGGATGTAGGAAGACTATGAAGACAGATTGAGAAGCTCCAGGAAATATTTGGTTACCTTAGAGAGTGGAATCTCCCTCTTGGTGCTGTCTCCTTCTGAGAGAGTTAATCCAGTTGGGTAGGTCAATGACCATGAAGGGCCACCCCTCAGGAAAGTAGGTTCACCCTAAGATAAAGGTACTTTCCCTTTTCAGAATCTCTGTTCTTCCTCTCTCAGCCTCTTAAGCAGTGCATCCAAGCAGGCTCCTGAGTTTGTCTGCCTATTTGAATATATCAGAAACATATTGCTCTCTTTTTTCCCAATTCTTTCTCTCTTTTTTTCTGAGCACACTTTCCCTAATGCTTAGGACTTCACTCTTTCTCTAAAGCTACCTTCCTCACCAAGCAGTTACTGCTGCCACGTGACCAATCTCCATGCTTACTTAACTCAAACGGCATGCCCTCTGCCCTCTGCATGTTCTTATTTTCTCTTCCTTCTTGTCCTCCAGGGAACTCCCTGATTTACAGCTTGCCTACGCTAGGGTTGTTCTTTTAAATTCTAATGAAATTGTCCTTGAGCTTCCATTTGAGTCCATTCTTAAATTCTTTTATTTCACAAGGCTAAGAACCCCCAAAGATGACCCTGGTTTCCCTGGGTAACATATTGCTACTCCACTGGAACTTGGCTAAATTTCCAGGAATAATTTGGTAGCACCTAAGGAAAAAAATAAACACTCCATGGGATACACTGCTTCTGAGGGGAATGTCAAGCCAGGAGCGGGCTGTCTGTCTAGATCAGTGGTTCTAAACTTCCTAATGCTGCAACACTTTAGTGCAGTTCCTCATGTGGACATGACACCCCCAACCATAAAATTGTTTCTGATCACACTTTATAACTGTAGTGTTGCTACTGTTATGAATCATAATGTAAATATCTGTGTTTGGAAGGGTCATTCAACCACCCAATGAGGTCTCGACTCACAAATTGAGAAGTGCTGGTGTGAATTCTGAGATCACTAGATTCTGGGTTTTCAGACCCAGTTATTATGCTATCAATGGTTAGAAAGATGTTAGGTTGGTTCCATTATCTGAAGAAAAAAAGAAAGAAAGAAAAAGAGACCATGCCTCTTGATCATCGTGGACACATGGGTTATTTCTCAAGCCACAAAGAATTAATTTTAGTTGATTGTTTGATATCCTGATTCCAGAACCTTTTTCTCTTTTCTTTTCAATAGTCAGATTGCACCTGGCTTTGATGCTCAGAGAGAAAATTAACATCCTGTATGAGTCAGATTTTTCACTGCTGTGATGAATACATGGGAAAACAACTTACTGGGAGGGAATGGCTTGCTTTATCTCATCACTTCAGAGGTTTCTGTCCACAGTCAGCAGCTACAATGCCCTGGACTTCAGGTGAGATAGAGTAGCATGGTGATGGACTCATGGCACTGAGGAGGCCATCAGAGAATGAACAAGGAACAGACAGGAATCAATGTGTATTGTTCTGGGCCATGGCTCTGATGATCCGTTTTCTCATCACCTGCTTTCCACCTACTCTGTTATTGCTGCAGTGTTAAGAGTCTTTTTGATAATCCACAACAATCTAAACACTCCACTAATTAAAACTGAGCCCTCAGAATCCAATCACATCCAAAAATCACCAGCTCACCACCAATCCCCAGATAGTGAGTCTATAAGGGAAATTTTATATTCAAATAATAATATACGCTAAAATTAAAGTTGGATCCTTATGTTCTTCAAAAAGAACCAGATATATATTAAACAGGTCTCCTTGCTAGTCCTATATACATCTGTAAAAAAACATTAATGCTTATGATTTTAAAAATTGACTCCCAGTATTGAAGATAGAGACAGGCAGATCCCTGTAAGTTCGAGGCCAGCCTGTTCTACAAAGTACGTCCAGGACCACCAAGGCTATACAAAGAAACTTTATCTCGAAAAACAAAACAAAACAAAAAGACTCTTATAATTGCAGCAATAACAGAGGGATGATGAAGGATTCAGGATTGGACACAGTTTGGTAAAGAAGTAGTAAAACTGAGTAGTGCATATCAGTAATCCGGCACTTGGGAGACTGAGGCAGGAAAATGATGAGTTCAGATGTAGGTTGGGCTACATAGTGAGAGCCTATCTTGGAAAACCAAAAACAAACAAACAAACAAAAACCCTAGACCTTCAGATTGACTTTGATATTTCATGATTCCCTGACTCCTGTGCAAAAAATGTTTCACATTATTTCTGCTATAGGATCCTACTCTGTAAGGAAACTTCTAGGTAATTTCCAAGTCTAAATTATACAAATACTGTCAAAGAGCAGAGAAGGAATAAAAGGGGATGGAGGGGGTTGAGGAACAAACCCTATAAACTAAACATTGCCTGTTCAAAAGCATAAAGAACTACCTTGTATGTTCTAAGGTAAATTCAAAGCTCCATATGAGTCAAGTCTACTGTTTAACATACTTTTTCCTCTCAGTTGTTTGCAGTGATTTTTTTTTATTTAAAAAAGGGGAAGAAAACCCTTTAGATTGAATAACTCACCACAATACCCAAGAAAGTGAAATTGAATCTCACATGCCCTCCAAGGCCTTTTTGATTTCTCTTCTTCAAGATGCTCGGACTATGAAACACTAAACATGCAGCCCAAATCTGCCATGACCAAGTCGGTTTCAGATTTCCATTGTTGCCAAGCATGTGGACTAAATGGGCAGAGGCTTCAGAGAGGTTTACAATGTAGCTGGCTGTCTTTAGGTGCTTAATCTGTCAGTGGGAGCGACAGCTTGACATAATCACTGGCTTCCAATAAATAATTCCATTCACTATCAGTTTTTAATTTTATTTCTTCGTTCCTTTATTGATGGGGTAAAATTCTGGTTAATCTGCAGAGCGCAGGCAAGCCCTACATTGTCAGTATTAATTTCACACTGCCGTATCTTCATGTTTGGCCTCGTAGAGTAATTAAAAAATCATTATAAAATTGAAATTAAGCTTGAAATATATTTCTTGGCTGTAGTTTCTCTGAAGCTAACAGTTGACTTCATAGTAATTTTGATATTTTCTTCACATAGCCAAGGTCTTCCTTTTGCTAGTAAAATATTCAATTGTGTGCACTTCTTCATTTTTTGTTTGTCTTTGTCTTTGATTTTAGAATACACAACTTCACACAGAACTTATCTTAGAGGCAGGTGGCAGTTATGCTTCATAACTTTACCAAGACATTTGCTATAATTAATGATTTCAAACATGTGGTCCCTGGAGGAAGTGCAGCAACAGTCTCATGGAGTGATTTGGTGACTTGCATGTTCTATGGAATCAGAAATTCTAGCAATTGGGTCCTGTGTATCTGTGTTACAAAACCTTCTAAGTGACTCCACCCTATGCTAATGATTGAGTTTTAAACAAGGAAATCATAAAGTTTGCAGGCAAATGGATGGAACTAGAAAAGATCATCCTGAGTGAGGTAACACAGAACCAGAAAGACATGCATGGTACATACTCCCTTATAAGTGGATAGTAACCGTATATTAAAGGATAAACATACTAAAATCGACATAACTAAAAGACTAAACAAGGAGAACTCCAAGGAAGATGCTTATTTCTCATTCAGAAGGCAAAACAGGATAGACACAGGAAGCAGTAGAAAAGAGGGAACAGGACTGGAGCCTTCCACAGATGTCCTCTAGAAGACTCTACCCAGCAGGGGATTAAAGCGGATGCAGAGACTCACAGCCAAACTTTGGGGAGAGCACAGGGAGTCTAATGGAAGAAGTGGAATATAAAAGGACCTGGAGAGGACAAGAGCCCAACAAAAAGATCAACAAAGCCAAAAAATGCAAGGCCCAGGGGAGATGGCAGAGACTGAGGCATCAACCAAAGACCAAAGAGAGGACCTAGAACCCCTGCTCAGATGTAGCACATAGATAACTTAGTCTCCATATGGGTTCTCTAGTAAGGGGAGAAGAGACAGTCTCTGACATGAACTCAGTTGCCTGCTCCTTGATTACTTCTCTCTAGTAGGGTGACCTAGCCATGCGACAGAGGAAGGGGATCCAGGTGGTCCTCATGGGACCTGATATGCTACGGTCAGACAGTTGGGAAAGAGGACTTTACCCTATCAATGGACTAAGGAAGAGGGATAGGGGAGGAAGAGATAGGGAGGGTGGGACCTGGAAAAGATGAGGGAGGGGGATACAATAGGGATACAAAGTGAATTAATTGTAAATAATGATGATAAATAATGAAAAACTTTTACACACTCTGCTGACTTTAGCCCTTATGAGTTCCTGAAGAATAGCATCCACAATCCCATTTTTTTTACATGCATAAATGGAAGCCCAGTAAAATCCAAGGACTGCTAATAATCTTCACCTGTGTACACTATAGAGTCAGGATTCAGAATAAGAACTCCATCACCTTATTGCTGTCATAGTAATGGATTTCCACCTGCACTACGTGTGCTGTATTGATACTTACTACATAAGTTAGGTAAAAGTGGGCATTTCTTTTATTGAAATGAAGTTATACAAGAGCCAAAAGCTGTATCCACTTACTCTACACTGCACCCCTTCACATGACACACATTGTCACCTTGTCTCTATCCCGTACCCTCTACATTCATACACACTATGATTTATTCCTAGAGTGGGCTGTCAGCCATCTCTGGGTGAATTTTTCAAACTAGAATATATAGACCTCCTCTTAGACTGCACCTAGACTGGTAGAACATGTTGAATCTCAAGCTGAAGACTTTGAAGTTCACCTATAGATCAATCATTTTGCTTTTCCGGGCTACATATTCTTTGTTATGAGGGAGGACTGTGATTCTCACATTTTTAAAATAAGACTGTGTACAGCGACTTCAGAAAGGAAGCGAACATCTTTTTTAAATATGTACTTATGCCTCTCCAAATGTCTAGTAGTTAATAAAGACCACATGTCACTAAGACAATGTTCAATTCAGCATTGCTTTGTTATCTTGGATTTTTCTTAAGCAACAAATAAATTCTGAAATTTTAACTATTAGCACCTAAAACATTTGCATAGTTCTTTTATGTGAAAAGGACAAATGAGACTCACACTTTCATTTCTTCCTTTTGTCTTTTTGGTTCTATATAATCTATTGAGTACAATCCTAATTTAAGTTTAAAGCCTAATTTCTCTTAAATATTAACATAAGTAAGGTGATAGGTAGTCAGTTTTCTTCATTACAATGAATACCTGAGAAAATCAACCTATCAAGAAAAAGGTTTACTTTGGTCATGGCTTTGGAGGTCCACCTCAAAGATCCATCGGTCCTGTTGCTTCAGAGCCTGTAGTGAGAAAGTGCTTTGTGGTGAGAGCCCATGGCAGAAAAATCCATCCATCTCACTGCTACTTAGCGCAATGATTCTTTGAAAAGGTGATGAAAATAATTCTAAGATGAATTTAGTAGAACTTACACAACCCTATAAACAATAACAAGCATTGACTGACACAGTTTAAAGTTGTAACTTTTATAATATTTTAGCTATATCACAATAAAATTACTAAAAGCAAAATATGAGTAAATAGACAGATGGATGAATTAATGGAAGGAAGGAAGAAAGAAAACAGAGAAACCAAAGAAAAGAAAAGAACATGGAAAAATCAATTACCTCACAGTCAGAAAAGAAAAATTTAAAAGTATAGTCTACTTCAAGGGTATACTTTCAATAACCTAAAGACTCCACTTAGGCCCCATTTCTTAAAGATTACGTCACCTCCTAATATAGTCACTCTGGATCTTAAATGTCTATTAAAATTCAGAGTGACTATATTAGGAGGTGACGTAAAATACTGCAATCAAGACCATCTACATAGTTTTCCAGACTCAACGCAAAACATAAGCAAAAGACTTCTTTTATCAAAATTATTTTGCATGTCAAGATGCTGAAACAGAGCAACCAGCCAAATGCAGGGCCATTTGGCCAGTAGGGGTCCATGGAAGCTGCTTTGTCAGTCCTCACATCAAAGAGAGTGGCTCTCTGTCACCGGCTGGGCTCTTCATTCTGTCTCCACTTTTCCCCAGTTGCCTTTTCCCTAATTCCGTCATTTTTTTCCATTTATTTATTTAGTGGATACTGGGGTGGGGTGTTAACAAGAATGTGCCATGGCATAGAGATGGAGGCCAAAGGAGCTTTTTTAGGGCTAGGTCTCTCTTTCTAGCCTGTGGGTTTGGGGAGAGAGAACTCAGGCCTTTAGGTTTGGTGGCAGGTTCCTGTATGCACTGAGCCATCTTATGGACTCCTTTTCCCTAATTTCTTTTTAATTTACTTTTATTAAATTTGTACTTCTTCCCTGTAAAGTTCATTTTGCTTTTGACAGTTTATAATAGCTTTTCCCTGAGATTTTCCCATTCCCAACCAAATCCTATTTTGTTTGCATCCTTGTCTTTGGTTAGTTATGATTTGTCTTGTATGTAATTATTGACATATCCTCCATATTCACTTCCTTTGCATATGTGTAAAATATTAATCCCAGTTTTACCATGGGTATTGAAATACTGTCTAATTCTGGGGGATCTTTTTCATCTACATTTCACTAAACACATAAACTAATGAAAATTGTCTTTGCTCTCATCTCTTGTAGAGAAGGAAAATGCTAGTCACTAGAAACATGAAATGTTCAGTTAATTTACTACTTGTGAAACCCATGCACTAAGATGCTTCCTTTTCAAATAAAGGGACTAGGACTCAAGAAGCAACGTTTTCTGCAACAGATCACACAGGTAGTGACAGAGTTCAGAACATTATCTATCCCCATTCCTGTATCTCCCAGCACCTAATTCTGCTTTCTCAAGAATGGACTTTTGATGTCATGGCGGTAATAATCAGCCTATGGAGGCTGAAGCTTGTCTCTAGTATGAGTGTCTGTATAATGAGGTGCAACCTAACTTGAGCATATGCTCAAGGAAGTTTTAGCCAATCACAAGGAGCTGAATTTCTCCCAATCACAGGTAACCAAGGCATCACACTAGGGCCCCGAAAAGGCAAACACTTAGCTGAACCCAATCAGATGACTTCTTTACTCTGCTTCTCTACCTATAAAAGCTGGCTTGATTGTCAACAGTGGCTGAGTGGATCCCTCTAACCTCTTTTGAAGTGCTGCTCAAATCATAGATCAGGTTCTGCTCAAGCGAATTCTGCTCAATTTAATTTGTGTAAGTTTTTGTTTTAATGGAGCCGTTGACTTGGCTTTTTTTTTTCTGCAGCAACCTTCAGGATACATGTTTCTCCTTTATGTCAGTTGAGAAGCTGGTCCCTGATACGACTGTTCTAGAAGATAGATGTGACCTGACAAGGTAAGGTACCATCTAAGGTATAAGCATATCTCTGCACCCCTGGTCCTTCTGAAGGGAACTGGAGAAGTTACAACTTCATGCTAATTCCTTAATGATCTGAGACTCAATGAATGAGTATATTACAAAATTGCCAACTTCCGTGATTGGTTAATAAGACACCCATCTTCTAGGAACTCCAGATGGAAATGAACACGCAGATACCCCAGAACCTGTCCCCCCACACATGACTAATCACCTTAGGTAAGAGTAGTGTCTCTAGAACCCCTCAATCCTGACTATGGTATAGCCTATCTCTTGTTTCCTTGATGATGTTAAGCAGCTTGTCCATGAACAATTCATAAGCCTTATTTAACTAGTCATTCTGCAGCCTTGAGTTGCTCTCAGAGCCAATTCATTGTTGTTTGCTTTTCAACAATTAAGAAACTGTAGCAAGCACAGTACATGGCCTCGTAGGAAAAAAAATCAGTGGTTAAGAGAAGCTCACTGTAGGCCAATTACTCTAGGTGAAAGGGGGCTGAAGGTACCTGGGAAATGGGAACAGGTGAGAGCAGTCAGAGGAAGAATTGTGCCTAACTGATTAATTGGAAACCTGCCCCTAAAAGGATAGGCTACTGTGACTGCCCCTGAGCTGAATGAAGCTTTTAGCTCTTCATCTCATTCAGGGATTTGCTTCCTTATTTCCTCTTTGGGTGACAGGTTATCATGAGTTGGATCACTTTACTCCTAAGGCATAGAGAGGGCAACAGACAAATCAATGAAAGACAGGACGGACTGTTTCCTGCCTAATACTAATCCACCCTCAAAGTGCAGCTCCGAAGTCCTATTTCTCTACGCTTTTCTCAATCCTCAAAGCAGAGGATAGAAATGTTATAGTCAGGCAGATGATAGGTGAGGTTTTTTTTCCATTCATTTCCACTGCAGATCAACCTGCTGCTGGTCTTGAGAACTGGACTTCTCTGAGTCCCAGGTGTCTCCTCTCACAAGCCTCAACCAATCAGATTCATCTATGGTTAACCAATAGCATTCCTGTTTCCACTGCACCTCTGCTGTAACAAGTTTCATCATTTTCATACATTCATACAGTGAGCTTTACATATCCATGATTGACTTTCTATTGTTAATGCAAACTGGTCTTTGGTAATGGGAGATGTGCATCCACCAGGCGAGTTGTATCTTCACAATGAATCTTCCACATGATCACTGCAGCAAATTAAATTACATCTTTTTTTTTTTCTTGTGGAAAACCATAAATAATCTTTCCTCCCAACATGCAAATGATGAGCAGCTATATGCAAATAAGCTCAAGATCATAGAAACACAAGTAAAAAAAAACAGTAATATAACGCCTTTTTATCAACTCTTGGATGATAACATGTTTAAAACTTGACTATCATGCTTAAAAGTCAACAAAAGGTGTTGGTGAAGGTATAAAAGAATTCTGACACTAGGATTGTGATAGGGTTCTGGTGCCATGCAAAATAGTGTGGGCGGTCCTCTGATAGAGTATAGAATAGGACTATCATGTAACCCAGAAATTCCACTGCTGGGCATTACCCACCTGAACTCAAAGCAAGATCTCAAGCAGATACTTGAATCCCCTGTCCATCCAAAAGTATTCACAAAGAACAATAGGCAGAGAAAACCTAACTACCCACCCATTGATAAATAGATAAACTAAATATTGTGCATGCAGACGTACATGTGCATGTATGCACACATACATTGCTTCATCCTTTAACAAGAAATATTTACAATATTAACATGCTGGAGCTTTTGAACATCATGCTAAGTGAAATACACCAGTTACAAAAAATAAAAAATATGTAACTACTCTCCTATGGTTCCTATAAGATCCTATGTGTACTGGGCTGCCTTTAGTCAACATCTCTGTCCTCACTATAGCTGAGACTATCACTAATCTAACAACTTTAAATGGACAAAATAGTGCTTCTGTATTTGGGGAGAGAAAAACATCAGTCACTCCCAACCTCCTCAAGACTTTTCTTCTTCTGAAGTTCTAGTGTATTAAAATCACATTCCTTAAAGAACGTTCTAAGTACTCACTGTAAAATTTAAAAGCAGTTAATAATAACAATAAATTATCAATACTATTTTATTGTATAAACATTAAATCTAACTGAATAGTATGTTTTAACTGTCTCCTCAATTTCAGATGAAGAATTAAGAGCTTTCCTTTGAGCAAGTTACAGGCGTTTCTTTACTCAAACATCAAGTGAAGATGTTGATAGCAGTTTGCTTCCAGTACTGTCAAGGATGAAAGAGGCACTATATGTAGGCACCCAGGTCATTACCTATATCTATACTCGCTCTAAGTATGAATACAGACCTCAAATATGTGTGAGTGTGAACGAGAGAGTTATGCGATTGATTGGTTGATTGATTGATTGACTGATTGACTGATTGATTGATTGATTGATTACAGGTTATTCCTGTAACATCTTAATATCTTCCTTATGGTTTGTTTAGAATTTTTAAAATTTAAACTCTTGAGGAAGTTACTCACATTTTGCCAATCTTGCCATTCACACAGTAAAGACTTTTTGAAGATAAATTACATGTTTTTATTTTTTTCCATTCTGGCCTTATCCTAACTCCAATAGATTATGTTGTCTATTTTATGTGCTCTGTAACTATGCTTGAATAAAGTACCTATAACATTAATATTTAACATGATGCAGGTATTTCATCAAAAAAGATAACAGAATGTTTGTAATTTCTTTTCAAGAATTTCAAATTCAGATTATCATAACTGGAAAAGCTCCGTAATATTTGCCTTGGGGAGCAGGTGGTGGGAAAATTTCCAAGGGACAGACAGTTCATTTTTTTATGATTTCTTACTTCATAAGCTAGAAGATAGAAACCTTCACTAACCTAGGGAAAATACTTCGAGAGCTTTCAGGCCATGGTCTTCTGTGCTGAACTTTATTTAGTCAACAACTCTAGCTTCACTATAGCTGAGACTATCACAACTTTAACAACTTTAAATGGGCCAAACAATGATCTATCTTTGGATAAAGAAAAACATTAGCATTCACCTCCAACCCCCTCAGGGTCTTTCGAGTCTCCTCTCTCTCTTCTCTTAACACACATGCACGTGCAAGAATAAACACACACACACACACACACACTATACACATAACCAAGAAAAGCATGCAAAGTCCATCTGGCCACAAGAGGGCTTCCCTGAGAATAGAAAAGCCAGAGAAAACTCCTGTCTGACTATCTGCCTGGCTTTGTCCATAAAGCAAGTGTGTGATTTTTAGAATGAGGAAGATGCTGCCATCCAGAAATCTGAACCTTTGAACACAGTTTCTATAGCTGATAACCTTCTTTCTGAGGGTAAAACAGTGTCACTCCAAAACTGAGATTTGATACATTTTCATTTACTAACTGAATTTAAATTGTCATTTGCCATCAATAGCAACTGGATATGTGATAATTTTAAGGAAATTATTAGTCATTATATGAGATAAAAACATTAAATATCATTTTTAAAGTCTGTTTTTACAAATATATTAGAAAAATTTGTGGATAAACAAGATTATATTTCTGTTTACTTTAAACTATATATAATAATACACTGTGTGCCTGAAAAGGCTAGAGGGAAGGACTTTAAATGCCTTCATCATAAGTGATAAATATTTGATGAGATAAACATGCTTAATGTGATTTAAGCCTTACACTGTGTATATATATCTATCAAATTAAGATATAGTGTCACCATTTGTATACATATAATTTTATTTGTCTATTTATGTATTTGTTTATTGTATTTTTAAAACAATGACTTTCTGTTTTGCTTGGATGGCTTCAAGTTCTTGGGTTCAAAGAGTCCTCCTCCCATAGCTTCCCCAGCACCCAGGACTGTCCTCAAACCTCACTGTAGTGAGCTCAGATATAATGTTGCTTTATGTGGCAGCTGTTCCTGCTTATCAACTTAACCACACCCGGAAATAACTAAAGCCCTAAGATGGAGGGGCACACCTGTGGGGAATTTTTGGTTAATCTGAAGTGTGATAATATACTTCTAATCTGGATCTTTGAGGTAGGAAGACATAGCTTTAATCCAGATCTTTTGAGCTGGTAAAACCTACCTCCAATTTGACCCATGCTTTCCACTGGAGGCTTATATAAGGAAATGGAAGAAGGAAGATTTTGCTCTTTGCCTGCTTGTTCTCGCCTTGCTAGGAAGTCCATTCTTTTACTGGCACTAGACTCTACTTCTTCCTGATTCCAGTGTATACTGACCACCCAAAACACCCATCATTGTGGATTGAGCAATTACTGTTTCTCAGCCTTTCTGTTCACAGGCAGCCATTTTAAGATTAGCTGGACCACAACCTCTATGCCATTGTAATAAATTCCTTTTCTATGTATAGAGATTTGTTCTACAAGTTTTATTACCATAGATATTCCTGACTAATACATTATGTGTAAGATAAAAATAAATTTAGCATGTGGGAATTTTGGTTTTGCTTTGTTTGTTTGTTTGTTTTGTTACATTTGAGATACTGTTTCTCTGTGTAGTCCTGGCTATTCTTGACTCACTTTGTAGACCAGTCTGGCCTCAAACTCAAAAAGATCTGCCTGCCAGAGTGCTGAGATTACAGGTATAGAGCCCCACGGCCAGCTTTTGTTTTTGTTTTCTGAGATAGAGTCCATATGTACTCATGCTGCTTTGAGATGACTATGTAACCCAGGTTGGTTTTGAAATTGTGGCAATACTCATTCCTTATAAACCAAGAGTGCTGGGATTAGAGGCATGCCCCATTATGCTCTGAAATTTTGTTATTTAATGTGATTTTTAAATAATAAAGAAAAAATATATTTTAAGAAGAAAGGAGGAGCATGGAGGAGATTCAAGAAGTATAGCCATGAACATAATGCAATGTTCCAAACAACCCTAAATATTTTTGATACTGTCTGTATGTTTATGTAATGACATTATACTTAACAATCAAAATGTTAAAATAACATCAATTTTAAATATGAGTTCATAGGTCAAAATATATATGATTTTGATTTCATTTAAGTTGTTTTATATAACAAATATGTTTGATACAAACAACAAATCATGTGTTTGAAATTGTATTTTACAAGAATTTATAGTCACTAAATATTGTTTAAAGATATATAAATGTACACACAGTGACACCTGTTTTCTCCTGTTGTCTTATAGAAGGAAAAAAAAAAACCACTGCTGGGGATTTTGTGTTCAGCCTACAGGCACATTCTTTCTTTGTTCAAGGCTTACCTATACCTGACTTTCTACACTGATTTTCTACACCTACAGAATATTCGGCAATAGTTAGTGATGCGTTTTGACCTAACAGAAAGATACCACTGGCATCGATGAGTAGATTTGAGGGATGCTGCTGACTCTTCCTGGTGCACAGGACAGTCTCAGCACATAGTCATTCAGCTCAAATGGCCAACAATGCCAAGACTGAGATGGTCTCCACCTTAAAGTCATGCTATTCCATAATTAAAAAGAGCATCAGTTCCATACAATACATACCTTCAAGTGTGAGAACACAGTGAGAAGAATAATTTGGGTTTTTTCAGTAAATTTCATTTAAATACTATCTACAACAGAATTAAAACAAAGCCAAAGCCTATTGAAAAAGCTCAATGTGTGCATGTTTTCTGAGATTCATGTTTTGTACTATAGGATGACCTCATTGAGAAGATTCTCAAGGACATTAACATAGTTGATGCTGGTCTCTAACTTATACAATGTAGGGGCATATATATATATATATATATATATATATATTAAAAAACTTGAATTTTAGTTTTTATTATAGAGTTTGTCTCAAAATTAATTTTCTTCATTTCCTGCTTTGAAAGGGATTTTGTTGAGATAGTTATAAACGTTCATAGACATCTCAAACAGAGGAGATCATTTTGTCTTTATGTTGTTGTTGTGATCATATTATTATATCATTATACTTATAGCTCAGGCTGGCTTGGATCCATGTAGCCTAGGCTAATCTGTAATTAGTGATCCTCCTGCCCCAGTCTCCTGTGTAACATGAAGTGTACCACCACACCTGGAGACAGTTTTCAACAGCTTTGAATTGAACTCTCTCCAAATTACCTGGTAAAGCGAAATCGGTAATGTTAAACTAAATCAATTAATGTTTAAAAAATAACAAATATTCCCAACCATCAGTAATCCAATAATAATGACACGTGGTGTGAACAAATTCATGATTTGTATATTCATTTTCACTGGCCTTTCCTAAAATATTGAGTCAAAAGCAACCCCAACAGATTCATGAATCTTAGCAAGATGCATCAATGCTGGCCAGCACCTCAAAAAGTGAAGATAATAAGGCACCTCCAACCCCCTGTTGAGGAACACATCACCACCCCATGTCCCATGTAACCCCACCCTCCAAGGAAAGCAACAGAACTACCCAGAGAAGAAAAGTTTAGACCTTTAAAGTGCTAAGTGGCTCAATGACACATTATCCTAAAAATAAATTGAAACAAAGCAAACTGGTTTTCACAAAGAAAGAAAATGAAAAGGACTTTTAGATTTTAAGAAAATTTAAAAAGGTGTTCAGAGGCTGGGGAGATGGATCAGCAGTTAAAAACACACACTGTGCCTGCGAAGGGTCAGAGTTCAGTTCCCAGCACCTACAACAAGCAGCTGACCACTACCTGTAAACCTCCAGCTCCAGAGAATCCAATGCCTTTTTCTAGCATCTGTGAACACCTGTATTCACAGTACAGATCACACACACACACACAGAATAAATAAGTAAATAAATGGAATAAAATTTAAATTGTGTTATAATTATTTCACAGAACGAAAACACTATGTTCAGGTATTGCAGTTAATCAGGTACACAGAAAAGAGGAAATCTGGGCAGTGGTAATATTCTGCTTTTCATCAGAGAAGCTCTGACTACTTGCTGACACCCCCTCATCCCAGGCTTGTGGACTATTGACAGTTTCCCATAGAAGCCAGGTATATGTGCCCCTGCCCTAATTGTACATGGCTGCTCATGCCCAGGGATGCTCTTGAGTGTATCAATTGTGGGAAGTTAACAGAAGAGAGGACCTCATGGATGCAGCTATGGGGAAATTGTCACAAAGACTGGGGTCAGACTTTCTGGTGGTGTCGTTGCTTTGGTATCTTCCAAGCTCCTATAAGTAAGCCTTGAACCCACAGTGTGTGAGTCAGCCCAATAAAGTCATTAGTTTACTGAGTTCACTTTGATGGACACATACTTTAGTTTATTGTTAGGCCCTGTAAGAAGCTAGATATGTGTTTACATCTCCCTAGGGAAAAACTTCCTGCAACAAAAAATGTTTTTTTGTGCTCTTTTAATTTTTTTATTTATTACAATTTATTCACTTTGTATCCCAGCTCTAGCCCTGTCCTTTGTTCCCTCCCAATCTCACCCTCCCTCCCTCTTCTCCTCCCATGCCTCTCCCCCAGTCCACTGATAGGGGAGATCCTCCTTCCCTTGCATCTGACCCTAGCCTATCAGGTCTCATCAGGACAGTCTGCATTGTCTTCCTCTGTGGCCTGGTCAGGCTGCCCCACGCCCTCAGGGAGAGGTGATCAAAGACCCAGCCACTGAATTCATATTAGAAACAATCCTTGTTCCCCTTAGTAGGGAGCCCACTAGGACACTGAGCTGCCATGGGCTACATCTGTGCAGTGGTTCTAGGTTATCTCCATGCATGGTCCTTGGTTGGAGTATCAGTCTCAGAAAAAGCCCTGTGCCCAGATTTTTTGGTTCTGTTGCTCTCCTTGTGGAGCTTTAGTCCCCTCCAGGTCTTTCTATCTCCCCCTTCTTTCATAAGATTCCCTGCACTCTGCCCAAAGTTTGGCTATGAGTCTCAGCATCTACTTTGTTACACTGCTGGGTAGAGTCTTTCAGAGGCCCTCTGTGGTAGGCTCCTGTCTTGTTCCTTGTTTTCTCCCTCTTCTGATGTCTATCCCATTTGCCTTTCTGAATGAGGATTGATCATCTTACCCAGTGTCCTCCTCCTTGCTTAGCTTCTTTAGGTGTACAGATTTTAGTATGTTTATCCTATATTATATGTCTAATATCCACTTATAACTGAGTATATACCATGTGTGTCTTTCTGCTTCTGGGATACCTCACTCAGGATTATCATCTCTATTTCCCACCATTTGCCTGCAAATTTCATGATTTCCTTGTTTTTAATTGCTGAGTAGTATTCCATTGTGTAAATGTACAATTTCTGCATTATTTGTACTAGCCAGAATCTGGAAACAACCCAGATGTCCCTCAACAAAAAATGTTCTTAATCCAAGCTTTCAACACACCCTTTGCCTCACATTTATAGCCTGTTTCTATTTTAACTGACACAAGCTGGGGGTGGGGTTAGGGGCTCTTTAATAGAAAAGGTAATCTATGGTCACACTACCCTGAACGTGCCTGATTTCGTCTAATATAAAAGGTGGGTGTTCCCGTAATTGTAGTGCTTAATCACTATTTCTATGACAGTTTACTACCATTGAAAACTCATGTCTCCAATCCATCACACATAATGACGAGTGCTGCATGTTTAGCAAAATTACATTAGCATTTCATTAAGCACACACAGGAAAGTGGTGACGTTCCAGAGGCTCTAATGACTTGTCATTTGCTGAGATTGGTTAAGTCAGCAACTCAAATCACACTGCTCATTTGTAAGCCCACCTCAATTATCCAGGGGTAGATTATCCATAGGAGACGTGACATTAAAATTCACATCAACAGTCACTGGTTCCAATCTCCAGATGGGACTGAGAGGAACTTTAGGGAGCATTTTACCCAATGCCTAGTTTAGTAGATAAGGATGACAAAAGGCTGAGAGGCTACATGCCTCATGCAAGGGCAACCATCTGATAAATCCCGGGGCTGGAATCCAGGTTTGACCAATGCAAGGACAGTGTGCTTTCAGCAGCATCGTTGAATCACATAAGCACTGAGTTCCTTTTCAATCCCTTGAGATTTAAACTTGTTTACGGTGTTAGTGTCACACATGTTCTTTGTGCTTCAGAAATATTAGCACTGCGGCATAAGGATAGAGGGAAATTCCACATCAGCGGATCACTGTGGCATTCTTCTCTTCCACTCTTTAACACTGATTCTCTGGAAGGTATGTCCCAACTCTACAAACCATGTATAACCAATAGCAGTACAGTTATGGCCACGCCTTGTCTATAGGCATAGAAGTCTCTCCCAAGGATGTGCAATACTTCTTCATTTGTGATGGAAGAGAGCCTGGCCTCCATTTTCACAATGATTTTTAGTGTTCCAAGGTGGAAGTGTGGTACTGAGGTTGTCTTTGAGTCAGTAGTGCAACTGTTTCGTTCCCTAATTAATTCTCGTCGGAAGCAATTCACACATGCATTTATGTTTCTATCTAGGTTTGAGAGTAAGGACTGAACCTCTTTTTTTTAATTACCTTTAACCACAGCCATTACTATCACTCTTATGCATGTAAGTTGCTTCCATTACTAAACCAGACATTTGGTGTTATTGCCTCACACAGTCTTCAAAATAGGCTAAAATTTACTTACACTAGCTCAACTTCACAAAAACCCAGTGGGTAATTTTTATTCTTATCCTTCTTTTGCAAATGACACACCTGTGTTCCAGAAACCTTAATGTGCTCAGGCATAGTAATGTTGCTGCTAGCATACATATGACTGGACATCCAGTTTACCCTGGCCACAAACGTCTTGTTCTTAGTCACAGTCCTTTGCTGACTGCCAGAACAACATGAGTTTCATCAAACTATCCCTTCAACTGGGAATAAAAAGAGATGCTATTTGGGGAAAAAACTGGACCATTTAAGTAGATTTTTATTTTATATCTTCTTATTGTTTGTCTGAATATATGGAATCAGGACAAAGTGAAAAGATGAGCTGAGGTCAATAAAATGAATTGGTTCTATTGAACTCTCACTGGGTTTACTTAATATGTTTTGGTCACTACATTGAAAATATTTTGAATGCCTAAAATATCACAACTCTAAAAGATATGATACAAATGCACAAGAAAAACGAACTTATTTCTAAGTGGCAAAAAGAAGTAAAAAGCTTGCCATTAAGGATTTTTTATATAATTATCTGCATCATTATTTGTTAAATATTGGACAATATTCTCATATTTGAGGAAATACAGCTAAGCTGAATACAGATACATCTTCGTTTTCCCAACAGACACCATCTGAAGCAATAATGTGAGGATTTTCATACATCAAAATAAAACTATATAGCTGGCTGACATCACTTTTGTCCCATTTTAAAGGAAAAATAATTTTGCTGCTTCATTAAAACCATGCCCTTGGCCTCTCATCTTTGCACTTCTGAACATCACCAAATTTCTTCATCCTCCATAGTTAATATTAGGGTTATTTTGGAACTGACCACATCTCACTTTTATTATATTATTGGGGTCATTTTGGACAAATTTTTTGGTCCAGAACAAGTTGTATGAAGATCTCATGACTGTAACTCATACCTTCAAGTTCTGTAGACCTGAACTGTTACTGGTAGAAGCATTTCTCCATTGAGAATTAGTACAAGCTGAGGTTGAAGGGATCCAAAGAATAAATCCACAAATGAGCTAGTAAATAAGCAGGATGAGTGAGCATGATGCTGTTACTCTGTGCTCCCTGAGTCACGTGGTCTGACTACTGGGTCCATTTGACACCTTCAGGCTCTATTATATTCTACATCTGGGAAGGTGGTCTAAACATTTTCTCCATCCCCTTCTCTATCCTGTATTCACTGCTCATCAAACAACGATGCTTTTGGTCTCCTAAACATGTGACCTCTGCAAAATTGCCTTATTTCAAGTCTTTATCACCTACGTTGGGATTCTACAATAGCTTCCTAACTGAACCGTAGGTTCCTTGTCTTTTGTTTATGTCCAATAGTTGTAGTGAAAGCTTGGGTTTCTTTAAAAACTCACAGGTTTTTGTTTTAATCCCAAGTGTGGATTTATCCATAGCTGATGACAGCCTCATGTGGCTCGAAGAAGAGTCTGATCTTTGCCAGCTGGAGTTAGTGGAATTCTGAGGACTCTGGGAGAATATAAATATCAGAAGAGAGGACAGGCCTCCATGGAGACGACGAAGGAGGAAGAGGGCTGATTGCTTGTCCTGCCACATTTGCCGTTTGCTGCTGCTGGACTGCTTGATATCTTCACAACTGAGACAGTATTTTTTTTTCTTAAAGAAACTGATGACCCTAACCAGCCAGAGCTAAAGCTAAAGAGCTCTACATCCCCTTTCCCTGCTAACCTTCTTTCCGCTCCTACCTAGGGTTGGAGGGAGTTGGAAGGGAAGTAGAACCCCAAATAAAATAGTTTAAAAACAGGATGGAGAGATGGCTCAGAGGTTAAGAACACTGACTGCTCTTCCAAAGGTCCTGGATTCAATTCCCAGCAACCACATGGTGGCTCATAACCATCTTTAATGAGATCTGGTGCCCCTTCTGGCCTGCAGGCATGACACTGTATACATAATAAATAAAGAAATCTTTAAAAAAGAAATTTATTTAAAAAAATAGTTTAAAAACGAGCACTACAAATAGTTCCATTAATTGTTAAGTGTCCAACCAGACCTATAGCAAGACCTTTTGGAGGAGCTACTGCCCAAAGGGCGATTTTTGATGCTGTATTACTGCATCACTTGAAA
Organism: Pachyuromys duprasi; assembly: GCA_028658305.1. Classification (NCBI taxonomy): domain Eukaryota; kingdom Metazoa; phylum Chordata; class Mammalia; order Rodentia; family Muridae; genus Pachyuromys; species Pachyuromys duprasi. Next base: position 73,601,889 of record CM053766.1, read on the forward strand.
CTCTAACAGGCCATTTTTACCTGATAACTGGCACCTCTATCCCTTACTTTGACTGCAAATTATTCCCCAGTAACCCTGCCTGTAGCTAATCAACTCCAGACTAGAGCCAGACCTGGACTAGTTGATCTGTGGCCGACTACTGCGGGCACTTCTCTGGCAAAATGGGTCCTGCTTTACCAAGAAAAAATTAAGACTTTCTGTCATTGAACTGGTTATTGTTTTATGCCACAGAGGCTTGGTACATGTCACAATTGTCTAATGTCCTTCCCTGTTTCCTATTGATAGGATCACCCTTAGGGTATCAAGGCTATATCATGGTTACTTGTGGGAACAATAAAAATTATCTCAACAGTCCCATAATAGGGGACACAAAGAAGCAAACCAGAGTTTGTCATTGGTTAGTAACATATTCTACTTTTATTCTGTTTCTATAATAAGCCACTCTAAGTAATACAACATAAAAGAAGAGGCTTTCCTTCATTTAGACTTTCAAGAAGAGTCTATTGTTGAGAAAAGTAAAGGCAGGAACTCAAATAGGAATGAAAGTAGAAACCATGAAAGAATGCCCTCTGCTTTGCTTTCTGATTTACACTCAGCTAGCTGTCTTATGCATCTCAGGACCAATAGCTTAGAGATGGTGCTTCCCACAATGGGGTGGGCCCTGCCATATAAATTACCAACTATGACAATGTCCACCACAGACATGCTCACAGGCCAATCTGTTCAAACAAAACTTCAATTGAGGATTCCCCTTCCCTCGTCTCTCCAGGTTGTGTCCACTTGAAAAACAAACAAACAAACAAACAATCAAAAAACAAAACAAAACAAAAATCTAACTAAAAAATAATAGAGTATTACAGAGATACAATAATAATACAATGACACAAAATCTATTATATGCTCATTGCATGATGCTCCTGGTATCTATCATGGGTATTATATTGGCCTATATGAACCAGTTAACATCGGCATATGTTTGTATTTGATCAAGTTCACATGTATGTTCCTATGAAAGACAGAGGACAACCTCAGACATTGCACCTCAGGAGCTGTCCTCTGTTTAATAAGACAGTCTCTCACTGATCAGGGACAAACTGATTAGGTTACATTACTAGCCTCTGAGCCTCAGGCATTCTCCTGTCTCTGCCTTTCCAGCATGGAAATTCCAAGCCTGCACCACCACTCTGGAATTTTTCACATGGCTTCTTAGTAGGTCTCCATGCTTGCATCTTACCCACTGAGTCATCTCCCTAGCTCTGTGTAGACTTCTTAAGGAGAATTCATTTTATTTCCATTCAGTGCCAAACAGAGGCCAATTCAAAACTTTCTGAATTCAACTCAATTCAAAATTTTCTGTCCATAAATAATTACAAAGTCAATTAAATTGTTTACAATACACTCAGTGCAACAACCATTCTTGGACATAATCACTAAGTCCCGATTCCTTCACGTTATGCCACTTTACATATTAGAATTTAAACTTAATTCATGTCCTTATGTCATTCTACAGAATCTACGCAGCCATTGATTTCAGCCTTTTGTTGCAAGATTTACAGCTTCTGGTGCAAGAAAAAGAACTTTAAAACTTGCTCTTCCAGTGGCAAGTGGTGGAGTTGAGGGCAGAGTTATGCCAGCCAAAGTCCCATCATGTTTGGCACACCCCATGCTTGCTGTACCTTCTGTTTTGTGTGCTGGGGCTTCTGTTAACTGGGCTGGGGATTAAAGTATTGAACAAGCAAAGAGTTGCTCAACTCCCTGGGTTGGTAGGTCTCATTCTGTATTTGACAGAAAACCTGTCATTTGAGTATGATATATATTTGCTGGGGGAAAAGTGGATGGCTTAGGCTCAAAGTCTTTCTTGCTCACCTGAAACATTTAGTACTCAGCCCACGGGAAAACCAGTTTCTCCCTCACCTCCAGGCACTGAAGCCTGAAACACATTAAGTTTCCATCTCCCCCCTGGCCATTTGGGTTTGAACAGTCTCTAAAATGATCCAGTAAACAGACAGGCAAGACTCCACTTGAGTCTGTTTATAACCTAAAGCTAAAGTGTTTATGGAATCACAGACCAGGCTGGGGCATGTCAACTCTGCATTGAAAAATCAAAGAATCACAATTTAGAGGTAGGGGCGGGACGGGGCAGGGCTGTTAAATCGAAATGGATACAGCTGGTTTTGCTTTTCAACATGTCTAGATGTGAGAAGGAGGTCAGAAAAGCTATGGGTGTGCTCTGTAGTCAATCTGTGACAGGAGAGCATGGCAATGGGCCTATGTAAATTAAACAACTTAGCCGATATGGAAAACACATTTTCAGCAAGTAAATAATGCCATTTAAGGGCTCTGATTGCTAAAGTGCTGTCATTGCCTAATGGGAGGATACCCATTTATTCAACAAATATTTACTGCCTAGCTCTGGGGCTAGCAATGCTTAGCCCTGGTAAGCACGCACCTCTGCTCTGATATTTCCAAGTTTTCAGTGAAGGGATATTAAAATATTATAGAGGATTTGTTTTTCCTTCTTGGAGACAGGGCTTCACATTTCCTTGGCAGGCATCAAAATCAAACTTGTTATAAAGCAGATGACCTTGAATCTCTACATCCCGTATCCCCACTTCCTGAGTCTTGGGACATCAGAAAGGGTCCTGCCACATCTGTTTTATGAAGTCCTGGGCATCCAACCTATTGTCTAAGTAAACAGTCACCCACCTGAGCTATAACCTCAGAAAGAAACATGCCATTTTAAGAAAATCAATTTGTATGATAGGCCTAAAGATGGGTAAAACTGTCGATACAGTTGAGTGAAGTATATAAACATTCCTAGTCTACCCTGTATCTGTGGAAACCTCCCTATCCCAACACATATATATACAAAGACATATCCATGAGACAGTGCTTTTGGAGCCTCTGCTGATTTAAATGTTAACCATTCTGAATTTTGTCAGTGGTCAAAGGTGACTACAAGGTCTGAATTATATGCATAAAGAATACAACTGCTTAATTCAAATAGTACCTCAGGCTTGGAGGTCTTCATTTTTAAACTGTCTGAATCAACATGGACAAGTCATGTAAAGTAAATGACTGATGTTTTGTTTTCCTAAGTTCGAGCAGCTAGGTGATTGTTTGATGCCAGCTGAAATTATGTTACTTTAATGTACCATGCAGTAAGTCTGTATTCTCACAGGATGAAAGCAGAAGAAAATGCATCATGGAGGACTTGGCATGAAGTCACAAGAAGCAAAATGATCATCAGGAACAGGTCCAAGCTTAACAGCATGTACGTTACTGTACACAGTGGCAGACCTCACCCTTTCGGATGGAATGAGCCATACATTATGCTACTGAGATATCAAATGTCACCTGTGAGAGGGAATAATTCTCTCCATCCTCTTCTATCAGTATAGACTTAGAAGACTCATGTGCCATAGTGTTCTACACAGTGTCCATGAGTGTGAATCACTGGCAGCAGACTATAAACTCTCCATATAAAAATATTTGTTCAAATGCCCATTCTCATAGATTGTAAGCATGTACGGTTTTCATGTGCCGTCTGTCATGTTTTCTTTAGTTAGTTATGCATCCATTCCTTTTAATAAATATCTATGAGGCCAGCGCCCTGTCAGCTGTTTGATGACATCACTAGCAACTGTTTCCCTGGATCTTGGTTCCTCCTCATTATGTCTTCCAGCAAGTTTGATGTCATCCTGCCTTTTTTGTCTTTATTCCCTTGAGCTTATGGACTTTCCAAGATGTTGAAATCTCACCTCCACCAGGTGGTATGATTCTGAGATGGAGTCCCAGGGAAATAATTCATGTTAGGCTTTGATCATCAGTGGAGCATTTATGAATGGAAGTCGGTGCTCTTAGAAGATCATGAGAGGGCTTGCCTCCCTTTGTGTTCTCACCAGTGGATGAGCACAGTAAGAAGCCAGCCATCTGATAGAGGAGGGCCCACACTGGGGGCCAGCCACACTTACACTGGCCCTGTAATCTTAGACCTCCAGCCTCTAGAACTGTCAGGTATATATTTATAGGTTTTGTAAGCTACTAAAACCATAGTATTTTCTTAAAGCAGACTGAGCTAAGTATCTTGCTTTTTAATAATAGTGTTATTATACATAGCATATACTTGAGCAATATTTTTGTGCTGAGCTGTTTTTGTATTTTTAAAGGGGGCTACTACTATGTTCTATCTAACTTCGGAGATTTTCATGATTCTCAATTATAGACGTGATTTATTTATATTATATAGAGTTCTAGCTTATTCATTTTCACTGCTGTATGTCACATTTATGAATTTTTTTCGTTCATTCGTCTTGTGGTAGATATTGCATTTCAAATGAATGTATATATGTATGTGTGTTTATATGTGTGCAAATACAGGCTTCTCTTTGGATGTGAGTGCATACATGTGCACATAGGTGTGGAGGTGAGAGATAAGCCTCAGGCATCATTCCTCAGGTACCAACTACCTTTTGTTTGGCTGGTTTGGTTTTGCTTCTCTCTCTCTCTCTCTCTCTCTCTCTCTCTCTCTCTCTCTCTCTGTCTGTGTGTGAGTGTGTGTGTGTGTAGGTTAAGGCAGTCTAAGCAAGTCCCATAAATAAACTTAGCTCTACCTCCCCATTGCTGGGATTACAAACATGTGCAGCCACACCCAGCATTTTTACTTGGATTTCCAGAGATACAACTCAAATCCTCACGATGGTAAAACAAGCACTTTGCCAACTGAGCCATCTCCCGAGTCCTAGTTATTTGCTTTTTGTAAGACTTTTTAAATTGTATTAATTTATCTGGGGGGGAGGTGGAGTGAGTGGATGTGATGTGTGGGGTGCACACCTACTGCAAAGCTTATGCAGAGGTTAGAGGACGATTGCTCAGAAGCTGATGATCTCCTCCCATCTAACTTTTAAAAAGGTCTTTCTTGGTCCTGCTGCATTGTTGCCTGGCCTTCCAGCTTCTGAACAATTCTTCTGTCTTTCCCACCCATCTTCCAGCAGGGATGCTTAGACTACAGATGTTCAACAGAGGCATCTGGCTTTTTACATGGGCTACAGGGATTGAATTCAGGTCCTGAAATCTTGTGAAGCAAATGTTTTTATCCACTAAGTCATCGCATCAACCCTCTAAACATTATATTTTCCTTTCTTTATGTAATATACCTTAAACATTTTATATGTGTCTTCCGGCACAGGCAAATAAATGTGCCACATGAATTTATATCTAGAAAAATAAGTTGATGGGGAATGAAATAACGGAATGAGCTAATGGCAAGATGAAGTTATATATAAATAAACTCAGGTTTATTGGAAGCAGTGGGTGGGGGAGAGAGCAAGAGAAAAGAGGAGAAGAAACAGAAAGCGATAGAGAGTAGAGTGAGAGGAGGGAGGGAAGGGAACCAAAATGTCTGGATTATGTAGTGAAGAGCCCCTGGTAGAGGAGAAGGCCTGCCCCCTGGGCTGGGGAATTCAGGATAGAAGGCAGGGTTTGTCAGCCACTCCGTGCAGCAGGTAGAGACCCAGGGATGCCTGAAACCAAACAGATAAACATTAACATATATGAGTGATAATTTTTATAAGAAAACAAAATTATTTTCCAAAGCAGAAAAGAGTAAGTTATCTCCTTGCTACTGGTGTAGCATAGATTATGGATCCACCTATCTCCAACAACTGAAATTATCAGACTTCTAATTGCTTCAACAATTAGAAAAGATGCAAAATTACATCTTTTCATAGTCGTGATTGATGGTAACTGGATAGCTAATGAAGTTAGCTGGTTTTTTTTTTCACATGCTTGTTGTTTAATGGCTTTCCAATACATTATTAGACCACTAGACTAAGCAGGCTAACAGTGAATAAATGATTCTGGGCAGGAATGGGTTTCAAAACAAACATTCTCTAATTTGCTCCCTAGAACGTTAGCATTTTCCATGCTCATTTGTGGATATCACATTCCTAGTGATTGATCTATAGTGATATATTTTTCTCTGCTGTGTACCTACAGCCTCACTACTTAAGTGCCCTAGAAGTCCCAGAGTGAGCAATGAGTGGTCTGAGTCTCACAGACCAGGGATGTTTTCTGAATAGAAATTATTCTAGCTTGTTTGAGATGAAGCTTTCTTTTTAAAAGTGAAGCTCTTTATTGGAACTAAATTATATTAGAACTTGCTCACTGGGTGGTATCAATATTTTCCTATGCTTAAAATATCCTTATGCTTCTTGAGGAATGAAATATAGAAATCAGTATTAAAGGTTTCTGACAACATGCTTTTTTCTCAAGTAATTCATCATATAATTCTTGAAAGCCAAAACTCCTAAAAGCAGCTAAAGGCTCAGTGAGGAGTAGCAGGCCATTATTTCTACTAACAGTTGTGTATGATGTGAAGCAGAGAAGATCCGTCTTCCCATATGCTTTATAAAGAAACATTAATGACTCTTCACTCTGTCCAAAATGGCTGCAGGGGATGATCTGACGTATGTTTTCTTCCTCTGGGTATCAAAAACCAAAAATCTCCCATTTTTGATGGGTATTAGAGTGGGGATAATAGAAAGAGAACTGTAAATGTTCAAATGCCAGATTCACAGAGAAACGAGTTGCCTCTGGCTTCAATTTGAGTGATGCTAGTACATAGCTCAGAGGCCAGTGGCATGTCTCCAGGTAAGATAATGATAAATTCATCTCCTGATAGCAATATTGTCTCATTGTGGGGAAACACAGAAGCCATGTAGCCAAAGCTCAACAAAGAGCTTTGAGTTTTTGTCATCAGAACTTGCTCTTATTTTTCCCCAAATCAAAGATAGATTGGATTAGGGGAACCTGTTTAAATGCTTTATACTAATCAGCACAGAATTGTTAAGTTGCTTTGTATTTTTTTTAAATTGACATTCTAGCTGTAAATGTTGCCTTCTGCTAAATAATTAAGTCACCTTAAACAATAAATTATTCTTAGGCCTACCACATCTTTCATTTTAGAGTTTCATAATAAATGAATAAAAATAAGTCAACTACATTAATCAGTTGGACCTTGTATTTCTCTATTTTTACCAATTCAGACTTCTGTGACTATTTCCAACTTATGTGTATTGTCATCCATGGGTAGAGACAAACCATTTGTAAATTAATAATTCCCAAAAGCTTGTCATGTTTTATGCTTTCATGTAAAGAGCCCACTGTTCATATGCATCTTGTTTTAAGGCAGTGTTGCCATGGTTGCCCCTAGATGCCAAGGGCAGCACAGTACTGCCAGAGGAAAAGAGTACATCTGAATAAGCGTGACAGGTGAGCAGATAAGTCACAACTCACAGCAACACACATCACTCCCCAAACAACTTGCAGTAAACTCTTACTCAAAGGCTGAGATGTGGTCTGTGGGGCAGAAAGATACAGTGAGTTCTGAGTGGATTTGGACTTAGATCATATGATCCTTAGCACTCCACCCTCCAGAGCAGAAGTTCTCCGCCTTTCAGGAACCTCATAGGAGATATCTTGCCCATCAGAGATTTACAGGACAATTCATAACAGCAGCAAAATTAGATCACGAAGTAGCAACAAAATAATTTTATGGATGCAAGTCACCACAACATAAGGAATGATATTAAAAGCTCACAGTGAGAACCACTGCTCTTGAGTAAAATTGTGTCATCATCATATTAACTAGTTAATCAACAAGCATGTACTGTGTATATGTTTGTTTCACTAATATGAAACAAAAGTCAAAGAACTTGAAGTTTACATAAAAAATGATGACTGGGAACTATTTTTGTTTTTTTTAAATATTTATTTATTTATACATACGATCATTCTATTTGCGTGTATGCCTTCATGACAGAAGAGATCATCAGATCTCATTATAGATGGTTGTGAGCCACCATGTGGGTGCGGGGAATTGAACTCAGGACCTCTGGAAGGACAGACAGTGCTCTTAACCACTGAGCCATCTCCCCAGTCCCAATGACTGGGAACTATAGCGTAAACATTCAAAACTATGTTGTGCCTTCTTTTTCTTTTCTCTTTTTCATTCTGTCATCTGCTGAATGTGCTTATCAAAGAATATAGAAAGTTTGAAAAGTTCTACAGTACAGAAAAATACCAATAATGTTTAATTCCTCTCTCTTTGAAGAGGTTTAATGTCTGCTAGGGAAGGGTCATATGCATGTACGCATATGCAAAATGATCCCTAGCTTTATGGTGGATAAAATGATCAGAGAGTTTCAAAATTATTCCTCTTGACACAAGAAATAATAATTATCATTTGGGGTTAGATGTTGAATGTTCTTGGGGTTAGATGTTGAATGTTCCCCATTAATTTACCTGCTAGGTCAGTAGTATTTAGTCTTCAGCTTGGTGCTGTTGAAAGCAGGAAAATCTAGGAGGCAGGAGTCTCCTGGGTGTTAAGGCCGTTAAGGGCATTTCTGGAAGATACGGTGGGATTCCAATCCCTTCTGTTTGTGTGTTTCATTCCTGTCAATGAGAAGAGGGGTTTGGCTCTACATGCTCTTTTCTATGCTATGTTGCCTCAATATAGACCCAAACACACAAGTCTGACTGATCATGGGCTAGACCTTCCAAACCTGTGCACAAAAAATCAACCTTATGTCTTAACTGTCTCAAATTTCTCTCTCTCTCTCTCTCTCTCTCTCTCTCTCTGTGTGTGTGTGTGTGTGTGTGTTTGTGTGTGTGTGTGTTTGTGTGTGTGACAACAGATTGAGTGGAAGTTAACATTTACTAAAGTTATTAGGACAAGATTTCATATATGTGTGATGGTTTACCACATGGAGATGAGAGAGAAAAGGACATGGCTCTGAATTCAGAAAGAATAGAAAGGAGAAAACAGAGCTGGTGAGCTAAGGAGATGGCTTCATGTTTGCCATGTGATCATGAAGACCAGAGCTCCAGTGACCAGACCCCATGTAACTGCCAGAGGGTATCACAGTCCTCATGTAATTCCAGCCTCAGAAAGCAGAGACAGGCTCTCTCCACAGCAAGCTGGCTAGGGCCAGTAGCCATATTAGGAAACTTTGGTTTTGACTGAGAGAACCTACCTCAATAAATAATGCATGATGAAAGATGAAACTCAACATCAGTGTTCGGTGTCTTCGTGCATGTGCACACAAGTGTATGAGCATCCACTTACAAGCAAACACATATCCACACCACACACAAGCCCACCTGCACAAGCTCACACATGCACGCACACACGCGTGCGCACACACACATATTCGCATATGATACCAGGAAGAGAAAAGGGAAATAGCTAATTATTCGAGTGTAGTAAAATATCACAGATGCCAATGTGGAAATCAAGGTTTGAGGCAGTGTAGGGCCACTTATATAGCCAGATGCTTCTTCAGTGTTATAGATGGGTTTATGCTTTCCTTCTTTGAAGCATACCCAAAATAAATGTATTATTGTATTTTCCACAAGACTCTACTGCACACAAAATACAATAATGAAACACTTTTTTTACTCCAATCTCTCCTAAATGTGGCATATTTTATTACATAGAACTTGTAGGATTTTGATATTCATTTGTCATCACCACCAGCATCCATTGTATAGAGATTTAAATTTTGCAAAGAGACCTAACAGCTGGTGAGGGCATTGCTGCTTATATTGCAGAGCTGTGCCATCTGTTTAGCTGGTGCAATTTGCAAGATTTCTTAGATAGCATATTTCATGACTATTTCATAAGAGGCACCCATGATAAATGCTCTGAGCTGTATCCTTGGAGAAATCAAAATTGGCATGTATTATAGATTTGAAAATGGTTGTATCCCAGGAGATGATATAGTTGTATATCCTCCAAAATAAAAAGAACAATATCTCATGTAAATGTCTATACTAGACAGACAGAAATCTTGATGCTGAAAGCTGCTTTCATAAAACCATATATCCAGTAATTCGGATTCGTGGTCTCTGAGCCCAGCCGTCACCAGTATACATTTCCCTGGGTTCATCAGCATTTCCCTTTTCCTTCAGAACCTGCTCTGTAAATCCCTGATTCAATCCCTCTTCATTCACTGTAAGGAGCAGGGCAGCCCTGAGTTAATATATCCTGTTGACATAGGCATGGACTTGAAGGCCTTAGATCCATAGGGAATTGGCCAAGCTATTCCCCATGTGAGCCAGGCTCAGAGAAATGGCAAAGCTTTCCTTTGGGGTGCAAGAAAAACTTGGGGGGTTCAAATGTTTATGGACAAATGGTCAGTGTATACAGAAACTATCAACTACAGCTTCCTCCTCCAGGATGTTTGCAGTCTGGAACTGCTCACCTACAAGGCCTCCTACCAAGACTAAGCTCCATCCTGTAACCCTGAGCTGTATCCAGTAAGTATGCTGAGGTTCCAGGTTCCAGGCAGTAGTAAGTGCCGTTCAATCAGAGTGAGTACACCCCCATGTGACCCCAGCTTCTCTGTATATGTCTCTATGTGTCTGTCTATTCTTCATTCCCTCGCCAACCCTAATCATGGTTTCAGGACACAAATGTGCTGGGTGTGTCCCTCTCACCATTAATGGTGAGATGGCTCAGTTGGCAAAGGGCTTGGTGAAGTGGAAACAGGAGGGTTCCTGGGGCTTGCGGGACAGCTGGTCTAGTAGAAAAGGGGAGCACCAGATTCCAGAAGAAACCCTGCCTCAAAAACAAACAACCAAATATATAAATAAATAATGACTAAATAAGGTAGAACATAATTTAGGAAGATACCTAATGTTAGTCTCTGACCTCTACACACATGTGCATGCACATGAGCACATACAAAAATGGGAGTGCACAGAAGAGCCCTTTCTTTATCTCTGTATTCCTGTAGTGCATTTTACTGACTTGTATCCTTCTAGAGGATTTCCTTTTTATTTTCTTTTAAAATTTACTTTTGTTATTTTTTTCATTGTGTGTGTGTATGTGTGTGTGAGACTATGTGTCTCTGTGTATGCATAGATGCATGTGAGTGCAGGTACTGGCAGAGACCAGAAGAGGGAGTAAGATACACTGGAGCTTGAGTTATAGATGGTTGCAAGCCACTTACAAGGGCTGCTGAGAACTGAGTTACAGCTTTCTGCAAGAGCAGCACGCTCTCTTATTCACAGAGCCATCTTTCTGACCCTTCAGAGAATTACTTTCTACTTAAAACTCTCTTTCTCTCTCTATCTTTCTCTCTGTCCATCTACTGAATTTCCCTTCAGAGAACTTCTTTCATCACTTGTTCCTCTTTCTTCTCCTTTCCTTTCTTTCCTTCTCCCCTTCTCTCCTTCTTCCCATCTCCCTTTCTTTCTCTGTCTTTCTATCATCTTTCTCATTTTTTTTCTGACTCATAGATCACTTCTAATATTTATATGCATAGTTAAGTATGTATGGGCAGTTGTATATCTCCAGTCTTAAAGAGCACATGCTTCCCTGTAACCCACGGTCTCCTCTTCATTTACCTTTTTTACTATCAAGCTTCTGTAACAATCCCATGATACTTGTTATGGTACTTGCTATGTCTTGCTCACTAAGCACTCGGCTGCTCAACCTGCCATTATCTGGCTTTTGTTCCCTGACTCTGCTGGAAGTGATCTTGCAAAGATCATCAAAGAGGATTTTATTTGCAAGGAAAATAGACAGTTCCAAATTATTTGGCATGACCATGCATTGCATTAGACCCATCTGATAACTTTCGCACACATTCTGAAGAGTCTACCTCTCTGTGAAAGCCTATGTCCTATAGCATTTTGGCACTTTTGGACATCAGTCCCTTTTAGTTTGCATTCAGTTTACTTTTTTCCCCAGCCTTGATTAGACTGCTAGGCAGATGTTGGAGTATTCAGAATAAACTTGCCGATTCTGTTTTGTGCTTTCAACAGAGGTGCTAATATGTTCAAACTCTGTCAGTCACAAGTACTATATTGTATCCTGAATTGCATTTACCAAAAGTACCTAAATATGGAAGTCCAGTCCCCTAGCAAGAGAGACCTAAATAAAAATAAATAGATGATAGATAGATAAGAATCAGTGTGGTGTCTGTAACTGATGATGTAGGTTTAAATATCTGTGTTATTAAGATGTGCTGCTTTTCTGGCTCTCCAACTGAGGCCACTAGCGGCTAACTGAAGAGAAAGTACCATGCATTATTGGGGTGGTGGTTAACTCCCATGTTAGCTTGTTGTTGTTGGTATATGTAGTAATAAACAGAGAGGTGAGATGGACCGAGTGAAAGCAGCCTAACCATCAAGAGCATTACATGTGATGGCAAAATGCTATTCTGTGCTTTGAAGATAAAGAAAAAACGTGGACATAGTGGAAAGACAAATAGCAGGTTTCATAGGAAGAAGTCTGAATCGTCCAACCTCATCTGAGGGACATAGAAAAGCTTTCATGTATTCTGATGAAAATTACCAGTTGAGAACCTCTAAAGGAGTGCAGATTTTAGGGGGAAATTATATAACTAGAATAATTGACATAATTAAAATTTAAAGCTTACCAACTTCAATAGGACTCTCAGAGCCACTTAGCAATCTAATCATGTCTCTCCAAAAAGATTCCATCTTTACATTCTACATGATGCCTGGTCAATTACGTACTCTTTCATTCTCTCCCAACAGAATCCACAGACCATCGTGTCTCTCTCTATCCTGTTGTTTTTCTTAATGAAACTATAGAATTAATGTTCTGTTCCCTCTAATCATTAATCTCTTTGTCTGCACTGCAAATGCAATGTTTCAACTAGTTATTTCATTTTACCCATTGATTCTTTGGGTTATCTCTTTTTGCCTTACTAGATCTTAAAAAAAAAAAAAGACAAAAAAAACAAAATCAACATGCTCCCCAATGGACGGCGTAGTCTTCATGTGGGTACCCTAGAAAGGAGAGTGGGGGAGCTGTCTCTAACAAGGACTCTGTTGCATGCTTTTCAATCACTTCCCCCTGGCAGGGATGCCTTGCCAGGCCACCTAAAAAGAGGATGTGTTCAATCCTGATGTGACTTGTTGTGCTGGAATAGGTTGGTGGGGAGGGACCCCTCTTTTCTGAGGGGAGATATGAGGAGAGAGAGAGAGGGTGAAACAGGCATGAGAAGAGGGAAGGGGTTACAATTGGGATATAAAGTGAATAAATAAGTAAATTAATTAAAAATCAAAATTCAGCTAATCCAGCAAGCCTAGTAATCTTTGAAACCAAACAACAAAATGTCTCATCTTTTCCCTTGCACATCCTTAGACAAATGACAAGGAAGTTGTCCAAGCCTGCCCTCCTGGGGATTTCTTACCTACTCCCACATCTCTCACTTTGCTAGTCACAGCAGCCATCTGAGGCTGAAGTAAAAGGATAGGTTTTGGGTAGCTCAGACCTCTCAGCAATATTCAGTGTTACTAACCACTGTTGCCCCTCCACACCTTCTCTTAGCACATACTTTCCAGGGTCCTGCATTATCTGTACCTTCCTCCTACTTCTGTAGCTTCCTCTCCAGATGCATTCTGCATTCAACCTTAACTACATTACCTTTGATGTTAATGACACCATTTACCTGAGCCCGAAAGAGAGACTACAACCTCTCCAAAGTTTCAAAAAAAAGAAAAAAAAAAAAAAAGGTCACATTCAACTTGAATTCGACCTCCTTCCAGAGTATGTATATGTAAAACTAACTGCAAGAGCACACATACTTTCGGGTGGTTATGATTTCAAAACATGAATTCCTTGAACTTGCTTTCAAGGGAGCACTAGAGCATTACAATTAAAGTGAAGGAATAAAGCCAAAGAAATAAATGAGTAAAAATACAATTCAAGAATAAAAATCCAACAAGGATCAATCAATTTTTATAATGAAATAAAAGAAAAAACCTGCATTTTAAAAATTAAAAATGACAAATTATTAAGCACAAAACATAAAAAGCAACCTAAGCTTATATTATGAAGATAAATGTGTGATCTCTAAAAATTTTACATGTACAAGATACATATAAATTTGGTGTTCTAATATGTGGTAAGGACAATTATAAATTGGCCCTAGCATCCCTCCTCGGAATGCGCACCCTCTCTTATTCTCTTGTGCTGAGTACAGGCCAATCTTATGAGATTCATGCATGGCTACTTTATATCACATTCCAAATGAGATGAAATCATACAGCTGTATCTAAATGACTTCCTTTTAAGTTAGTCAAAAAAGATATTTTCCTGGGTGGGTCTGCTTTAAACATATAAGCCACCTAAGATAGAGTCCACACAAAGAGATTCAAAACAAGACAGCCTCACCTGTAGTCTAAGTTCATATTGTGAACTGCCTATCAAGACCCCTCTGGCGCCTCTGAGAGACAGGCATGACATGCAGTCACTGAGGACAGTGGCTGACTCATCACCAGAATAAAAACAGGCATGTCACTCTTACAACTGATCTTACATTGGCCTCTCCCAACAACCAAGGAATTAAGATGTCCCAAACCTCAAATGAGACTTTAACTCCAAACTGTAATTTCACAGCCCTGTATGACCACAGGGCTCAGGTACGCCATATCCAGATGCCTGGGCCTCAGAAATGGTGAGATAATATATTTATAAATGAATGTTGTCCAACCCCCTGTACATGGGATCATTTCCTTCTAGATCCATCATCTTGACTGACTGAATTGACTTCAGGAACATGGGATATCCCAGACTTAGTATCTAGGGATAACAGAAAAGGAAACAATCAGCAGCACAGAGACAGAATGGGAAGAAAAGAATCTCCACCAACTACACATTAGACAAGAAATTACAACCTATGATATATAAAGAACTGTAACAGTTAAATGTCAAAACCAAATTATCCAAACACTAAATGCATGAATCAACTCTATGGATAGTTTAGAAAGAAAAATGGTCAATAAATACTTGAAAGAAGTGTTCAGGGGCTGGAGAGATGGCTCAGAGGTTAAGAACACTGGCAGTTCTTCCAAAGGTCCTGAGTTCAATTTCCAGCAGCCACATGGTGGCTCGTAAACATCTATAATGAGATCTGGTACCCTCTTCTTCCCTGCAGGTAGAAATGTAGACATAATACTGTATAAATAATAAATAATTCTTTTTTAAAAAGAAAAAGAAAAAAAGGAAAAAAGAATTTAAAAAAAAGAAAGAATTATTCAATATCATTAGGGAAATGCAACTTAAAACTGCATTAAGATTCTGTCCAGTAAGAATGACTATTGTTAATGAAACAAATAACAACAAATGGTAACAAAGATGTGGGGAAAGACAAGCCCTACTTACTGCTAGTCCAAGTGTAAAATTTTACAGCTGTCATGGAAGATGTATGGAGATTGCTCAAAAAATTGAAAGCAGAATTACCGTAATACCTGTACTATATATTCAAAAGTACCCTATGTCAACATACCACAGAGATACTTACAGAGTCATGCTTATTACTGCAGTATTCACAGTAGTCACAAAATGGGACAGCCCATATCATAAATAGATGACCTGACAATAAAAATATAATACATGTATACAGTGGAATTTATGCACCCATAAAGAAAAATTAAGTCATGACATTTGCAGAAAACTGGATGTTAAACAAAAATACACCAAACTCAGAGGGATCATTTATATTTAGAGACTATATTAAAACCTCTCTGTCTCTCTTTGTCTCTCTGTATGTTTGTGTGTGCACAAACTTATATTCCTGTTGGTAGTCATAAATCTAGAAAAGAAACATTAAGGGAGAGGAAGAGATCATAAGGGATGTAAGAAATAGGGTACTGTTATATATGAAATAAGAAAGTGGAAGGGGTGTTAACTAGAAGAAAGAGGGCCAGCTGGAAAAATAAAGGGCAATGAGGGTTGCAGTAAGGGATAATGTCTTAGTTACTGTTCTAGTGCTGTGAAGACACAATGGGTCCAAAGAACCTCTGAGAAAAGAAAGCATTTAACTGGGGTTGCTGCTCACAGTTTCAGACAGTTAGGCCATTATCATCATGGAAGGAGGCAGACAGACATCTGACTTTACAAGTAGGTGGGAGCTCTGCATCGTGATCCACAAGCAGCAAGCAGAGAGAGCGAGCGAGAGAGAGACTCTGATGAGCTTTTGGAACCCCAAAGGCCCTCCCCCAAAGACAAATTTCCTCCAACAAGACCAAATCTCCTAATCTTTCAAAATTTTTTTTCAAAAGTTCACCAACTAGGGGGCTGGAGACATGGCTCAGTGGTTAAGAGCACTGGCTGTTCTTCCAAAGGTCCTGAGTTCAATTCCCAGTAACCACATGGTGGCTTATAACCATCTAAAATGAGATCTGGTGCCCTCTTCTGGCGTGCAGGCATACATGCAGACAGAATATTGTATACATAATAAATAAATCTTAAAAAAAACAAAACTTCACCAACTGAGGATTAATCGTACAAATATATAAGCCTATGGGGGCCACTTTCATTCAAACCACCATAGATGGAAAAAAATAAGAACAAAATATAGTGGCACATATGTAGAAACCATGATGAAAACCATTACTTTGTATGCTAGCCTAACCTTTAGTAGAATCAGAACTTTAGACAATAAAAGCATATAAGACAAGTTTAGTTATGACAAGACCATCTTCATAGTCTTACAGTTTATATATTGCAGAGAATAGTGTATAAAGAAGATGAAATTCTCATTTGGAGTCACCCACACAGTTGCCCATGCTGCTTGTTTTGTTCAAGTCTATCTTGAGTTCTCTTCACATTAGTTTCTCCCTTAAACTAATACTTGCCCATTTTCATGTAATAAAATAATATATAACTGGGTGGTTGAAAGCTTCCATAGTTCCTACTGCCTTGTAGCCATTATGCTAAAAAAGGAAAGAATAATTTAAAATTATAAAACAGGGGAATCAAAAGTCAGAGAGGGGACAGATAGGATCCAGAAAAGAATGAGAAAGATTAGCACTAAAATGAACACTGAATATAATTTCCATGAAGATAGAAGTGATTCTCACTCATAAGTGCCTGGTGTAAGAGTGCTCTCAAAGTTCCTAAGGTGTCTGCTGAAAGAGCTCTATTGTGCCTCTGAGCTTGTTTTCTGCCTCATTTTCCCAGAATAAGGTAGCTCTTTAAAAAATGAGGGGAGTATATTCAAAAAATTAGAAATGGCTCTTTGGAAAAACGGTAGAAAAGATAAAAGATAGCAGTGTGTCTAAACTACTGGTGTGCATTCCATTGCTGTTCAGCTTCATAATTTGACTTACTTTGAGCAGTGGCATATGAACATAAGGCACAGAGCATTAGTGTTCACCCTAGGTCCTAAAGGCATTCCATGATTCTACTTAGTTCTCCAGTTTCTGAACACTTTAGGGAGAACACAACTTAGTTATCTGCTGCCCTTTCAACCTAAACCTCAGAAGGAGACATGAGAAATAAAGCAAATTCTGGAGCTAAGCCAGCTGCCTTACACATCTGTTCCAACTGAGTAATAGAAGCACTAACCATGACCTTGCAGTGACACCCTGGAATCCTATGTTAGTTTTGTCTGGAAATGGTCAAACTTTCAGAGAACAGTAGAAAGGTGAGGTGGTCCAGGGCAGAATGTTGCCAAGGTGAAGCTAAAAGGAAAAGAGAATTAAAGGTGATGGCCAATTGCTACTGGAAAGGTGAATGTTAAAAGTCGTGGCTGAAAAGGAAAGGAAAGGAAAGCAGAAGTGCAGAGAGCTTGAGGCAAAGCCACACCATGCCGCCTTCCCTTTACTGCTCACCTCAGTCGGTGGAAAGACTAATTGTCAGTTCTACTTTTCACATTTAGTCTTTGCTTCTGAACTTTATTCTCCTAACTCGGGCATTTAGTAAGTGATTTGTACTCAGAATATAAAGATAGCAGCTCAGCTTTCCTAAGCATGATGTTAAACCAGACACTATTAAGACAAAAAGAGCCCTGTATTCTGATAACTCTGGATGACTTTACTTTCGACGGCTAGCTACACAGTGTCTCCTACCCACACATGCTCTTCTGCAGTAAGCCACTGAATGTCCCTTAAAGGACCACATACATAAACCTCTCCTTGAGTCTTGGTGGCCTTTGGATTACTTTGTACAATTGGTTGTGACTGAAATTGTGAAATGGATTTCTATTTAAAAAGCCACATTGCTTTAATATCCAGCAGGATGATTTGCTGCCTGGAACTCTGTGGAGAAGTGGAATGCTACAGATTAAGAACCAAAATTACCCCGGGCTATCTTTAGTCTCCTTAATAACCATTTACTGCCAACCTCTTTATCTGACCTAACAGAGTGGTGACTGTTACTTACAGCCTTCGGAATGCATTGTTAAATTTAGCAGACTACTGTCTTGACCCACCCTGAATCTAAGAATGCTTTCGCTTCTGAAACACACAGAAGAGATTTCTCTCTTCTACTGTAAGCCACCTTAAGTCTCCACCCCCACCTCCTTACTCTAGGGTGGTAAGGTCATATACATCCATAGAATTATAAATCCCTGGCTTTGTATGCTGGCAGTTACAGCAGAATTTGATATATGTGTGGGTTTATGACTTTCTTTTGTTCTGTAACTATAAAAGCTCATGTGACCCCGTCGACAATGGAACATGTTGTTTAAGGTAACCTTAATCTGTGTTCATAGACCATGGACACACTTATTTAGCTTAGAATATACTATCTTCTACCTCCTTGAAGAAACAGGAGTATTTTGTGTCCACATAAGACCATGGGACTTGAATTTTTCACTCTCCTGATACTGCCTCTTGGGGTATTCCTTCTTAGCACATAGATATTAAAGTGCTGAAAAGTTTTAGAGATATCACTTATGGACGTTACTCAACCATCTATGGAAATCCCCAGTTTTATATCATTAAAGTCCAAATACCTGTCATATGGCTGAAAAAAGACTATGCGAGAGTTCAACCATTCAACAATATTAGTCTAGTTAGCAAGTCCCTACCTAGGTATATGGGTCAGGCCAAACCTCCTGCATCTGCTCTGACAAATTCCAGTTCCACGGGTTTCATAATCATCAGGAAATGATGGTTTTGTTATGTTATGGGGTTTGGGTTAGTGTTTTGCTATCTAGAATAATCTGACCTGTGCTAGCATGCATCTGTGTTAGGTGCTCCCACAGAACAGAAAAAGTCATGGATCTATATATAACTAAAGAAACATGTGTGGTGGTCAAGGGAGAATTAGGGAATGAAAGAGATAAATACAGATCTTGAGATACACCAAAAACATGCATATGACTTAGATGGTGTATCATGGTGTCCCTTTATTTGTTTCCTGGGGCTGCCACAATGAATCATTACAATTTGTGGGCTTAAAAGGGAAAAACTGTATAACTTTACAGTTCTACAGAACAAAAATCTGATCTGTCTTATGACTGAAATCAAGGTATAAGAGGGCCACAGTCCCATGATCAACTAGCGTATAAGCTCCATGTGAACACATATACACATTTGTATTCATACATAGAAGTTTAATTAGAGTTGATCTACACAATGAATAATATCCCCCCACCCAGAAGCCATAGGTTGCTGAATAAAAGGCCCAATCCTAATGGGCTCCAGAAGTGACCTGGAGATGCAAAATAATACAGGCCATTACTATTGCTCTTTGTTTTTTACCAGAACTTGATGGTGAGACCCTTTGCTGAAGACACCACAGACTTTGATTACAGGACTTGTAGAAATGGTACTTATCAGTAAGCTTCCTCCCTACCAACTAGCTTTCATATGTGCTCTAATGACCCACATGGTGAGATATGAACTTGTGTTTAATACTGGCATAAATGTTATGGGGTTAATCAACCACTATCTGAAGAGATTTACCACAGGAGGTAAGCCCTGCTTACTATAAGTCTGACCAAGAACTCATGGTTAGTGAGCTCAGAGGCCCCTGTGATGAACCTATTGCTATTATGAACCTAGTGTATTAGTGTAAATACACTATTATATATACTATTCTATATAGTATAATATACTATAATACTATTACATTATAAATAGATAGTATCAAACTTCCCTCAAAATTCACATCTCTGTATCCATAGATGACTGCAGCTGTCTGTCCTCTTTGGAGAAGTTTCTTTGTGCAGTAGATGATGATAATACAGAATACAGGTACTACAGAAAAACACAGATAATACAGAAAAAGTGGTACTTAGAGTAAGCAGGGAAATGCAAATCAAAATGACCCTGAGATTTCACCTTAAACCCACCAGAATGGCTAAGATCAAAAACTCAAACATGCTGGAGAGGTTGTGGAGAAAGAGGAACCCTCCTCCATTGCTGGTGGGAATGCAAGTTTGTACAACCACTCTGGAAATCAACTTGGCATTTTCTTAGACAATTAAGAATAGTGATT
>CM053766.1:73622660-73646214 GCA_028658305.1 Pachyuromys duprasi
TATATGTGTAGTATACATGTGAGCTTGGAAGTGTTTTCAGTTAGGAAGAGGCATGGGACCTGGCAGCACCAACTTTCTAACAAAGGCTGGCACAGGTTTTTAGTCACAATGGATGTGACCATGACCTCTCAACATTTCTAGTTACAAAGAAAGCCTAAGGGAGCTGATGTCAGCTCCCACATCTATGCCTGCCACTCCCTGCTTGGAAAATTCCATTGTTAGTGAGAACAGGGCACAAGCAACTGACCACGTAGCCCTGTCCTGGTGGGGATGCTGGGGCAGCTGTTCTAGGTGGATGCTGGTGGCCTTGATCAGGAAGCTCAGCCTCCTGTCTCTTTTCCAGCCAAGCTTGATACCCAGCCTCTAAGAAAGGCAGGAACACAGCAGGTGTGAGAGCAAGGGGTGTTAAAGCGATACTGTTTACTGCATACATGAAAGCTCTTGTACCTTCAAGATGGAGAAAAAGAAAAGTAGTTAACTGCTCCGTGCTACAGCCCTCTGCAAAACAGAAGAAAGTTCACGTTCCTTCCATATGTTATAGAATTCCAAAATTTATGAGCTTAAGGGGACTCTTGTTCCAAATCCCATGCCCCTCCTTGGTCTTACATTCCTGAGTTCATGCTTCCTTTATGTGTCATTTAGTTTTCAGCACTAGCAAACCTTTTCATTCATATATGTGTATGTGTAACAAGAGAGAGCTGTCTGGAAGGCTCTATTCACCATTATTTAAAGTTGATTTTTTTTCTCCTTCATGACCTCTGTCAAGAACAGAACTAACGTTTATTTTTCTTTTCCTAAGTAGAAGCCACTTTGAGATGAATGTAGTCAAGTTCTTCCCCAACACACACACACACACACACACACACACACACACACACACACGCAAAGCCCATCCATGTCATCTTTTTGAAAGCCAGGAAGAGGGGAGTAGATGATATGTGTGGATCAATGCTGGTATGAACTAAATCCTGAGAAAGTAATCATTTTATTAGTCACTGTAAGTCACATTTACTATAAAGAACAGGAAAACAAAATGATGGGGGATCTAGGAAGGGTTGGTCTTGGGGTTCTGTGAGACTGGCTAAATAAAAAGGTACCTATCTAACTTAGGGTTTTAAGAACCAATGTTTTGTCAAGATTTCATATTGTTTTCCTGCATTGTAGTACCAGAATCTATTTATTTTCCTCTCATTTTCACAATAATCTACATCAAGTATATGGTCATATAGAATATAGTGACAATAAGTCTAAAGAGAAAGGAGGAAAAGGAGGTATTGAAAAAGAAACATGACACCAAGATTTTAGATACTATTGTATATATGTATGTGTGTATATCTATATACATATGGGTGTGTCAATGCTGAAAAGCCTTGTAAAGCAGGAACAAGAATGACAGTGGTGTGGAGGAGAAGTGAATAAAAGGAAATGTGTTCTTAGAAAGAAAAGTCAACAAGAACAAACGGAAGCCTCACTGCTTGTAGTTACAAAAACTGGGACTTTCCAAAGGTTTTAGGATTTTGCATTGTCACAGCTGAGCTGAGAAGCAGCTGGGATCAAGTGAGGAGAACAGTGGCTGGTGGTTCATAAAGTATGCAACAAAAAAAAAAAAGCATTCACAGAAAAAGCGCGCAGATTCGATGGCCCCTACACCGGGAGAAAAAAGGGAATCACCCTGTTTCTCTTTTACTAATTACTGCATGCCAATAATTGGCATTCAAGTCTATGTCTCTGAAAAGTTTTAAGCATCTGATTCTGCTAATTGATGGAATCCTCAACAAATCCCAAAGAATATGTAGAATGATTCCTTTTTATAGTTCAGTGTTCTATTGCTGTGAAGAGACAACATGACCAAGGCAACTCTTATTTTTAAAAAATAAATTAAAGCTAACTTACAGTTTCAGAGGTTTAGTTCATTATCATCATGGCAGGAAACATGATGGCTCACAGGCAGGTATGACGCTGAAGAAGTAGCTGAGCGTTCTAATCCGGATCCATGGGCAGCAGGAAGGGAGAGGCTCTGGCCTTGGAATGGGCTATTTGAAACCTCAAAGCCCACCGTCCAGTGACACACATAAGGCCATCTCCTAAGTCTTTCAGATTGTGCCACTTCCTGGTGACAATCAGCTGAGGCCCAGGGATCCTCAGTCTTCTCTACTATGCTGCTTACTGCTTCCATCTTTTCTCTTTTTCTTCTCTCCTTTCTTGTAGGGATTGAAACCAGGCAGATATGCATTCTACCTGGATCTCCAACTCTTTAAAAAAAAAAAAATGTTTCTCTGAGACAAATGATTTGGGCTGGTCTTAAACTCACCATTGTAGTCAACCTTAAACTCATGCTCCTCTAGCCTGGGCCTCAGAAGAAGGTCGAATTTCAGGCTCATGCCACCAGTCAAACCACTTAAACCATCTTTAAAGGTGAGATCTACATTGATTATCCCCTCCCCCATTTACTATTTAGCAGACTTCTGGCTTCTTTGCCTGATGCTGTTGTGTCAACAGACGTAAGATCCTTCAGAAGCATCAGCAACAGGCCTCTTGACTTCCCGGTTCTAGTGGCCTGCCCTTTTTCCTCATTCAACTTCCTCTTCCTGAGGTTTCATAATATTTATATTCCCTGTGTTGCTGTTCAACTTGCTTCTACTTTTTTCCCCCTCCATTCTTTTTGCCGACTCAGCCATTTTTTCCATTGTGGACAGCCATAGGCTTTATCTTTCCCTGTCCTTCTTCCTGATTACACTACTTAAAAAAGATGTCTCCGTGAGGCCAGACATGTAGGATGTATGGAAGGCTATCGCTTAGAATAGTCTTTAAGCTTTTCACATGTTTTTTTTTTCAATATTCTGGTTACTATGGTTTGAATGCTGAAATAACCCCCATAGGTTTGTGTTTGAACACTCACTTCCTCACTGGTGAGGCTGTTGTGATAGGTTGTGGAATGTTTGGAAGTTAAGATCTAGCTGAGAGCTAGATTAACTAGAAGCAAGTCTTAAGGCCGAGCCCTGCTTCTGGGCCTGGTCTGCCAACTGTGAGAAGCCTCACACACACACACACACACACACACACACACACACACACTTTGCCATGAACTCTGCCTGCCCTCACCAGGGTGACAGGCTGAAACTATCAGCCAAAACATATCCTTCCTTTCCTTAAGTTGCTTCTGTCAGGTATTTGTCATAGTCATGAGGAAAGAAACTACTACTTCAGTTATCCTGGTACATTTGGTTCAAGGAAGAAGCAAAAGATGCACTGCCCAATACTTCAATGCCTAGCGAATGTGATCAAAACCCTTTAAGAAGTCACAGTTCATTCCTGCATCCCTACTCCCAAGGGCTATGCATCCTTCTCCCCACCTTCCAAAATAGCTCTTGCTCCAAATAACTACCTGCTCCAATACACACACACAAACAACCAAACCAAAACCAAACCAAACAAACAAACAAACAAACAAACAAAAACGCCTCTTTTAATTGCATATATTTAAAATAATGGAAAAAGAAACTGGAAAGTGGGGGAGAAAGAAATAATGGCAGAGAGAGTGTGTGTTTCTGTGAAGCAACTGTTGGGGGGACACAAAAGGATCTGTAGCCTAGGTTCCTGATCACTATGGAGAAGAAGCTGGGACTTCACTGAAGGCTGAGAAGTCCAGCATCTTTTGGTGTGTGGAAGCAAGACACCACCAAGGAATAAGGCAGACTTGACTACACTAAGTGAGAAAGGAGGGCTTAGATTCGTGGCCTTTAGTTGTACAAGAATGCCCCTTCTTTGATTCTTTCCATTGAGAAATCACACTAAACTGCCTTATTAACTGCTATTATGCCAACAGGTGCATGCCGTCAGATAGCCCCCGAATGGCAAAAGCACTCCCTAGAGGCTAAGCCCCTTCTTACTCCAGGTGTAGTTTCTCCCTTAATTTTTACAACAAGCCCATGTAGCAGGAGCTTGAAGTATGTTTTATTTGCAAGGAAGAGCAGAATCTTGTCAGGAAACGAGAAGAGGAATTTTATCTAGGGTCATCTGCCACTTGCACCCATGTTCTTAAGCAATAGTGTTGCCTCTAAATGTGAGGTCCAGGCATCATTTGTCATCAGAGAAACGTAAATGAAAACCACAACAAGACACGGCCCTGCACGCGTTAGAACAGTCGCAGCCAAGGCTGGCAGCGACACACACACCGGGATGACGAACAGCTGGAACACTCCTATGTTTCTGGAGAAAGGGGAAAAATGCTAAGGAAAAAAAAAAGTTGAATGGCTGTTCAGCAATCACTAATTAGCTTAATACATATTTGTGCTTTGGCATTCAGAATCTCACTCCTAATATATTTACCCCCCCAAATCAAAAATTTCCATGCAAATATCTCTATAATAATGTCCACAGTGGCTTGAATTGTGATGGTCTCCAAAAGGAACAGTTTAGGTGTGAAAAGACTGGAAAAACCAGTGTCAATATGCATTATTATTGGAATGTTTAAAAACACAAAGAAACTGAATTAACCCATACATGCATGGCATAAATGCATCTTTCAGATCCATCATTGTGAACAAAAGCCAGTCACAATAGAGACTTTGCTGTGATTGCATTCCTATAAAATTCTCAGAGTAAGAAACCTAAACCATGGCTTTGCAAAAAGGAAAGTGAATCATGAATCTGTGGCAGCTTCTTCACAAGGTGAAAGGGTCTGGCTTAGAGGAGATACAGGAGAACTTCCTTTCATCAGAAAAACTATATATGAAATATATATTATATAATATATACATAAATATATATGAAATATAAATAAATATATATGGAATATATATTTCATGTCTTGATAAATTGAGGGTTGCATAATTGCACGCAGTCAAAACCAAAGCTAAGATCATTGTACCTTAATGTATATGATTTTCACCTCAAAAAACAAAACAACAACAACAACAAAAAAAAAAACAACTGAAGAACTTAGAGCTATGGAGATAATTGGGTCATGAAATACTTGCTACACACTCACAAGAACATGAAGTTAACCCCTAGCACCTACGTGCAAAAAAGCCAGGTACAGCAATTCATGCCTATAAACCACCAGTGAGTTGGACACGAGGGGACCCCTAGACCTTGCAATTTGTAATATGTCCAAATCTACAAGTCCAAGGTTGAGGAAATGAATCTGAATGAAAAATAAGAACGTGGCCAGACATGGTTGTGCATACCTTGAACCCCAGCACTTGCTTGCAAGGCAGATTCCTGAGTTCAAGGACTTGTACACATAGTGAGACTCTGTCTCAAAGAAACAGAGAGAGAATGAGACAGACAGACAGATAGAGTTTTCTTCTATCACAGTTTCAACTGAATTTCACCCACAATCACATACACTCCGGAGAGGCTTCTGAATCTCAGATGAGATTATAATCCCAGCTAGGTGTGCCATGTGCCTGGAATTCCAGAACTTTGGGGGTACAGGATGGAGAATGAGGTGTACAAAACTGCCTTCACCTACAGAATAAGTCTGAAGACAGCTTGGGCCACCTAAAACACTGGAAAACTCAGAGCACACTTGACTGCCTATTGTTTCAAGCCACATGTAAAATAGGTTAGAAATGAAAGAACACTTTTTCTCCTTCTCGTCTCATTCCTTTCAATATTCCAAGCACTCTGACCTTTTCTCCTTTCTCAGTTTCCTAGTTTAAATGTTCAGCAATGTGGCTCTTCCAGAGCCATTCCCATCAATTGGAACCTCTCTCTCTTCTTTGATACTCATTGATTCTGCTGCTGCCTCCAGAGCAACTGAGCTCTTCCTGTCTCAGAGCCTTGCCTAATTAACAGTGGAGCCCTTTCCTCCTTCTTCTCTGTCCTCTCTCTACCTGCCTCTCCCTGAGTTATACCAATATATATTATTTATATATCTGATATGTTATTATATATAATCAAAGTAATGTTCATACTTCTTAAACTAAGACATTGCTTATTACCCAGCAGCCTCTCAGCCACTCTGTAAATAGTTAACGGGCTCATAGACACACTGTTTCTCACTAAAATGCTGCTGGGGTTTATTCAGTATTTGTCCTCAGAGCCCTGTATAGCTGCTGTACAATGAATAGGGCATGTTTCCTGTCAGTCCTCAGAGGAGCAAGAGTTGCATACCACCAAAATTTATGAAAACGTAGCCTCTGTCTCATATACTCTGTCAGCGAGTTCAGGGGCTTAGACTCAGGAAGGCTCTGAAACCTGGTATCCGCATCTCTTCCAGCCTCAGTGTGTATCTGAAGGAGCAACATCTTCTCATCATTATCAACAAGACAGGAATAAGAAAGGAGGGGGGTGGTGCTTATCATTCTGGTAGTTGGCATAAGTGGCATTCCCAACAATCCATTATTGTTTGCGAGGCAACTGTCAATGAAATGTGTGGAAATGATCAGAGGAAAAGGCAGGTCACAGATGGGGAGGGCTGTTGACAATGTTAGCTTTGTTCTGAGCCTCTAGATGGCAGGGTCAAGGGAGACTCCAGCACATTTTTAATTGATGGAATGTGTGGTGCAACTTGAAGTGGTCAGCCCAAAGGTTAGTGTGAAACCCAAGGAAACTGTCCTGCCACTGCGGGTGTGAGCTCTCACCACAGGCAGCTGCCTTGTGCTGTGAGTCAGAGACACCCACATCCTGTTTCCTCTGGCTCACTCTTGTTCTCCTTTTAAGAGCTATATCAAAGAGATGATGCCTTATGTCTTCAGAAGACATCAGTTACTTTTAGCAGGAAGAAAATGCATGTGTGCTTTCTGCAGAAGTCCACCAAATGTGGGCCAGCCCTGCCCCCCACCCCCCCACACACCAGCATGTTTGGAAGCCTGAGCCACAGAACAAACAGTAATTCTGAACACTAAATCATTTGGTATCAATTAAACACTGTTCCCTTTGAAGAAATGACATCTATTTAGTTTGAGCTAATATCATTCAAGTAAACTTACAAAGAATTATAAAGTGCTTATTAATATTAGCCTTGACTTTAACTCTAAACCAATTAGACATTTTGTTCTTGCTGACTCTATGAGCTTACAAAAGCTTATATTGTGGCTATAAAATCCTGATTATGTTTGACGAGGTTCCATGTTTTTAAACTTTATCCATTTGCTTTCTACGGCTAAAATAATAACCAGACCACTAGATTAATGTAGTTCCTCATATTCACTCTTTTTTTTTTAAATTGAAGTTCTTACTTCTGGAGGGAAGAAGAGAAAAGGAAAGACAGTTTAAAAAATGGAATTAAATCAAAGCTCAGGAGAAATATACTCCATTTCTCTAGTTTGAAATACCCATTCTGTTCATGTGGCTTTCAGTCGCTTACAGATAAAATCTGTCAGCTTCCTGGTGATCTCGGTACTAGCCACAGAAAAATACCTCACTTGGAAATCATTTCACAGGAAGATGTAAGGACATGATTCTCAGGCTCCTTTGAAATTGTTGGAGCTACATGGCTTGGAGGTACATTTGTTGGAGACACATGGCTTTACAGAGATACCTCCACGTTGAGAAGTAAAAAGGCCCCTGATATTCCTGAACTACTGCAGGCCTCTGCTAATATTGCTTTCTCACCTGTCTGACTTTCTTAAGCCTGGCCTGTTTTATTTTTCAGCCCTTGAATCGCCCTCCTATGCTAGCTTCCTAGAATAAAGGCACTGCAGAGTTGGGGCTAGATGTCAGAGGTAAGATAGTGTCTCGCCCCATTTCCCAAAATGCTCTCTTGGTTTCAGGTGGTAGATGCTCATGAAGCTAGTACTGACTTTCCTCATTAAATACAATGAGAAACATAGTTTGTAAATCCGATAGGATAGAAGGATAGAAACCAGTGTGTTAATCATCAGTATACTAGGGTCAACTATTTATTCAACTCTTAAGGGAAACAACTTAATTATAGTGCATAAGAATTCAAGGAAGCCACCAAAAAGCATTTAAGAAAAGACTTTTGGTGGATTACATTGATGAATTTTTGTATACTGAAGCACCCCTGCATGCCTGGGATGAAATCTACTTGTTATAGAACACAATATCATTAATGCGATCTTAGATTCAGTTTTTGAGTATTTTATTAAGTATATTTTGTTTTAATGTTCATAAAGGAAATTTGTCTGAAGTGGCGGGGACCTAGACCCCCTGCTCAGATGTAGCTCAGTCTTCATGTGGGTTCCCAAGTAAGGGGAGCAGGAGCTGCTTCTGTCTTGAACTTAGTTGCCTGCTCTTTAATCAATTTCCTCTGGTGATTCAGCCTTGCCAGGCCACAGAGGAAGAAGATCCAAGCAGTCCTGATGAGACTTGACAGACTATGGTCAGATGGCAGGGAAGGAAAACTCCCTCTTTCAGTGGACTAGGAGCAGAAGATAGAGGGATAAAGGAGGGAGGGGGGACTGGGAGGAGACGAGGGAGGGATCTACAATTGGGATAGCAAATGAATAAATCATAAAAATTTTTTAAAGACTTTTGATAAGGCTCTCTGTAACTGCTCTTTAAATTGTTGAAACTGGACAACTCTCCATTTGGTTTTTATGTTCATACTTTATAGAGTCTTACGATTGTTTTCAGGATCACCAATATAAAAGAAGATATTAGTTGTTGGAAGAAAAAAGAAGACATAAAAGAAGTCATTGGAAGAGAAACTGTGAGATCAGATGGCTCTCAGTTGACCCTAGGTCCTCTACAGAACCCAGTTTACCATTTATTGTCGAGTATCAGTTTTCTCATCTAGAAAATCAGAATCATCATATCTGTTTTCTTACAAGTTGCTTGTGTGGGGGAAAGATGTCACATTTTGGATGTTAAAAGACCTTACCATGTTATCTGGCCTATAGTGGGCTTTGTGACTGGGCTTTGGAATATAGTCCCTAAGTAAACTGAAGTATATCCACTGAATGCTGTTGTTTTAATTGGTTATTAATATCTACTATTCATCTATATAATTTTATAGCAGTTATTATTTAAACCCACTATCATGCTAATATAAGATACAGACACCTGTTAGATTTTTAATACGCCTATACACTGGAGTGGACAGAAACTAACCCCTCAGTCTGTCTTATTATCTCCCATTTCCATGCCCTTTGACATTTTCTCTAATCACTCCAAGCTGGTCTATTCCCATTCAATAATAATATAAATACTTGCATATGCTTTCCATCTGGGCCCTTTTCACCAGGCACGGAGATACTCAGAGGGGGCTCCTACAGGTCACATGCATCTCTCCATGCTAACTCATGGTGACTCTGCTTTCTCTTCTCTTCTCTACCTGCCTCTCCTTCCTCTCTCCTCTTCCCCTGCTGTGATCCTCTGTCCTCCAAGCATGAGAACCTTAGCTCTGCCCTACTTCACTTCTGTCCTGCCTACTACCAGGGATTACTTGGAGGCAAGGTTACAGAGCATCACTTGGCATATGGGAGGGTCAGCTCCATAGAACAGTAAGAATCTCAGTGGGGAGAGGGGGAAGAAATTAATATCTGAATACAAAACAACAGACCATACTATAACTGAATACATGAATACAAGTAATATATTCATGTTAAGTTGTTAAGCCAGGTGACAGGGAGATTGGTACAAATTTTAAAAGAGAATGTTTTCTCTCTCTTAACCACCACGCCAATATCCTGAGGAAGCTCACAAAGGATACACATGCCATTGTGGTTTGAATATGAAGTGTTCCTCACAGGGTCATGTGTTTGAACACTTATGGCATGGTTCAGTGTTTGGAGGTGGTAGAGCGTTTGTGACTGTAGCCTAGCTAGCAGTAATGGGTCATTGCTAATAGGTCTTGAAGGTCATATCCATTTCTGGCTCTATCCTTCCTGATCTGCCAAGGTATGACCAAGCCATAATATACATTTCCTCCACCACAGACCACCACAGACCAATCTGCGGCAGCTGCCACACCCTCCTCAGCACGATGGACTGACATCACCTGAACCATGAGCCTAAACACATCTCCCACCCTCGGGTTATCCCTGTCCAGCAAGAAGCATAAACTAATATATGTGTGACTTGGATCCCATGACCTACAGACCCATAGCAGATAAGCCTTCTGTCTCACCCATCACTCACCTCACCCAAGGGAAGTGAGCTAAGTGTAGAAGCACTCTAGATGACTCGGGATTCTCCGGAGAACCTGAATCAAGAGGATGTCACATATAAGCAGAGATTTAGTTCCACAAATCTGCTCATAATGTCTGGCAAGGCTGAATCTACACTGTAAAACAGCAGGGTAGATATGCAGGGAAGAGCAAAGGCTGAAGTTTGAATCAGAAGGTTGTCAGCTGGAGAATTCCAAGTCTTTTTTTTTTTCTAATGAAGCTTCCACCTGATTGGATGAGACCTAGCCACATTACAGGATGGGAGGGCAATCTGCTTTACTCAATATGAACTTATTTACATGTCAATCTCCTCTAAAAATACTTTTAGAAAAGTGGCTAAAAATAAGGGCTAACTAAATGACTAGACACTCTGGCTTAGCCCCACTGTATTGGCTAGTTTTGTGTATCAACTTGATGAGAGTGAAAGGAGCCTCAGTTGAGGAAACGCCTCCATGAGATCCAGCTGTTAAGGCATTTTCTCAATTAGTGATCGATACAGGGGGGTCCAGCCCGTTGTGGGTGGTGCCATTCCTGGGCTGGTGGTCCCAGGTTCTAAAAGAAAGCAGAATGAGCAAGCTATGGAAACCAGCCAGTAAGTAGCACCCTTCCATGGTCTCTGCATTAGCTCTTGCCTCAAGGACCCTGCCCTGTTTGAGTTCCTGTCCTGACTTCTTTTCAGAGTGAACAGCAATATGGAAGCATAACTAAATAAACCCATTCCAGCTTGCTTTTTGGTCATGGTGTTTTGTCACAGCGATAGAACCCCTAACAAACACACCCACGGGTATAAAAAAGCAGCCGCCACACATTTCATAACATCTCCAGCAGACCACAAAGAGTACCATGATCAGGATTTTGAGTTTCAGAATGAGGCAGAAGTGTACTCAAACCCTGAACATTATGGATGGAAACAAGAGAGCACAGCATAAAATTGTGAGCATTGCTGAAAGAAGAAAATTAGTGATGCAGATGAGGTTCCAACCTGAGACATACCTAGCAGGTAGTGTGTGCATAGAAACTCAAGGATCCATTCTTTGTGAAAACAAAATAAGGAGTCCAGTTGAAAAAGGATGAGTGGAGAAGGCTTGTTACTTGGTACATGACTCATCTCAAACTGAATTTCCTTTAAGAAATGGCAAAAAAAGAAAAAGAAAAAAAGCTGTTGTTAAAGTAAATAAACACTCTAATTTTGTACTTCTAAAATGTGCCTCCCACCCAGTTCCTCTTCTGGGGCCTTTTCCCTCTTGTCTGTCACACACCGCTATTTTCTTTGTCACATTGAATTGCCAGATGTAGGTCAGTAGATGTCATAGACATAACAAAGAAAAGGAAAAGCTCTTTGTGCTTCTATCCTGTAAGCACAGAAATTACTCACTGTTTTGTTTTGTTTTTTTCTTCAGGAAAGAGGCCAAGTAAGTAAGCTGGGCAGCTGAACTTCTTCCCAAGTAGAACTAGGAGTGCTGATTCAAGTATTTGAACAGAGATGTTGTTCATGACGCTTTCAAAAGAGCTATGACTCTGCTCTCCACAATCTGATCTCTCAGCCCATAATTGCATGCACATACATGTACAATTCTTTCAACCACTGCAGAATACCCTAAGTGTGGCATGGTTCTTGTAGAGAAAATGTAATCGAGCAATATGGCTGTTCTGATCACATCCAAAGACCTTCTAGGTCTAAAAGATCTGAATGGAATACAGACACACCCTTAGTACACACCTTTAATCCCAAATAATGAAGGTTAAATTAGTTTATAGAAGGAAGCACCCATGTTGGAATGTGATGCCTATGAAGGGCAGACATAGTAATAAATCAGAGAATAATTTGAGAGAATGAGTCAAAAATAGGATACACCCAACTCTCAAGAGAACAGAGAGAAAAGAGAGGCAACATAAGATAGAGCAGGACAGAGAATAAAGGAGGAAATCGTTTTTACCAGGAGAATTTTACAGAGACAGGTAGAAGAAAGAACAAGCTAAACACAGGTAAATACAGAATGACCCAGAGAATGAGATGAAACCAGAAAATTAGAACAGATTGCTAGAGTTAGTTTGAGACCCAGCAGAGCAATTGAGTCAGAAGGTGAGAGAAGCCACTTTAAATCAGTCAGCTTGGAAAGAAGTTTGAGGCAGAACAACTGAATTGAACCAGCCAGGCAGAGTTCATAAGGAGCTAGAAAGGGTGAGCTAATTAGCAATACGTCTCAGGCTGAAAGCATTAGGCCTAGATTAGATTGTATGGAGGGTAGAAGCTTCCAGAACTAGGCCTAGATTTGTAGATGGAGGCGGAACGCCTCCAACAATTACTTCAGGAGAATAAAAGTTAGATTTACAATTCTACATAAATAAGTCAGCAGCTCTTATTGATATGTGCAAGTAACCATATATCCAATTCACACCCTTAGAAAATCAGTAACATGTTGGGGACAATCATGCAGAAGACATGTTTATTTTAACCTTAGCTCATTTGCTGTCATTTCAAATGAATATGGATATCACTCCTAGATTAAATAGTTCAATAAACAAATCATGATCATTCTCAGTAACTGTGAAGCACAAAATAGCTACATCTATCACATGATCAACAAAGACTACTAGAAAATCTTAAAATCAAAAACTGGAGCCAGAGCCTTATGACACATGACTGTTATGTGGTATAGTTAAAATGTATCTGAGTAAGACACGAGTCTCCGTCCTTGATCCTCCATTTGCTGTTAGTTATAAATAAGGCAGCTAACCTTTATGGGGCTCATTATTCATCCTGGGATCAGAATCCTTGCTACTGTCGTTTGAATGTGCACAACCAATGTCTGCTAGCAGGACTGACAAATAGTAGCTAGTATTTACTATGAACTTAGTACGTGTCAGGCACTATTAGTGTTCGTGTGTTTTCACTGTTTCTCACTTCATTTTCACAACATCACTCTGAAGGTAGAATTATTTTCCTATGACATGACAAAACTGAGATAAAGGGTCAAAGCCATGGTAGGCATCAAACTCAGACTTCAGGTCCAGGCATGCCAGTTCCCGATGTCTCCTTTTAATCTCTAGCACTTTCAGGTTAAGGACTTAAAGTATTGTTAAATTTGGAAAGCTTACCATGGCTCATTTTGCCAAAGAACACACAGAAATCAAGGGTACAATGTTGCCATCAAAATTATAGGCACAAGGTTTTTTTTTTTAAAAAACACATGTCAATAATTCTTCTCTGTGGAGAAACAATGACCATGAAGATAACTTTTAATGACATGTCAGCAAGAGCCAAGTGTGAGATTTTGATAGATACAGTGAATGTGACAAATTATAGCCCTGATGGTGGGAGAATAGTATACAGATAAGAATGGTTTAAAGAACCATGTGGAGATGAAGATTTTAGTTTTTAGTTTACATTTTCCCTATTTTATTCTACAAGTTTCTGGAGCTTTGAACTCATTCCAGAACTTAAGTTGAAAAGGCCACTGTAAGCGTTTGATTTAAGCTGGAGTCCAACTCCCTGGCTGATAGAAATTATCCAGCAGGACAGGCAACTACTTTATGCTTAGATTAAGAAATGGGCCTTGATTTTTCTTCCTGGCTATACTAGTCCGAGTCCTTTCTATATTTACCTGCTATCACAGACGCAACATCAATGAAGCAATGTCCTAGACACATTAAAAAAAAAAAAATCTGGTGACAAAAGTTGCCAGTAGTGAAATGTTGAACCCTAGAAAATATAAACTGGTTAAAATATTTTTTATTTCCTTTTCTGTCTGTTTTATGTGGTACTGAGGATAAAACCCATGGCCTTGTATGTGTTAGGCAAGCACTCTATGACTCAGCTCTGATGGTTGAACTTTTTATATTGTGAACAAGACTTAAAATAATCAACTGTCTTTTGATGTTATACAAATTGGCCCCCTTGGTGTTTTGGCCAATTCATTCTGGACAAAAAAAAAAAAAAATACTATATTCTGAAAAAAAATGTAACTCTCAGAAACGAGAAACAAATACCTGTTTCAATTTTAAAACTCAGGACAAAGACAATCTGACTGATATATTGTCTTATATGTAGAAGAAGAAGAAAATTAAATCAGTTACAATATAACAACACAGTTAAAAGTTTTTCTCTCAAAACTAAAATCCAGGGAGGGAAAAGGGACTTATGTTGGAATAGTTGATTAATTTAGTTTTTTAAATTATGTTTTTTTTCAGTTCTATTTCCAAAACAGGTGACTGAAATGCATAATACCTAATACTTACACAATTCACAACTTTACATAGAAACACTGAGGTACTCAAAGTTTCCTTCTGTTGAGAATCCTTTTTTTTTTAAACTATATTTATCACTGGGCCATGATGACCAGAAACTGAATTTAAGTCAAACTGACCCAAGTCTGTAATCGGACTTCTGAGAGGAAAGTGAGAGCGTGGTAACCGTTAGTACCATTTCCCAGAAGAATAGCCAAGCTGTATTTATCTCCAGACTAATAGGGAATAATTTGGGAGCCATGTTCTTGATTTCATCACTCACCAGGGCAAGATTTCCACTTGGTCACATGTGCAGTTCTGGCAAAGTTATGTGTCCTATGTCTTTAACATTCATAATATAATGAGAATAGCTTCTTGATTAAATTCCTAATATGGGTAGGCCATTAGATATCTCTTCCCATGTTCCAGACAGGTTTAAAAAAAGAAAAGAATCCAATGACAAAAACTTGCATGTAGTGAAATGTTGGACCCATTTCCTTTTCTGTTTGTTTATGTTTTACTGAGGATGGAACCCATGGTCTTGTGTATGTTAGGCAAGCACTCTACGGCTGAATCTAAAATCTTTATAAGATCTTAGGAAGAAATCACAGTTTCCTCATTGTACAGGCAGGTAAATAAACTGAGGTTTTGTGAATCTGCATAACTATCTGACTGGTGGTGTCTGCCTCAAGATGATTACAGCCACCATTCCAACATTCCAAAGTGAAATGGCTTGAACCTGGGAGCACCTCATAGCATAAAAGGTAAAAGCTCACTGCACCACACAGTGGGCCATCTCAATTCACCGACATGTTATCACTTATTTGTGGTTTCTGAGGAGGTGAAAAATAGTTCTGATAAACCAGACGTGGCACTAAGCGTTTCAAATATATTCTTTGATATGTTGCGTGGGAATGTTGAGACCTTAAAAATATGCTTTAAAGAAAACTTTCCGAATATGATATAAACAATTGACCTAAAATTTGAACTTCTGCAATTATTGAACAATCATTGGTCACTGGCTGTGAAAGAAAGGTGTAAACAAGTTTGTTCCTCAGTCAGAATTCAGTGACTAAAGCAGGACTTACCAGAGTAGGGATTTGCTATTCACAGAAAGACAGGTTATGACTGCATAATGGAATCTGCCCAGGATGCAAGGCAGCTGCTTAGAGTCCTCATGTAGCAAACCTCCATGCTTTCCCCACAAGTCCTATAACAAGATGGGCTATCCCCTCTCTTTGAGAAAACCAAAGGGATAGAAGCATGGGAATGTACTAACTTCCAATGAGCTATGTGTTCTTTCAAAACAACGCTGTCAGCCAGTTTCACACGACAGCCCTTCCCAATGAACAGTGCGGTACCGTCTATCCATTTCCTATTTGGATCCACTCATTTCTTCCTTTTTCTTCATAGCCTTTGTTAGACCTCGAACTGTGTCAAACTGGTCTCATAAGAGTCTTCAGGTGCTGTGGTGGTTGTCTTTTTATATAAATTACTTAAATAAAGGGAAAACATGTCTTCAAATCCCTGAAACCATTAATATTCACGTACACATAAAGATGCAGAAGCAAATGAAAAAGACTTTAATCAGACTCAAGCTGAGACGGCTGTGAAGTGTTAGGCTGACAAGAGAGTATTTTTTCTAAATTTCATCTAACGCTTTTTATGAAAAGCTTTTGAAAAAAAATCCGTTCCCTATAAATCCAAGCAGTGAATAATTATCTTTATTTTGAGAATGTGTAACTTAAACACAAAAAAGTGTCCAAAGATTTTAAAACAGTAGAAACATTTTTGTCCTGCTTCTAGAATATACTCTAAGCCTGCCTTAAAAGATTTCTGTTTGGCAGCCTATATTTGAGGGCTTGATTTAATAGCTCAGCTTCTGAAACTGAAATATAACGTTTAAATCTTAGCCTGCCATTGAGAAATTATTCGGAAATACAATTAGTGTAACGGTGACGGATAAGCTCATTCCTGTCCAACAAATAGTTTCTCAGACTTAGGAGACTAGTTTTTGTTGTTGTTGTTGTTGTTGTTTTTTAAGTTTTAAATATCTCAAAGGCCTGCCTCAAATTTTGAGCTTCCTATGTTTTCATTTTAATCAAAAGAAATGTACCCTGGCACACTGCAGCCCTCAGACGCCACACCACGGTTTTGTGGGATAGATGTTATGGGAATCACATAAAGTCTGCCAGGTTCCCATTATGAGAGGTTTCTAGAAAGAGGGCTTTGGTTAAGCTGGCCACATCTGTACTTAAGCCTTTCAATTGTGGGGAGAAGAATTTGTATTGTTGCACTTACCTGACCATCTTATCAAATTTTTAAAGCCTTTTTAAATTTTTCCTTCATTTTTTTTCTCATACAGTATATTCTGATCATTCTTTCCCCTTCCCCAACTCCTCCCAAAATCTCCCCTCAACTCCCTCCCTACTCGAGTTCATGTTTCTCTTTCTAAAAAGGAAAAGGAAAGGGAGGGGGCAAAACCAAACAAAAAAACAAACCCCAGAAAGTCCACTTTGTGCTGTTCTAGTACTCCAGGGCCTGGGGCCTGCCCTGGAGTGTGGGTGATTGACCTTGTACCGCTTCATCAAAGGAAAGCAATTGTCCCTTCCCACCAGGTATCAGTTTCAGATGGCATCTTAGTTGGGGTGGAGGGACACTTCCGTCTCCTCCCTTTATCAGTGCTGCCCTTTTGTGCGGTTTGAGCTGTGCGGGTCATGTGCACGCTGACACAGTCTGACGTATGTGCATCAGCCTGGATCATGCTGCTTTCTTGGAATCGTCCACCACCTCTGGCTCTTAATAGTCCTTGTGCCTTCTCTTCTGCATGACTTCCTGAGACTTGAAGGGAAGGCTTTGATAAAGACATCCCATTTGAGGCTTAGGTAAAAGCCAATTTAAAAAACTAAATCAACTACCTCATTTTTTCAAACCACATTCATACCATTGAAAGCTTAGAACCATCAAGATTTTTGAGCTCCTCTCAGCTGTAATTGGCAAATAGGGAAAGCAGTTTTTTATAAATCCATTATAAATCAAAGACTTCAAATGGTTTGTTTTCTAGATTCTAAGCAAGCAAGAGCCACACATGAGTGTCCTCTCCTAGGCTCAGCCCCAAGGGGATCCATTACATAAAAAGGACTACATGGCTCCTGTGTGTCCTAAGAAGGTAAAAATGGGTCATTTTCTCAGTGTCCGGGACTACTGCCCACTAAATGCCTCCCAGACCATAAATGTAAGTGAGCTATTGATCCAGTTTTCCTGAGCTGGAATGCTGATGTGATTGCTGAATGGTTGGATTTTTTTTCTAATCTGGTATTGCTAATGTTTACTTAGCCTAACCTGTCTAGTCTCTGAATGCAAGGAATTTTTAGAAACACAATGACTTGCTCAAGCAAGAAAGCACTGTAAAAGTAAAGTAACGGCACCGATCTACGGAATGCCATTTGTGTTTGGGCTTCATGGAGTAAACAGCCCATGTTTCTATCCTTGATCTCTGTGAACAGAGGGAAAAAATAGTGTACAGCCTTGACATTCAAAAGGGCTTCTACGTAGTCTTATGTAGGGTAAAGTCAGGATTTTCCAAAATATCAACTGCTTAACTTTAAACTATTTTACTCTGCTGGGCTCAATAAAACATTCTGTGAAGTTCCTTATTTCCAAGAAGCCAGTAGACTGGGTTTCTGGACCTAGAATATGTGTGAAAAAGCTAGAATTTGCCAAAGGGAATTTGCTGCTTTAAACTCTGCTCTGATTATTAAATGCCTAATATTTAAAGTCTGCTGTATGACACCATTGTTCTGGACATCTTGACATGTTTTAGTTGGGTGAATGTCCTATAGATATTCATGCTAAGTTCCAAAGTTTTCCCAAAATAGAAAAAATATCCAGAAGTAAATATACCACTGTGTTTGCATTATACCCATGATTCAGAGCATCAGGAGGAGGAGGAGAAGGGGGTGAGGGGAAGGAGAAGAAGAGGAAGAAGAAAAAAAAAGAAGGAGAAACATAATTGAAGTCAATTTAGCTTCATGTGAAAGCCTTAATCAGGGCATGGATAGACACTGGAGATTTCATTTTTGGTAAATACAGGAATGTCAGGGAGAAGAGAGATTTAGGGGTACACACTTCCTGATTAGTCAAAAGATGCTTAAGATAAGTTTTGTTGTGTACAGCACAAAGGAGTGTTTATCATTCAGGCTAACTGTTGCTTCAGGCTGTTCATAGGATTCCTTATAAGATAAGAAACCTTTGGTATTTTGCCTCTCTGAACCAAGCATCTAAATATAATTCAAAGGGGAAAAAAAGAAAATCCAGTCTTTCCTTTCTAATGTCTATGAACTGAGTAATGAAGATTAGGATGGCAAATAAAAAGTGGAAAGTCCATGTTCTAATTGACCATGACTTAACCTTGAGACTATTAATTTTCAAAGGGAAATTATAAGAACTTTAAAAACAGCAAAAATATATCATCTATGCATTAGGGTTCCAAGCTCAACGTATATCAAGTGCGGGGACATTAACTTATAAATATTGCACTTGCCCAGTACATGTTGAAACCCAAAATCAGTTCCTAGAACCTACAGTGTATGTATGCTTGCCTCTTTTTTTTTTCATAAGAAGACCTGTACTTGAAACACCTCTTTTGTGAATGAAATGAGATGGCAGGTGTGGAAAGTCCTTTGTGAAATGCAGACTCTAAATAAATATTATGAGAGAGAGAGAGAGAGAGAGAGAAACTGTTGGCATTACTGAGAACTAAATCACTTTTTATTTTAACATATAAAGTATTTACAATGATTCTAAGGTCAGAGTTTGACGTATCTCAGAATTCTCAGTTTTCTTTCACCCTAGGACTAATTATTCCCTTTTTCTCAACCCCAACTTTTGCAACCAACAAAAGCTCTAAAAAACTTTCCTTTTCTGCAATCAAATACAAACAACTGAGCTAAAAACACAACAATTAGCCATGTTTTTCCTCCTAGAGGAGTTGAAAATAAGTTTCAAACAGAAGAACCTTCACAGCAGACAGCAACAACATTCCAAAGCAGTGTGTAATAGTAATTGATGCATAATGAAATATACTTAGCTCTGATAGCTTAGGAGAGCCCTAATTATCAACGTATTGTCAATAGATAATGACGTTGTTCTAAATGTAGCAGGTGTCTAAAATACGTTTTCCTTAACATGAAACTGTGATGAGGTTGTTAAGCTAAGTGAGTGATATAACTATATGTATAATATGGATATATCACACTCTCTCCTCTCTCTCTCTCTCTCTCTCTCTCTCAAGTGCTAAGAAAGATTTAAAAAAATGAGAAAGATGAGGATCCCACATGCAAGGAAAGGCAGATAAACCTTTCCATTAGTAGCTGCTGTTCCAAGCACAAGGAACAAATTAAGCCTTCTTCGAATTGGTGTAGTAGTACTTGTGTTCTGATGGAAGCATAAGCAATACTAATTGAGAGACAGGGAGAGCAAGGAAGTCACCTTGGAGGGGGTGGAGAGATGAAGAGGGAGAGGGGTGGCCTGAGGCTTGGAGAGATAGTACAAGCTTAACAGGGAAACCCGGGATGGAGGAAAGATGTACTAAGGCAGAAACAGGAGAGGGACTGTGCCTACATGTGTTCTTGAAAAGACATGCGGCCTCAGAACCTCCATCTCTTTTACCATTAAAGAAAGTGGCAAAGTAAGAACATTAAGAAAAGAATATCTAACCACATATGGTTACTGAAAGTATATATGGTTACTCTGCTAGTTTGAACCCATTTTCCTATGTGTGTACTACAGATTTAAAACAAGCAGATACGTGTCATACCAGCACATAGGAGGCTGAAGTAGGAGGATTATTAGCTCAAGGGCAGCCTGAGCTCACATCTAAGACCCAAAGCTAAATAAAACTAAAGCAGGTTAAACTAAAGAATACCCTGCCAACCACAACTCACATTGAGAAAGTGAAGTATCTGGCCTATGCACAGCTCCCAATAAGCCATGCTATCGCACATCCAAAGACAACAGCCCTCGGCTGCCTAAAACATCAGGTACTTCCAAAGAGTAATTGTGGGAAACGTCTGGATGTAAGCAAAGAAAACTATGTTTCCTTTGAATACCACTTGGTACTTGTTTTAAGATGTCTAAACCTTCCCTCAGGTTGACAGGAAGCATAACAGCCCAAGTACTTAGCATTGGTGGCTTGATCTAACTCGGACAAACTGACATCATCTTAAAAGTTACAGCATGTCTTCATGACCTATGCATCTGACCTAGCCCACCTGACATTAACCTGTCCTAGGATAGTCACCCAGTGGGACATTTCAGAGAACTTCATCTCGTGTAAGAGGCTTTCGGTTGTGATACCCTATTGTATATATTATAAAATAAATGTCATAGCATTGTGTTTATATATGAATCATAAATTATCAACACATCAAGTTTGGCTAGAATGTTGGAAGAGAGAGTACACATGGACAAATGGCAGAAACTGAATTGCCAAGGCTTTTTTATTCATTTCTAAGCACAAATAACATTTTTCATTATCAATGCTTACACATATGAGTCATGCATCAATTGTTTCATA
Organism: Pachyuromys duprasi; assembly: GCA_028658305.1. NCBI lineage: Eukaryota > Metazoa > Chordata > Mammalia > Rodentia > Muridae > Pachyuromys > Pachyuromys duprasi. The sequence continues at coordinate 73,643,547 of CM053766.1, forward strand.
CACATAAAAAGAATATACTAGAGCAGATTGCTTTAAAGACAATTACATCTATAAGTCAATCAAAGGAGCATGTGAAGTAAGCAAGATGTTTGAGAGAGCAAAAGCTGTTGCTGAGCAAACCCGACAACAGAATTTAATCTTCAGAATTCACTGACACACTCTCCTAATCCTAACACTCCAGTGTCCACACAGGGAACATAGACAGAATTATCCAGAAGTTCACAAGATAACTAACCTGGAATGTGAAGTGAAGCATGGCAGAAGCAAGACAGAGAGACCTGACTCCCAAAAGTTGTCACATACAACTCCATACTTCTCTCCATACACGTGCTGCAATGTGCATGTGTGTACACACACACACACACACACTTTGGTAATAAATTTTTAAAATAACAAAATATTTAAAAGGCCACGTAGATTTAAGGCTAGAAATCAGAAAATATGTTTAAGATACATTAAGTAATTAAGGTGAAGGTTTTATTAATATTATATTCTAACCAACTAAGTGGCCAAATGAGGGTATATTTTAAACTTAGCAAACTTCAGTGGCTCACCTTAGGATATAAATATTCTTCTTCATTAAAAGTACTCTGTGTTGAGCAGAAGAAACAGCATCTACTTACATCTTCTTGAGGTTTAGAAAATAAAAGGTGCTTATTCTGCTCAGTCAGAACAGCCTGGCACACGGGAAACTGGGCAAAAACAAAAAAGGTAAAAAGCACCTAAAGTGTTGCTGTTCTCAACAGTGACACTCATAGTCACTGTAGCTTAGGCATCTTGACTAAACATGTCCACTTTTCCTTCTTTTCAGTTGCTCCTTCACTTCTGCACTTCGAACAAACTGCTCTTCTGGAGGTTTTGGCCAAATGACAGGAAATGATTACAAAACAAAATACTGAGTAATGTTGAAAATTAATGAGAAAACAGAGCACACTTTTCTGAAATATTTTATTATGAAAATAGAGAAGAGAGAAACTTAAACATCGGGCAGTTTTAATTAGAAAAAAAATCATACAAATTAAGATTTGCTTCTTAAAACAAGATTAGTTTTTAGAATTGCAAAGCCAGTGAACAGACGGTCAAGTATCTCATGAAGGTAGCCTTGCTTCCCTGAACATACAAACACACATAATTCTTCACTTTTCAAGTTTCCTTTACAATAGAAGGTAAGAAAAGAGGGATTCCTTTTACATGTGTGGTGGCTGTTTACACTGAGTTAGTCTGCAAGGATTACAGGAGAGATCTCAGTTCGAATTAAGACAGTACATGCTGTGACTATAACATTTCTCAGGGTAATTACTTCTATGTCACCTCTGTAGTCTCAGAAGTGCTTTTCAACATTTTGAATGAGTGTTGTTAGCATTCCTAATTTATAAACGAGGAACTAGGAATAACCAAAACTTACTGCACTGGCATCTGAATTCAGAACTTGTCCACACTTCTCCACATCACCGGGTCCTCTCAGCTTCCAGAAAATAGCCATTCTCTCATCTCATTTCATGAAACACAACTCTTGCAGGTTTGTGAAAATAGATAAGCTGACCTTGAGCTTATATATTAGACTTACTTCTCATATTCCCAAAATAAGTCATTTTCTCTTCCCAAAGTTTTCAACTTCCAAGATAAACCAAGAATCCTTGTCAAAGTTGTTTTCAAGTGAAACTTTTATGAATATGTATTTTGGTAAAACAAAATCAATTTCATGCATAATTAACCTTATGATAATCTGCTATCAATAGTAGGGTAAACCTTTGTATTGAATACCAGAGAACAGGCAGTCTACGGTGGCCATTTCTGATATATGTAGCCACTAGTCATATGTGCATGGTTGTTTAAATTTAATTTTTCTGGTTGTGCATGGTGGGACAAATCTGTAATCTTGGCATCTGTCATGTAGATGCAGGAGGACCAGTAGTTTAAAGTTATCCTTAGGCTAGCCTGGGTTACATGAGAACCTATCTCAAAAATTAATTAATTTTAAACAATTTTCATACATCAAAGATGTCAGCTGTTCCATCACATTAGCTGTATTTGAAGGACTTTATAGTAACATGAGGCTAGTGACTGCTGCCTTGGGTACCACCAATCCAAAACAACTTTCTCATTACAGAGATGTGCATGAACAAAGCTGATCTAATCCATCTTTGGGGGTAATGTCAGAGATGTGTGTGTGCAAAATGAACCATGACTCTACTTTACCAAATGTCCTAGGAAACCAAAAAATCAGTAATAAACACGGGTAAGTTCACGGATTCTCTAAATATTGGAAGCTTATCTGTCCTAATATGGCTGTCAATCAACCTGAAGGCCATTTGAATCATATATTGGTATATCAACAGCTACACACGATAGAACAGGGCTGAAGAGAGAGGGTCTATTTTCTCAGATTCTGTGACAGGGACATTTAATGAAAACTCTCAATGAGGACTTAAAATAGTCATCAGACAAAGTAGAACTCTTTCCCCAGAGCAAAGCCCATACACAAAGCCCTCAAGGTTGAAGGTGCAGCAGGAAATGCTTCCATCAGTACACCTGGGCATTTATGTTAAGGAACAGATGGTTGCCTTATCGGAATAAGTGACAAGAGGTAAAATGATTTTAAAAATAAATTTAAAGAAAAACCACATGAGAAAGCCTGGCTTTTTACCTAATTGTCTGCTGCAGATGG
>CM053766.1:73646314-73672058 GCA_028658305.1 Pachyuromys duprasi
GGAATTTTGAACAGTCTTCTTCTTCTTCTTCTTTCTTCTTCTTCTTCTTCTTCTTCTTCTTCTTCTTCTTCTTCTTCTTCTTCTTCTTCTTCTTCTTCTTCTTCTTCTTCTTCTTCCTCTTCTTCCCCGAGGAGAGCTCGTCCCAGGAATAAGTACCCCTGAGCCAGCCAACCCCGGGTAGCCACGTGGGAAGTGTGGATAGGTACACGTAAGAGAAGGCGGATCATCAGACACAGCACAACCAAATAAGGAGTTGTTTATCACAAGAGCACTCGCCATCAGGATGGCAGAAGGCGGAAACCGGCGCCATCTTTAAGGCGCGGCACATGCAGCTCTCCACAGAAAACCGACTTTTTCTCACATGGTATACCCTGATCATGGTTTCCCCCAGTTCCTCCCTGTCTCCCCTCCCTTCTAGGTCTACCCCCTTTATGTCTCTCATTAGAAACCAAGAAATCTTCTAAGGGGATATATAATATCATATCATTAATGATAAAATAAACACAAAAAAAACAAGAAAGGCACAAGAAACATAAATAAATGAAAATACCTACTTGTTTGCTCACTCGGGTATCCTATAGAATACATTAACCTGAAGTCATAATATACCCAAAGGACTTGTAGAAGAGAGAATGGAAGAGAGAGAGAGACAGAGAAAACATATTCACTAAAATTAAAGATTAAATTAAATTAAAACCAAACAGGCAAAATCCTGACATGACATTGTCAGACTAGGCACCTCCACACAGCATTGGCTTTGTTTTCTGTTGACCATCTACTGCTGGCATGTAGCGTACCCCTATAAGTAGTTTGTTTCCCCAGTGAGATGCCCTGAAGAAAATGAAATATTCATTGGCAAGTGGCTATCTATTGCAGCTTGCTTTGGGGGCATGTATCTACTTTTCCTTTCAGCTCTAGGACCACATCTGATGCAGAGCCATGAGGGCCCTATACATGCTACTGTGGTCTCTTGTGAGTTCCTATGTGCCCTGATTCTGTTGATTGTGAAGTCCTTGTCTCCTGGGTCTCCTCCAGCCTAGGTCTTCCACTCTTTCTACCTCCTCTTCCACAGGGTTTCCTGAGCCCTAAAGGGAGATCCCTTTTTAGGGCTTGATGTTTCAAGATCTTTCACTCTCTGCATGTTGTCTTGCTGTGGGTCTGTGTACTTCTTCCCATCTGCTGCAGGAGGAAGCTTCTCTGATGATGGGCCAAATATTCTATTTGTTAAAAAGCTAACCATGTCAAAATTAGTGTGCCGAGGTAGTCTGTTGATAATAGATTTTAAAAATGTCAAACACATGTGTTATTATCACATAATTCTGTGGATGTGATAATAAGGTTATGTGCAAGGAAAGCATTTGTCCTGAGGAGGCTTCTGTCCTGATTAGAAGAGGAACTTCAACTGGGAAAATGCCCCCATCATATTGCCTGTACACAAGTCGGTAAGGCATTTTCTTGACTGATTATTGATGGGGGAGGGCCCAGACCACTGAGCTGTGTAGGAAAGAAAATTGAGCAAGCCATGGGATGAAGCCAGTAAGCACTGTTCCCCATGGCCTCTGCTTCAGTTCCTGCCTGGGGGTTCCTGCCATGAGTTCCTGCTCTGATTTCCCTCAGTGACAGTGTATGACCTGAGAGTTGTGAGCTGAAATAACCCTTTCCTCCCCATTGCTTTTGGTCATGGTGTTTTATCAGAGCAGTAAAAACCTCATTGCTCACCTCTTGCTCACTCAGATGTCTAAACTTCTCTTCCTTGGAACCTATGTGATCCAAGGTGATGATTGGAGAACAGCAACTTATTCTCTACCCTGTAGAAAGGCTAAGTCCAGGGCCCATTGGAAACATAACATTCTAGGGGGGGACTCTCACTTTCACTCTTGTGTAGAACTTCCCTAAGTATGGTCTCCTCAATCTTTTAGGAGCAACAAAAAACTGAAAACGATTCATTCATTCCTCTCACTATTTGCTTCTGACACTCCTTGACACTGAACTGATCTTTAAATTCACACTCCCCAAGCCTGTTAATGGGCTTATTGGCTAAAGGTAAGACCGCCATATTTTCCATGCAACTGCTAGAGAGTAACCAACTATAGGAAAGGAGATATTTCTGTATAGCCAGTACTCCCTTTACACATCTTACCACCACCTCTACCAACCAGGATCTGAGACAGGGCAACTCCTCACTCACAGTCAGGGGCAAGATAGGGGCTTGTGTCAGAGATCAATAGATGTCCAGCTGTAGACCAAACCCAGCCTGGAGCCTGTGTTTTGTTTAACAGTGTTTTATTTTTATGGGGGAATTAAACACATGACATCATTCATGCTAAGTAAGTTCTTCCACTGAGCTATCTCCCTAGCCTTTTCATGTTTTTTTTCTTTTCAACTTTTTATTTTTGAGACCAGGTCTCACTAAATTACACAACCTTGCTTTGATCTCTCTATATAACACAGGTAAGCTTTTATTCAATCTTCAGTCCTTGAAGTAGCTAGAGTTACCATAAAACAGACAGCTTACCCCATTACATTTAGTAAATATACACTAAACTGAAATAATACTATCTTCGCACCACATACATAAAGGAGCAACAAGCACTTGGTAGATTTACTATTTATTTGTTTACTTATTTACTTAATATTGCAGTGCTGGAAATTAAACTAAGGCAGTGGTTCCTAATCCTGCCACCCTTTAACACATTTCCTCATATCATGGTGACTCCTAACCATAACATTTCTTTTGTTGCTTTCTTCATTACAATAATTTTGCTACTCTTCTAAATTGTAAAGATTTGTAATGTAAAGATCTAATATGCAGGATATCTGATATGCAGCTCCTGAGAAAAGATCATTCAACTCCAAAAGGTGTTGCGACCCACAGATTGAGAATCCATGAACTAGGGGCATTGCATAGAGTATGCAAGCATAATACTGAGTTGCTTCCCAATCTTTCAGTGACATTATTTGTATCCCACTTTCAAAGCAGCCAGAGGAAGAAATGATACAGGCAACAGACTGTAGCTATCAGTGAGAGGCCCATTCCTGTTTGGAATATATGTATCAAGCAGTTAAAAATTATGCTAATGATAATGTTCATTGGGCATGGTGGCACAGACCTTTAATCTCAGCAGGGAGCCAGGGGCACATGGATCTCTGTAAGTTCAAGACCAGCCTGGTCAACATAGTGAATTCCAAATCAGCCAGGGTTACACATATGATAATATTATATTCTTCTTCCTTATAATAATTATCTAACAAAGGGAAATAAAAATCAAGAGGCAAAGCTCTCTTCTTGTTTATGACAGAGAAGAGAGAAGAAAAATTTGTATCCAGTGCACAGAGGAAAACACCAGATTGAATAATTCATAAGTGGTAGGAAATGTGAGAAGCATTCATGTGTACAAGTATGTTCCTCATGCCAAAAAAAAAAAAAAAGCCTAGCTTAACAAATCCAGGTCTTGTAACAGCAATAAAGGAAGATGAGGGGGAAAAATCTAGCAGTAGTCAAAAATACTACTAGTATGTAGAGTACTCAGAAAAGCCAGATGGAAACCCCTCTTTCTGGAACTGGAGGTGTAGTTTCATGGTAGAATACTTGCCTAGCATTTGAAGGTCCAATCCCTCCCACCTTTAAAAAAAGAAAAGTAGAAGGGAGGGAGAGAGAGAAGGGGGTGGGGGGAGGGATTGTGGAATAAGAAAAAAAGAGACTCTTCTTGAAGCATGACAATAATTCACATACAGTGCTGAGACAGAAAAGCATGGATGGAGACATCCCTTCGACATCCAAAACTGATGCAAGCAGCATCATAGTGATTGGTGGAGTATTTGTTTACAGCCTTAGTATAGCCAAACACAGAAAGGGGGCTTGTTATGGAAGTTTGTGAAATCAAGCCTGGACCATATGAGCTAAATTTTAATCACTCCTCCAACTTAAATATGAGGAGAGACTTGTTTTCAGGTCACCCCTGAGGGACTTTCACATCTTCAGTTTGTCACAGTAGTCATCTACATAATTCTCTTCCCAACCATTTGTTTCCTAAGAAGGATTTTCTCATTGGTCACACATGTCCTCATTCATCGGTGCAATGCCCTGGCGAAGCCTGAGATTTTTAAACATGTCCAGGAAAGGGTTTCATAATTCATCATGCATACCACTCTGCCTGGCACCCAGAGCCATGGCTTCATCCAAACACATGCTCTCGGGCATTCACGGATGACTGAATGGAACAGATTTTTGATGAACTAATGTAGGACAAAGGGGAGAGACTGGTAATACGGGCCCTGTGGTTGAAGTTGAGAAAAAAGGAAGAGAGAGAAAGATGAGAGAGGGTACCAAAAGATGAAGCCAGGAGTAAATAGAGCATGTGCTTCTTGATAGTTTCCCGGGGGGAGGAGGGGAATGTGTGTGTGTGTGTGTATATATGTGTGTGTACATTTATACATGTATATATATGGCTCTGATATTTGAAGAAGGCTGCTCCCTGCAGTGAGCAAAGATTGGGCCAGAAGACTGATGAGAGACTTCTGAGGGAAGGGGGAGGAGGACGGAAAAGGGAAAAGGAGAGCCTGGTGAGAGAACAAATGTGCCAGGACAGATCGTTTTGGAATGGGTACTGCCAGCCAGCTAACACAGGAAGTTCATGTTGAGGGCCATCCTTGAAGTAGGGCATCTGCTGACATTGACACTGGCAAGGCTGAGAGAGACAGAGAAGGAATGCAGTGGACAGTGAGTGGTGCATGGATCCAGGCTATGCCAATGCTCTCTAAAAGGGGCCAATATGTCTAAGGAGACCGAGTATTCTGAAAAGTTTTCTGTTTCTACTGTGGTGATAATGATTTCAGCAGTGAGCCCTCTGAATTTAAGATTGAGATTTACTCTGCTGAAGTGTTTCACCTTAGAAAGACAGAACACCATCTTGAGAAAGGAATATACTCCACTATTGTTAGGTTGAAGCATTCAGTCAGCCTCCGTCTCCTGCTGAATATTCAAATTGGAGAACTACACAGGACAAAGAGAAAAATAAATGCATTTCTGATTAGAAAATGCAAATGAGTACCTGCTTTCTGCCTAAATCCCTCCAACACATCCTTTAGCTCTGTGCTTTCATTACCATCTAAGTAGGAACTTACATGTTTTTTGTGTGTGTCTTCTATTTTTCTTATTAAAAAAATCGCACTGACAGTGAAAGAAATGCAAATGAAAGCTACAAAGTAACAATAGGTCTATCAAATTGGCAAAAATCCAAAAACGGCAACAATGCCTCAAGTTGATCAAGTGGTGACAAAGTAGAAACCCTTTCATCTCAGTGGCCTTATGAAGAAACATCAATGTTTAGGAGGAAAACTTGAAAACTATAGGTCCCAAGTATTTTAATTTATTGACTCTATACATAGATAGCAGTACAGGTGATAAAATATATATGAATAAAAATATCACTGTCATATTTTTATAGGGCAAAGAACTGGGAATTATTATAATGCCCATCATCCAAGAGCTGGCTGGTTAAATTATGCTCCATCTTTTTTAACAAAAACACCCAATGACCCTTAGAGCTGATGTACCTTTCCAAGCTTTGGCTTTTATCATAGATCCCTTCAGTATATTAGGTAGTCATAGACTTGAATGATAATGTGTTTATTATCACACACTTTAGTCAACGTTAGGGCCCAGTGATATTTCACAAGGATCAATGCAACCACAACATTTGAAAGGAACCATAGCAAACTATAAGCTGTGGCATGCCCTGGACAGTGGCAGAAGTGAGAGACATTTGCTTTTTCTTCCTACTGCTTTTTTTTTTCATTTTTTATTTACGTACCCAGGCTCTTACATAATACCAATGTATTTACTCTGATGTTTTCATTTGCATCTTCTCTAGGAACGTAAGGTTTGCAGTTTCTCATGAAAAGCCTGAAAGCTTTTCATTCTATACTGACGCTCCCATTCTGTGTCAGGGTTTGTCACCCCAGGTTTCTACAAGTTCCTGGGATATATGGCTCCTCTCTGCAACAGTCACTTCTCTGTTGCCTTCTTTCTACATAAGCAGTTTACACTCAAACTCCCGGGAACCTACACAAGAAGCAGAGTAAATGAAACTCCAGTCCTCATTTTTAAACTCTCACATGTCAAAACTGCAAAGTTTATCTCAAATGACAAATTTGATAACCTCCTAGGACCAAAGGAGGATCATTGCATCTTACATAGGTGGAGCTAGAAGATGAACACTTGGCTGAGTTGTTTTCAATCTTCAATGTATAACAGAATGCACTGAAGAACTGTGCGTGCATAGAGACATCCAGGCTGCCTTCAGTCATTCTGAACCCAAGCTTATTTTTGATCCACTGCTATGTCTGATAACTTCTCTAAGCCCTTATCAGGCGGATGAAGACACTGAGTGTCAGAGAAGATCAAAGATTTGCCAAAAGTCATTCATTCACATACAGATTAGAAGATGTGTTATTCAGAAGATTTTTAATTGCTTGTCTCCTAGCCTGCATGGTAATGAACAACTCAAGTCAATTGTGCATACATTTAATTCAATTTATTATTAAAGCACAAACTTGATCTTAGCATCTGAAGATGATGTTTTTCTGTTTCAAGGCATGTCTTTCCTAAGAATTATCATTACCTGGTGTTACTTCATACTGCTCCAGGATGAGGACAATGGCTCTCCTGCTGCTTCAACTGTCAGAAGGCAGTCCCTAAGAACATTGTGTCTGGCACACCTTAACTGCCTTAACTGCTTGGATCATAACTCATCAGTTCAGCAAATAGAAATAGGACAATTCAGCGTAGGATTCAAGTGTCTTAATAAATGACTAACAGTTCATGTTTTCTCTTCATAGAGCTCTCTTTGAAGTCCAGCAAATTAAAATCATGGCCTTATGTTTAAAACTAGGAAATTGTCTAAAATGCATCTAATCCCAACAGGAATGTGTAAATTAGGTCTACTATTGTTACAATGTAATATCATGACCAAAGCAACTTGGGGAGAACAGGGTTTACTCAGCTTACACGTCAATATCACAGCTCGTCTAAGGAAGGCAGGACAGAAACTGAAACAGGGCAGGAACCTGGAGGCAGGAGCTGATGCAGAGACCATGGAAAAATGCCCCTACTGATTTGTTCCCCATAGCTTGCTCATCCTGCTTTCTTATGGAACCCAGAACCACCAGCCCAGGAATGGGCCCTCCCGCCTCAATCACTAATTAAGAAAATGTCCTACAGGCCTGAAGCCTCTCCTTGTGGATGCATTTTATCAGTCGGGGTTCCCTCCTCTCAGATGATTCTAGACTGTGTCAAACTGACAGAAAATTAGCCAGCACAGGAATTAATACACAAATCTTGAGTTTTGAAACAATCTGTGTACAAATGAATTCCAGGGTAGGTCTGATTGTTATGTATGCTTTTAATTTTTTAAAAACTTTTCTAAAATTTATTATTATTTTGTGACTATAGCTATGGTGTGTGTGTGTGACTACAAGCATGCACAGACCATGGTAACTCTGTGGAGGTCAGAAAACACTTTCTAGAAGTTGGTTCTCTCCTTCTACTGTGGGTTCCAGGGACTTGATCTAAGATGATGAGGATTGCACGCTCAATCTTGGGCAAAGGGCAAAAGGCTTGGGAGTCTTGAAATTCCATGGTGGAATCCTGAGTTTAGGTACACAGAGCTCTGCTGCTACTCCTGGCTTTGCCTTAATCTGTGTCAATCAATCATTCCCAATGCAGAAAAATGCTCTGTTAATCTTTTTGGTGAGAGGTTTTTTTTTGTTTTGTTTTGTTTTCCAGAAAAAATACCAACCCTAATGAATTTTTAAAAATTCTCCATGAGCCATGGAAATCAAGCTAGATTCCAACTTCAGCAACAATTCCACATAATTTGCTTCCTTTGAATGGGGAAAATTTAGTCCATGCCCTGGAGAATCTATTATTATGTTGTTGTTTGTTTTGTTTTATTTTTCATTTGTTGTTTTATTTATCTTCATTTATTTCAGTTTATTGTATTTCCACATGGGGAAATAGTTCATTTGAAGATAAACTTTTGTTGTTGTGTTTGGAAAACCTCATTAAATCTTTCAAAATAATAAATTCCCCATCTTTTAATTGTCTTTTCAATGATGTGATAAATCCTGTGGGTCTTTGTCTGAACTTGATGATGTGACATTTATTTATTCATTCAAAAATATTTTCATGACCAACCCAAATAAGCTTGCTTCTGAGTTCCTTAATATTATTGTGTTTATTTGGTTGGTTGGTTGGTTGGTTGATTGGTTGGTTGGTTGGTTTTTCTATATTGGGTTTCTCTGTGTAGCCTTGCCTGTCCTGGACTCACTTTGCAGACCAGGCTGGCCTTGAACTCATAGAGATTCACCTGCTTCTGCCTCCCAGAGTGCTGGAATCACAAGCGTGTGCCACCATGCCCAACTATGGTATTGTCTTACTATATCATGCTTTGAACTCTGTCACTGTCTCAAAGATGACTTATTTAAAATTAAGGCTTTTTTTAAAAGTTAAAAATATGAAAGGGAATTCAATTTTTACTCTAAACCAGATGGAAGGGCCTAGTCAATAGTATGGGCAAAAATCTCTGGGAGGTTATATTTGAAGGGTTTAAATACATAAACAAGGGCTGGGGATAAAGCTCAAAGCAGAGTACTTCTCTCAGGAAGGAGAAACTAGGTTTAACCCTCAATACTAAAGAGAAAGAAAAAACAACAATCTCTGCTTTATTCTAAAAATAACTTATGTAATCTATTCTGCTATTCAATATAAATAAACATTCAAGTTCAGTCCTTCAAGCATATGCATACAATTTTGCATCTTCACTGGAAAACACACGAACAAGTCTTTGACATATGGCCTCTCTCTCTTACCTACATTTACCTTGTAAAGTTGACTACTTGGAGAACAAATGATAATTTCTTCACATCTTATACTTGAGATCATCTAAAAATATGTTTTCCCTGGAGTGTGCTATTTAGGGACTGGCATCATTGTGATATGTGGAAGTATACGGTTGTAAAATAGCAGGTCAGAAGATTGATACTTTTGCCACAGGCATTAGGTGCCATTAGCCTTGCACCTGTAGTCGTTGATAATTTACCAGTGAACATTAGAAACGCAGTTTGTGCTACCCTATGAATTTTCTTTCTCGAGTCACAATTCTCCAGTGATTACGAGTCCTTAAGTAGGTCATCACAATGGCAGAGATGATCATTTTCTTGACAGCGCACGTTGGAAAGACAGCTCTGCACAACTGGGAAGTTTTCTGCCGGCTCACCTGAGAGTAGCTGGAATGCAATTGGGTTTTTCGTTGAAAATGTGCAGTGATAGCCAGAATCAGGTCTCCAAGTTTTCTTGAAGTATTGTCAGCATGGTTTTAAATGTTCCTGAAGATGACACCCAAGATTCTCTTCCAACCTGGAGACGTGTAGACACAGAGACACATGTGTTTTTCACACACATACACACACCAATACACGCATTTTAAAAAAGATTTATTTATTCATTTTACGTATATGAATGCTCCATCTGCATGTGCACCTGCATGCCAGAAAAGGGCATCAGATCCCAGTATAGATGGTTGTGAGCCACCGTGTGGTTACTGGAAATTGAACTCAGGATTTCTGTAAGAGCAGGCAGCACTCTTAACCACTGAGCCCTCTCTCCAGCCCCCATTTAAAAAAATAAAATAAAATATGAAAAATAAAAAACAACTGTTGTAAGTTAGGCAGACACCCAAAAGGTGACTTCAATAACTGGATATAGAAAGGAAAGCTTTTGAAGGAAAAATAAATAAAAAACCATCACAGAAAGATGCAAAGATAATGGAAGAGAGATCTGGGGTCAGTAACTAAGAATCATTCATAATTTTATCTCCCTGCTCATAGTCTCAAAGAGACCTTTATTAGATATTGCCAAATATTTACAAATACAGAGGTTTCAGATCAATCATATTTTGTTAAATCCATCACATTAAAAGTTGTGCAAATTATGTAGGACATGTTTATATAATGTCTAGAAGCTATAAGATTTTGAACATTTCACATTTTTCTCTCACTTCCTGTAAATTTAAAAGTTGAACAACACAAAAATACATTTTGGAATATGTTATTTTGACAGTCTTTCTTCATTGAATGGAAAGTTTCGTGTGCGTGTGTGTGTATGTGGCAAAAGTTAGGTTTCTGCTAAACTAGCTGAGATCCCGGGCATTCTGGACTAGAAGCTGAAGTTCGGAAAACATTCAACCTGCTGACTTTAATCTACTTTTTCAGACAAGATGGCCATGGGTAATTTGGGCTGCTGGCTATGAATCACGGACAGGTCTGTCTGTCTTATTAATGAACACTTGAGATGGAATGAGATAACAGCGTTTTTAATATCTCTGCAAAAAAGATCAAAAAGAAACTTCCTAAGACCAATAAAGTCAAATGAACATGAATATAAAAACAAAAACTAAGAGCTGGAGAGATGGTTCAGTAGTTAAGAGCACTGGCTGCTCTTCTAGAAGACCCAGGTTCAATTCCCAGCACCCATATGGCAGCTCACAACCACCTGTAAATTAAGTGCCAAAGGATGTGTAGATCTCTCCTGGCCTTTGAGGGTACTGCATACATATGATGATGCACATTCGTCCATGCAGGAAAAAACACACAAAAAATAAAAATAAACCAAGGGTTATGGACTGGTTATGATACCTTAGGTGCTGTATCAAGTAATTTAAGGGATGCATTGTTTGAATATTTCCAATAGGCTTATGATGTGAATTCAACCATCGTTCCATTTTAAAGATGAAAGCACCAAGGCTTAGATAGCCCTAGGAACAGGAGGGAATAAAATTTTCACAGACTTATCTATGGTTGTGCTGAGGATTATATTCCAAAAGTAAACAGGTCACAAAGGGAGGCCCAGTACTCTCTGGCCTGTGCCATACCTAGATTCATCTCAGCAGGAAATGAAAGTGCCTGGCCAATGGAGACAGAGGCAATGGACCTCTATGTATTCATTCCCTTGTTAATATAAACAGCATCTTAATATAAACAGATGCCACTTACACTTCAGCTATTACACATTGTTTTTAAGTCCAAAAGCAGGGATTTTTTTTTTCTTGACTACGGAAGGAAGCAGCAGGAAGAAGTAAAACTGCAAAGTGTTTCCAACATGATAATTAATTCTCTACAGGAAACACAAGGACAGCTTCTATAACATAAAGAGTCTTCAAACTTTTCAAATTACTTTTTCTCAAAGTAGATTAAAAACTGAATTTAGTTGAAACTCCAACCATTTGGAGCATTTCCAACTGTGGCCGCCGCCCTTGGTGAAATCATGATAGGACTTTTTTTGGCCATATTTTGCCTAAAAATGGACATAAAAATCTCCTTAACATAGATTAATAAATATAGATAGTGTGTGGGAAAACAAAACTGGATTTAGAAGATACAAAACAAGAAAAGCATTGCCCTGTTTGTTGTTCGTCAGCCTCTGGAGAGAGGTGGATATCTTACAAGTCAGGCTTCGGTGACCTTGATCATCCCACTAAGTTTAAAAAGAAGTCATGGCTCACTATTTTCATATGACAAGAAAAAAATTAATACATGGAGTTCAGAAGTCCCAGCCCCACTTGTTTCCATTCTTAGCCCAACCAACAAGCTCCTAAATTTTCCACAAGTATGTGTATGGGAACAGTGAGGAGACAGAACCTCCCAGAAGCAGCTATATCTGGAATAAGGCAACAAAGTGCAAGTGTTTGCCTACTCTTGAGCAACATGGCAATTAAAACCGCAATCCCGAATGACAAATTCGTTTAATGTCACAACAGTAGTCTTCATCAAGAACTTTTTTCTCTTAAACCAGAATAAGTAGCACCCGTCAATTTCAATGCACTTTCAAGGTTAATGTGCAGACAACAGCACTGCAAAACAAAGGTAAATCATACAGCATCAAATCTGAAGTGAATTTGAATGTGTCTGTTAGCGTCTCAGCCCTGCTCATGTTTACATTACTTTTAGTGATTGTCATTAATGACAATATACATCTTTTAGAAATATGTATATAATATTTGTATTAATCTTTAAAACTTTTACTCATGCATATAACCTTTTTTGCTCATATTTACCCCCTATCTTTCCCCTAAGTCTTCACAGACCTACCCTGACCTTTCCTTATCAGTCCCAAGTTCATGTCCTTTATTTATTTATTTTAAGTTCACTGGGTACAACTTGTACTGCATATATACTTCTGGGTGTGTAATCACACCCTTAACTAATATTGACTCACTCCCAGAAGCCATTAGCTGTCAATCAATCCTCAGTTTATGTTGAGGGGGCACATGCTGGACTCTTACCTGGCTTGATCTTGTGCAGGTATCATACGGGAAACCTCAGCTGCTGGGAGTTCATGAATGCAGTGGTCCTCCCATGCCCAGAGGACACTGTTTCAGTCTATTCCTTCCAGCCCTCTGATCCTTGCTGACCCCTGGCTCTTAGAGTCTTTTAGTTTCCTCTTCCTCAATTGTCTCTAAGACTTGGGGAAGGTAATACAGACATATCATTTACGGGTGAGCACTTAAGCTCTGCACTTTAACCAACCCCTCTGGTTTGAAAGGTGTGACAGTGACTTGTTACTCAGATTTTAGCAAGCAATTCAGTTCGATGACTGCTAAGTAAATATTCTGTCTTCTGGGAGACAGCTCAAGTCTTGTGAGCTTCATGCTTAGGGGTCATGCTTTACATCTGCCCAATAAACATAGGGCTCAAGAGTTGGTCTGAGATTTGGACAAATTTTATTCAAGAATCACAGCTAATCAAGCTTGGAAAAGCTCTGTGCTTTTCCTAGACACCACCACCATCACTCCTTCACCTCCCTAGCGGCTGTGGCTTTCTTCCCCTCTTTCTCAAACAATCCATTTGATTATAGAAAGAGCACTTGCAAAGCTAGAATAACTACTCAATGTGCTTAATTCCAGAGCTCTTTGGGTGATCCTTGCCAGAATTTGTCTAGAATGACAGTTGGTGTCTATGGGATGACTGGTTTACAAAAGATTATCAGGTCATGTCACAAATGACAAGTTTGCAGATGTTGATTCTTTGTTGTTTTTGTTATTGCTGCTGCTGCTGTTGTTGTTTGAGACAAGGTTTCAAATAGGCTTGGATACAGTGGAGCTCGCTCTCAAGACCAGGCTTGCCTTGAACTCACAGATCTGCCTACCTCAGCTTCCCAAGTGCTGAGATCAAAGATGTGCGGCACCACCTCCTGACCTTTTTGGTTTTTCTCCTCAATTCTCTCTACTTTCATTTGTTTTATTTTGTTTTGTTTTTCTTTTTTTGACTTATTGGATTGTGAAAACATATTTTGAAGAAGATAGCTTCTTTGAGAGTGCCTTTGCTTTTTTCTTGTTAGTTTGTTTTTTTACTTATTTTAATAAAATGGGTGGCCTCTTTCCTCTTCAAGTAAATTTATATGTAAATTAGGTGTCTGGAAATATTTCAATCAAAGAAAAGAAAGACTAAGACATGTAGTTCATCGTAAAGGGTATGCCTCATGTCTCATGTATATGAGGGGTGGATTCAAACCCAGAACCACAAATAGATGCCAAAGGAAAGAAAACATAGCACTGGTTCCAAATATGTTGAGAGCACATCAGATGGCAATTGACAAGGGAAAGCAAGAGGAAACTGACCAGAACTCAAGCCAAGTTTGAATCACTGCAAGAGCCATGTTGTTAATCATCATCCCTTAATGAGGAAGAACCATGGAAGTACAGAACATCACACACTGTGGAGCAGACAGGGGAAACCAGCAAAAAAAAAAAAAAAAAAAAAAAAAAAAATTTCAAGGAGTGTGACAAAGTTAACGTAAAAAGTTATTTAAGAGAAAGGTATTTTCCGGTCTAGGCTCATACCACCCTGATCTCAGAAGCTGAGCACAGGTGGACCTGGTGAGAACTTGGATGAAAGGAAAGGATGCTGCCTAGCTGCCTGAAAACCATCTCTTCCTTTCAAAAGTGGCTCTGACTTCAAAAAGTGACATGGTAGATCATTTATTTGGAATTGGGCAAGTATCTTCAGTACTACAGGAAAGGACTAGGGAAGGGTTTTAGAATATTTATAGGAGCAGTCTCCTGGGACTTCACCTTTATTACCCTTTCTCTTGATTATTTATTGTGTAAGAAAATAAGGCAAGGTAGTTTGGCCTCAACAGGTTTGAGGATAAATGGGGGCAGACACTTCTTTAGGTTTCTGGTTAGTTGATCAGTGGAAGAACCCTTCTGGCTGCCTGTTACACTAGATCCCTGCTGCTGAGTCATTTACACATTAAAGACCACATGGAAGGAGGTTGACAGAAACAACCTACTGATCAACTGAACAAGTGTTTGGGTTCAATAATAACAGGTACCGCGCATAAGCAGAGGTAGGTGCACTCAGGGTGGGATGGCAGATACAAGACTAGCAATTTCTTGTTTAGACAGAAACACCTGACAAGAAAGTGCTTATTAGGGCCTCCAGAGAGCAGCTGACAGCTGAGGAGCTGACAGCTGTCGGGAGACCTTTGAAAATAGTTCTTGTTTTGGAGGGGTTGTTTTTCGGTTTTTGTTTTTTGTTTTTTGTTTTTAATTCAAATTATCTGAATCTCCAGCAGGAGTCCAGGACAACACTGTTTGCCCCCTTGCCTGTTTCCCCAAATCTGCAGCACTAACAGGATATCCAAAGCCTCAACTGTCTTCCAACCCTTTTGTTTTGGAATACATGCCCACAAACACATGAGAATTCAATTTCTTAAAAATCTTTTATATGCCCTGGATTCTATTCTAGTTAATTGCTGTCACGCCTTGCTTTGAAATATTAAGCTACTGACATACTGACAACACACAACATGTGTCTACAGAGAGAGAGAGAGAGAGAGACAGAGAGAATGTCTAACCTTCATTTTGTATCTCTAAGATGGACTACAGGGACAATTTACTCAAATAACTTCTGTTCAAAAATCATAAGGAAAAAATAACAGAAGCAAATATAGTTACACACAGAGTCCCATTCTAGCTGACATATTTTAATAAACTGCTCTCAGATATCTTGTACCGAGCATATAAATGCATTCTTTTTTAATATAGAATAGCAATCTAAACCAAGAAACAGCTTTTAGGACCCTCCCTGATGTTTTCCTGCCCGGACACATCCACCAGCAGGACTGCCCTCTCAGAAATGCTATTCCCAGCTCACACTTGAGTTAGCATTTCTGTCTTTCTCAACAGTTAACACCAGCATTTACCAGAAGGACCATACATACTGCAGATATAGGTCTATGTATCACATTATTGGTGGAAAAGAAGCCATTGATACCTCCTAATGGAAAGGTTTTAAGGATGACTATTCTGAGTTTGAGAAAGTGTGTCACTGATTCAAGGGCAAATAGTCAAAATGCAGTTAAAATTTCTATTCAAAATTGTTCTAATGATTTTCTGAATCATCACTATGGAAATACCTCTCTGACTGCCTCTGTTTTTGTCTCTGTGTATGTGACTGTCTATCTCTCTGTCTATCCATCCATCCATCATCTATCATCAGTCTATTTATCTCATCTTTCTCCCTACCTCTATCCCTATCCCTACCCTATCCCTATTCTTATCCCTATCCCTATTCCTATCCCTTTGCATCTACATCTCCCTCTCTCTCTCCATCTCCATCTCTCTCCTTGGTCTGGTTGGTGGTTACAGCTTCATACATACATACATACATATAGTATGGCTATTTGGATCCTGACTCCGAAGCTCAGACTACTTCAAGAATTCCTTTTTGTAACCGTCTTTGCCACATGAAGTCCTTTAATGGAGTAACAAAACGTCTATTTCACCTTTGGTTTGTTCACTATTTTGCTGGTTTGGGCATATAATAGTACTTGAGCCATTGCTCTACCTGACACAGTTATGAGCATCATTTCCATTTTCCAGATGAGGAAATTAAAGGTTAGCAGAGTTGTGTATAGACAAGATCATACTCAATGTCAACTTGTCAAAAACATCCTCAAAAAGGATGCCTTATCTTTACAGAATTCCAGGCCACACCTGGTAAATTTACTGACTTGAATTGCCCTAAATAACTGCATTCACTATGCTTTCTGTACTATCTCTCTATGAGCTAAGTGTGTTCCTGCATGTTTTGACCTGTATCAGTCATAATTCTTGTAAGACAACCTACCATGTGCAAAATTTTAATAATTTAATAAACTAAGCCTTTCCCCAGAGATAGGGAAAATGCTAAGTTGGCCATGCTAGGTGGAAAAGAAATAAGAGACTAGCAATAATGTGATCATCTACTGAGCTTAAAAAAGCAAACATATGTCAGTGGAAGCAATGGAACGTGACCCTGGGGAGAGGACTGTCCAATAGAACTAGGACTCTAAAGGGTAGAGCCATTCTTAACAAAGGCTAAGAACAGAAAAGAGTAATAGAATCAATGTAGAGCTCCTGCTTCTCATTCTTTACTTAACATCTAGGTTTTTCACTGTCTGGCTCCAGGCAGACACTAAAGTACAAAGAAAGTAGGATGAGTCCAGTAAAATGTAGATCTAGTGGCCAATAGAGAGCTACTAAATTATCCTTCAATTTTTCTCATCAAAATTATCCTTCAAGAAAACATTTAGGGAGTCCTTTTGCTAGTAGTAAGAGCTTGCATTGGATCATTGGACCCAGAGCAGCCTGTCAGAAACACAGAGATACATTGTGGAATGTCAACGTGCCAAGCAGGGGAGACCTGTGAGGTCCCCCTTGTCGTGACATGCTGACTGATGCCTCTGGAAGTCAAGATTTAGCACTGTCCTAAAGTGTTACCATGTCAAACAGGGTTAAAGCTTCAGGGCACTGTGACAGATAATCCATTTTTTATGAAAAGTGCCCAGAAACATTGCATGATTGATTCTCAAACGTAATTTATTTTTTCTTGCTAAATTGGGTAGAACATAAAATTGAATGAAATTCTATAAACTCACCTAGCTTGCTGTTTTCTCATTTACTACTAGGTTGGTTTTCAAAGCAATAGTTATTAATATTTCCAAATTTGATCTCCAATTTCATGGTATTTCAATATCCTGACCCACAGATACAAATTTAAAAGATAATTTTTGTGATGCAGTTATCTCAATGGGCCTGATCTCATGGTGACCAAGTCTCACCCTGTGAATAGATTGTTCCCATTAGAGTGGAATTAATGTTTCTAAGCACCATGGCTCCATTTTATAAATTGCTTCTCCATGGTCCATGACATGCTATAGAGCCACCAAAGAACAGTGCATAGCACTGAATCATAAGAGAAGAATGACTGACTCCAGGATGATAGAAGCTAAATAAAGATACAGTACACAGAAGAAATTGTCAAGATCTACTCAGGACCAGAAAAATGCACATAAAATTTCTGTCATGGGGGCTTGTTAAGACAGTATTCTCTGATGTCATTCCCACCATCTAGAAGGTATCATTTACTTAGTCCACCAAGAAACACACAAGACTGTACATTTGCACCCTTTATCAATGTAGTTCAACCTAAGTTTCTTCCCTGGTGATCCAGTGTTGTTCCCTAGGACATTGTGCTAAGCTGTCTCCAGTCAGGCTTTATTTGTCTACAGCGTAACTGCTGACACCTTGGCATTTTCTCAGCACCCGAGATTTGAGTGAACCGAAGTTAGTTTGGGATATCTTAGCTTGTCCTATACAACTGCCACATAAAAATATACATATGTATTTAAAGAACAGCAACAAATTAAATAATCCACTTCTATCCACCATTCAGCTTTGAAAATATAAAACATGATCAAAAAAATGACAAGCAGAAATCATCCCAATTATTTCTTAGCTGTTTGTAAAAGCAAAATAAAAAATAAAGTCATGTATTCTCTGGAAGAAAGACATCTTTACTAAAAGGCATGCTCAAGATATATATTAAAATCAGACGGTCGATTCGAAGTTGGAGAACAGAAAGTCTGATCAAAGAACATGCAAACTGCTGTGGGTGAGCGCAAGTGGGAGCAATAAGCAGAAAGGCCATCCATTCAAGGACAACAGGATTCCCATAAAGAGTGTAAAATAAACATTCTTGAAGTATTTACAGTGATTAGGGAACAAAACCAACATAAGCAAATCAAAAGCATCTATTTTTGAAGTTTCTATAGAGAGAGCTTAAGATTTTTATTATGAAAATCTTTTAACTACTTCTATCTAGTTACTTTCTTAGGAATATTCCAGTTTCTATGTGTCGGTTACAGTGATATGGTCCTTTATAATACATGGTCCATGACATGCTATAGAGCCACCAAAGAACAGTGCATAGCACTGAATCATAAGAGAAGAATGACTGGACTCCAGGATGATAGAAGCTAAATAAAGATACAGTACACAGAAGAAATTGTCAAGATCTACTCAGGACCAGAAATATGATTAGGGAAATTATTTTTACCTATTTTTATCTAACTTATCAAATGTTTTGACACAAATAGCATTTATATTTGCAGTGTTTTAGTTAATATTGTTTTCATTTGTAATATGATTTCTCCTTTTTTGTATTCGAAAATGGCCAATTTTGTTTTATTAGTTTGTCCCCTCCACAGAAAACACAAGAACCAAGAATTTGTTCTCTACAAGGCTTGAGGCCCTCACCATGACAGGGAGCCCAGTATTGGCACAATTATTGATATTCTGCCATACTTGCAGACAGGAGCCTAGCAAAACTGTCACCAGAGAGACTTCACTTAGCAACTGGTGGAAACAGATGCGGAGACCCAAACATTAGGAACCAAACATTAGGAACAGCTTGGGCAATCTTTCAGACAAGAGGAAGGAAGGATTGAAGGAGCCAGAGAGGGCAAAGGCACCACAAGAAAACCCACAGAAGCAACTAAACTGGGCCCATAGGGGCTCAAGAGAATGAACTGTCAACCAGAAAGCATGCGAGGGACTGACCTAGGTCCTCTGCACTCTAACAGTTGAACAGCTTGGTCTTCATGTGGGACTCCTACAAGCAGGAGCAGAGGCTGTTTCTGACTCTGTCACCTGCCTTTGGCAGTCTTTCTCCTAACTGTGCTCCTTTGTCTATCCTCAGTAAGAGAAAATGTGCCTAGACTTGACTACAATTTGATATACCAAGGCTGGCCTTCCCTTTAAGAAGAGAAAGGGAGAGAGAGGGGGGAAATAGGGGGAAGAGGAGATGAGAGGGACTAACTGGAAAGAGAAGAGGGAAGAGAAGCTGTGATCAAGATGTAAAGTAAATAAATAGCTTAATTAATAAAAAAAAGAATGTCTTCTCTAGGAGGCCTCCATTGAGCATTTATCTTGTTTTATTCATTGCTTCTTGACTCTCTATTTGCAGCCCATATTTTATTTTGGCTCATTCTGTCGCTGTTTGCCCATGAAATGATGTGCCCCGGTGTTAGAATCTAAATCCATTCCCTTGCACTTGAGTTGTGATGACTTTGCTTCCCGGAGGTGACTTGACTCCTTGTCAACAAGATTGCTGTTAGTTTTGCTCAGTGGGAAGAACTGGAAAGTGAGTAAATGAGAGAGAAAGAGAAGGGTGCTGTTAACTTGTTTTATTTTTTATTTTATTTTATTATTATTAATTTATTTTCTTGGTTTTTTTTTTGTTTTTTGTGTGGTTTTTTTTTTTTTTGCAAGAGATCACCCCATCTGGCCCCTCACCCTGGGCACAATCGTTGGACACAGATTCAGCATATCCAAACACTCCTTCTGGCAGCCTGATTGAGTCTCATCAAGGGCACTGGCCAGGGTATTCTCACTGTGTACATGCCTGAGACTCAGCAACACAGAAACTCTTCCCAGTGTCTGAGGGATTAGCACCCTTGCAAGAGCCCTCTCTTCAGAAAGCAGAGCTCTGTTCTTTAAGGGTCTTCCATTGAGCTCATGAGGCGCTGGCAGCCGGCACATGAGTGGTACTTCTCTCTAGAACTTTCTCACTCTACATCAGTGGGCACTTCCAGGAAGCTTCTGGTTCCTCACCAGCTTCCTAATGATATTCCTGACCTCAACTCCATACTGTTCCTCCAGCCCTGAGGATGTTCGTTATTTTCTGTCATGGTCACATCTAATGTTCCCCTTCATCCTTTCTTCCGTCCTCTCTCGCCCATCCAACAAGCCCCCTGCATTCCATTGCCTCTGGTAAAGTACTCGGTGAAGTTTATTTTCCTGAATGAAGCTTAATGAATACAAGCTCTCAGTTTGTTCATTTCATTATTGGTTTATCACTTCCTGTTGTAAACAGTTAGAGGTTATGCTCTGTCCTCTGTTGCTGCTTCCTTACCAGCCTGTAGAGCAGAAAAATATAGGAACCAAGTATCTCTCAATAATTTTCTTTTGTGTCCTGGTTTAAGTGTGGATTAGGAATCCTTTCTGTTCACCAGTATTTCTGGCTCATCCAGCATATTATCTGTGAACAAAATACTGCATTTGTTCCATTTGTTGATAACTGATAAAACAAAGCAGTTTGAATCACTGCCTTGAGCTCAACATGGGTCAAATTTTCACCCTAAGTGTTTCAATAACAATGACAATATTTGCAACATTTTTACAATACTTATTGCAATAATATTACAATACTTGTGATAACTTGTAATACTTACGTTTAATATGCATGAATCATAATGCATGCACATTTGATCAACATGAATGTACATATGTGGTTTTGTTATATTTATTTGCTATTTTTACCTTTACATAAAAGAGGTTGATTGGGGAAACTAGGTCTTACTCAACAGTGGCTGTAATGTGTTTATGCAACACATTAGAGTCTGGCCCAACTTAATAAAGCAACTACTTATATCTCAAAAAAAGAGAAAGAAAGAAAGAAAGAAAGGAAAAGAAAAGAAAAGAAAAATCATTTCTGTAACATAAGAATTGAAACTCTTAATAAATCAGAGATCAGACAGAGAATTCCCAGAAGCCTATGGGTGAGTTCTATTTCCACGCTTTGGGTAAGTGA
Source organism: Pachyuromys duprasi (assembly GCA_028658305.1). Classification (NCBI taxonomy): domain Eukaryota; kingdom Metazoa; phylum Chordata; class Mammalia; order Rodentia; family Muridae; genus Pachyuromys; species Pachyuromys duprasi. Next base: position 73,667,291 of record CM053766.1, read on the forward strand.
CATGCTCAGCTAGTGGCTGATGTTCTTAGGGGGTTCTGGGAATGCACCAGAGAATTAGTTGAAATTTCTTTAAACACATGCACACACATACAAACACACACATACACACACACACACCTACTAGTTTATTAAATCATTGACCTAATTCTTGTCACTTTTAATTCCATTTTTCTGATTAAATTGAATTATATTAAGATAAGTGGGTTGATATCCATTTTCCTCTTTTATTACTAGCCAATGTTTTATCAATAAGGTTTCAAAAACTGGCTATTGACAAGAAAAGATACTGAATACCTACACTGTTTTAAACACATAGAAGCCAATTAAGGAAAACTATGATCTTACTTCAAGACTACATACTTAAACTTACAAAAAAATAGCTAATAGTAATTGCCCATTTATAAGCTTTTGAATTCTCAAGAAGTGACTTTAGACTGAGGCTGGCCCTCGGAGTAGCTACAGTAGACCCCGAGTCTCATTCTTGAAACCTGCCAGAGGCTGTGAATTTGAACTATCTTTATAGGCTTCTTTTGAAACCACTGCTCTGGTTCTAAATGTTTAAACCACTCTGTGACCCCGTGTTCTTAATATTAACCCACCTTTCTCCCCTGCACTGGTTTTCCAGCTTCATGTGTCTCAATATCAAAATATCCTTACCCCATGAATTATTTGGAAGCAAATGCTTCAGGAAGTAAAAGCTAAAAGAGTTATAGCTGAGGTCATACTCCTAAAATGTGTCTCTTACTCTGCACATGATGTCCCTGCCAGTGCTTCCCTTAGGATGATGACAATGGTGGTCTTCTGAAAGCAACATGTTTGGCCACATATTTCTATTTTATAAATGCAGAGTGAGTCAGGGGTGCCAAATGGCAATGTCATCATCCTTCTGTTCTCTGCCAACCCATTGCCTTATGGACTCAAATATGCTTCTCTTGAAACAGATGGCTCTCCCTGCTCTCCAGGTTATTACATAAGGGGATGAGGGGCAGCTGATTGACTGTGCCTGATTTCCACGGAGACAAGCACAGTGCACATGACAAGACCACAGGTGTAGAGACGGAACTCGACTTCAGAATCAGGCTTACTTGACTTCCAACCTTAGCTCTGCGTCTTTCTGACAAGAGAGTAAAGCACCTCCTTTGGCATCTACCTTTCTTCTGTAAAAACATACATACTCACACACACACACATACATATGGAATATATCCTTAGAATTTATATGTGAAAAACCAGACTTTCCCAAACTTCCTTATCAAAGGCATTTACTCTGAAGGGGTACCAGATACTATTTGAAATAAGCAAGGGTTATTTCAACACCTGTTACACAGTAACCAGCACAAACTTACTCCTTAGTCTGGGGAAGAATCGTGGTTATGATTTTGCTTCTGAACACACTAGAATATTTGCTGGTAGTTCAAACATCCAATCGGGGATTTTGAAAGTGTGTGTGTGTGTGTGTGTGTGTGTGTGTGTGTGTGTGTGTGTCCTGTGTTGTGGAACTGGGAAGAGATTTTTGAACTTTAATATGATCCAAAATTATTTTAAAGAGAGCCACTGGTTCCTCCCCTTTACATCTAGCTATGGAAAGGGAGCTACATGAGACTTCCTTCACTGTGAGCTTATTTTCACCCTAAGTATTTCCTGGTCCCAAGGAGGTCACCATTGTCTCCTTTCAATGAGCCATGGTTTGGGCTAGGTTTGGCTGTGTTTTCACTTCCGGCCATTTCCACTGCTTTTCAGAAAGTTGCATAACATCAACCTCAGATAATTTCATTTATCAGAATTCATTTCTGATCACATCTACTCAAGTGTTCCTTCCTTTAGCCCACAAAGAAAGCATTAGGTAGAAACATGGGGAGTGCAAAATGTCTCAGTGGTTCAGGGAACTTGCTATTCTTGCAGGGGACATGAGTCTGGGTCCCGTCATCACTAGCCACCTATAACTAGGCGGTCTGATGCTTTCTTTAAGCCTCATGGGCTCTTGTACTCACAGGTAAATACCTATACAAGGACATATGTACACATGTAATTAAAAGTAAAATAATAAAATTTTTAAAGAAAAAAGTGAGCTCTGGAGTCAGACCAGCCTGAATTCCAGTCTCAGTTCTGCCCTCTGCTGCCTGTGTGATACTGAGAAGGTTATTTCTTCTTTGCATTTTAAGTGCCCCTACTTAAATAACATGTTCTATAGAGCCACAGAATTCTTGAAAAGAATGATACAATCTACACTTTCAAAAACGACTGTTTATCTTTTTATTTTATTAGTACTTTTCTTGCATACATCTATCTATACACTTATACTAAAGATAGGTAGACACATACATATACTCTGTCTGTGTCTAGTTGTTCATTTCCGATAAATCCCCATTTCACAGGAAATCTAGACTCAGTTTTCCCAGATTTCATGTTGCCTCTGTTCATGACTCCTTGAGCGTTTTCCAATGAATGTCTTTGGCCTCTTAATGTTAGAAATATTATTATAAGAATTATCCATGCCTGGATGTGAACAAACATTGATTATCTCAGAGACTTTCTGGGAGCCAAGCAACCAGGAGCATTACAGTCAGGTTCAGGGTCTCTCACAAGGTTGGATAAAACAGTTGTCTGGGATTACAATCATCTCAAGGTTCTACTGAAGCTAGAAAATGCAAAACAGTATCTGTTATGGATACTACTTTAGGAGCCAAGCCAATGGTCTAAAGGCACATTGATGATGTAATGCTTACTGTGTTACTCCTGATAGGCTTACAGTCTTACTCCTCCCTACTGGACAGGACAGCTAGGGTAAAATCAAGTGGATAGTCTGACTTGAGGACCTGGTGGTATAATGGTCATTCTATTAGTCACCTCTTTTCACTACCCTGAGAAGTACCAGAAAAGAAGCAATGCAAAGAAGGAACTGTTTACTTCAACCCACAGTTCATGGGATTACAGTTTATCACGGTGAGGGAAGTGTGGTGGCAGAGAAATGAAGTAGCTGGTCCCTTCGCATCTGCGGTCAGGAGCCTGAAAGGAATAGATGCTGGTACTTAGCTTGTTCTATCTAACTACATCTACATCTACATAGATATACATAGTACACCTATATAGTACATATCTATACTATATAATATTATGTATCTAGAATATATAGTATATAACATATACCATACTACTCTATAGTATCTGTAGCATATAAACATATATAGTATATCTATATAGTATAATTGTTTTTAGTATATAGTATATCTACATATATTAGTATATATGATATACTATATATAGATATACTACAGATTATACTATATAGTATATAATATATATTATATTGTATATATACATAAAACTATATGGGTATACTATATATAGTTATACTATATATGGATACATAGATATCTTTATATAAGAATATATAGATGTTTATATAGATATATAGATATATTACTATACATAGTAATCATATACTATTATATATGAATCATATACTAATCTATATTAGTATATACCATGTATGCATGATATATACTATATGATATACATACCATATATATCCCTCCAGAACCCCATCCCATGGAACTTTTTGACTACATTTGCGATAAGTCTACCCATCTAATCCCTCATGGACATTCCCAGAGGCTTGTCTCTATGTTGATTCTACATCCTGACAAGTTGGTAATCAATATTACATCATAGTCTCTAATGTAAACCTAATTCACTACATTGTCACCAGGTGACATTCTCTCCTGGGGCTGCATGGAAGTAACCACGATTCTTCTCCAGACGAAGGAGTTGGTTTGTGCTGGTTAGTGTGTAACAGGTGTTATGAGTTCCTGAGAGAGAACTGCCACCCTTGCTTATTTCAAATCATATCCAGTGCCCTTTCAGAATAAATGCCTTTATAAAGAAGTTTGAGAAAGTCTTGGTTTTTCACATATAAATTCTAAGGATTTATGTATGTATGTATGTATGTATGATGTATGTATCTTTATGTGTCTTCTAGAAGCTGACACATTCCTCTTGGGTCAGGGTTCTGCGTCAGCTAGTCCAGCAGAGACACTCTGGACTCAGAATACATGTGTTCACATCTCTACTGTATATTTGAGTGGCTCCCAAGTCAGCCAAGAGAAAACTGCAGTGCCTGCAGCTCTGATTGCTTTCTAATTGCTCCCACAAACTCATCCTTCCCTGTTCTAGATTCCCAAAGACTGATGTACATGACACTTCATCAGCAACCTTGTCCCCTCATAGCTCTAGCCACCACAAGCCTTGGAAAAGAATCCAGAGGGGAGCATAAATATGCACTTGGGGCCTTTTGCCCCTAACTCCTTCCTAGACTGATAACAATTCAAGTGACTCCCCCAAAGGCCACAGCCTGTGTACAGCAAAGCTATTTGCTGTAGGTTCCTCTAGCCACCCCTTCCTCTCCATTCAAGCTTAGATTGCTGACTGTTCTGTATCTACTACCTCCAGAATGCTTGGCTGGTGTCTTTTTACCTAAGCCCTACTTACAACTTTGCAACCAGTTCTTTGTTAAACTCTCCTCCATTGCCCTGCCTGAATTATCACTGTGTTCTGCCAAACTATGAAGTGAATGGTTTCAAGCAGCACAAGCCTTCGAGGATGTCTGAGCCATAGACTACCTACAAGGTAAAGCTACTGCTAATTAAAACAATTCCCACTGAATTGCTCAATGTTTATTTTCTTAGTGACAGGCATTAGTGTTCATTTCTAAAGCATCTACAGGAGCAATCATTGGCTGCTAAAATCTACACAAGCTGAACATTAACGG
>CM053766.1:73679441-73702798 GCA_028658305.1 Pachyuromys duprasi
GTGGGGGGGGTGTATATGTGTGTGTGTGGGGGGGGGTGTATATGTGTGTGTGTGTGTGCGTGAGTGCTGTGCCTGTGGAGGTCAGAGATTGACGGTGAGTAGCTCCCTTAATGGTCCTCATCATATTTTTTAGACAGTGTCTCGCTGAACCTAGAACGCAGTCATTCCACTAACTAGCTGGCTCTAGAACCTACTGTATCTGCTTCCCGAACACTAACATTGTATGTGTGTGAGAGTGATTAGGGTTTAGTTTTTATGAGGCTGATGGGGATTCAAAACTCAGGTCCTCAGGCTTTAAAATTTTGCCATTGCTAAACTTTTCGCGTAAATATTTTTCCTCTTTGGCGTTCATGGGCATGTGAGTGTCCTTCAGGGTTAAGATCAGATATTAGCTTCTTCCTGAAGCTCTTTGGGACCCTCCTTACCATAGACTATTCCTCTGATGTTTAAAGAACTCTTCTTTTCCTACTTCAGCCACTGTGATGTGATCAAGTATGCAAATGTGTGTGCATATTTGCATCATAACCACCCTCCAAAACAGTGTTTTCCTGTACCCGTTTTTGTTTGTGACTGAATCTTGTGAACCATGTAATAAAGGATCCAGTGAACTTTGTGATCAAATATACCAAAAAGGACACTGTCACTACCCTTCTCTAGTCTACCTCCCCTTTCAAGTGAGATTTTTGCATCCTCCCTTGGATCCTCTTTGTTATTTATCTTCTTTGGGTCTGTGCCTCATCATAGCTTATCCTGTACCATATGGCTAAAATCCCTTTAAAAGTGAGTACATACCATGTGTGTCTTTCTGTGTTTGGGTTACCACACTTGGGATGATATTTTTCTAGTTCCATCCATTTGCCTGAAAAATTCATGATTTTTGTTTTGTTTTGTTTTTAATACCTGAGTAGTATTCCATTGTGTAAATGTGCCAGTTTCTGTATCCATTCTTTGGTTGAGGGACATCTGGGATGTTTCCAGATTCTGTCTCTTACGAATAAAGCTGCTATGAACATCTCTGAGCAAGTGTCCTTGTTGTGTGGTGGGGTGTCTTTTGAGCTATCCAGGAGTGGGATAGCTGGGTCTTGATGTAAAGCTATTCCCAATTTTCTGAGAAAGCACCATAGTGATTTTCAAAGTGGTTTGTACAAGTTTATACTCCCACCAGCAATGGAGGAGGGTTCCCCTTTCTCTACACCCTTGCTAGCATGCACTGTCACTTGATATGTTGATGTAAACATCTGACTGGTGTGAGATGGAATCTCAGGGTCATTTTGATTTGTATTTCCCTTAGAGATAGAACAGACAGAGGTAGCGGCTGAAGAGAAGGAACAAGGGAGGAGATGGGACATAGAGAGTCATGAGGGTGGAGAACAGGCCTGGGGAGAGTGAGGCCAAGAGGACAGAAGGCCTACAGAGAAAAGAGAAATGGAGGGTAGGGGTATTTCTGTGAAAAGCTGGAGACCTAAGTCAGGGTAGGTAGCTGGGAGGACATGAGAGGGTTTAGAGCAGTGACTCCTAGTAGCAGTGGCCATAGAGACCGAAGAGGATACCTTCTAACTAGACTAGCCTCCTAGTGGATGGAGGGGAACTCCAACCCACCCAAAACACTTCAACCTCAAATTTACCCTGCCTGCAAGATGTCGAGGGATAAAGATAGAGCAGAGATTGAGAGAATGCCTAGCCAATGCCTTGCCCAACCAAAAACCCACCCTATGGGAGAATGCCACTCCTCACCGTGAACAATACTCTGCTAAGGCTTGCAGACAAGAAGCTGACAGAGTTGTCCCCTGAGACATTCTACCCAGCAGAGCCTCAAAACAGATGCTGAGGCTGTTGGGTGATGCTTAGGGAGTCTTGTGGAACAGTGGGAGGAAAGAGAAAAGGACCTGGAGGTGACAGGAGATCCACAAGAAGACCAACAAGGTCAACTAACCAGGGCCCAGAGGGGTTTGTTGAGACTGAAGCATCAATCAAGGACCATGCACGAACTGGACCTAGGCCCCCTTTAAAGATGTAGCAGATCAGCAGCTTAGGCTTCATGTGGGTTCCCTAATAAGGGAAGTGGGGACTGTATTAAACAGACTCACTTGCCAGCTTTTTGATCACTTTCCCCTGGCCAGAGTGCCTTACCAGGCCACAGGGTAAGAGGACTTGCTCAGTCTTCATGTAACTTAATGATATGGGGTGGATGGGAAAGGGAGCTCCCTTTTTCTGAGGAAGAGCGGGGAGGGGGACAGAGAGGGGGAGAGTGGGACTGGGAGGGAGAAGGAATGGGGCTACAACCAAGATGTAAAGTAAATAAAAAATCAATCAATTAATTCTTTAAAGTTGAAGAATGACACAAGAATAAAAGGGGGGGGGCACAGCTGAGTACAATGTGCAGCAGAAAACCAGTGAGAACATACATCATATTCCATACAGAAGTACAAAGGAAAAGGAGGTGGAAGGCAAGGGGACAAACGGTGTCTTGGTTTCTAGCAGTACGGACACAGAGACAAACCAACCGCACAGGACTTGAGTGGCTCTATCAGCCACTGATAATTCCCAAGCAGAAACATACTAGCAAACTGGATAGGACCTTGCTTGAGTAACTACACAGCCCTTATCAAAACCCTACAGAAACTATAATATTACTGTCTTGATGAGATCACTCACAAGTAATACAAGAAAAGTAATTTGCCATTACCTTTCCGTCAGTAGTTTTCTATGTCCTTGATTTTTAACACACATGTGTAAGGCCAGTACTGTATTTCTCTTCTCATTACCATTGTACAGGAGTTGGATCCAGTTTGGATTTGTCACTGTTGAACACTTCGGTTGATCTGACCACAAACCCACTGTTGTGTGCCCTCCTCACACTGTCTCAAACACAGCCTCAGTCAAGAATGCACCATGCTCTGTGCTCTGCAGGGTCTCCCTGCCTCGGGGGCAAGCAGTGGTTCTGACAAGATAAAATGGGAAAACAGTAACATTAAGAGATTATTTTTTTAAGTGTTCAGATTTTAATTTGGGATGAACAACATAATGAAGCCTATTAAGAGCTCAGCTTATTTGTGAGACCCTGTTACAATAGAGCCCTGTTGATTGAAAATCAGACCTTTGTTTCAAAGGGCGGATTGTTCTAGTTTTATCAGCATCTTAAGATTGACTTTTTTACATGAAAAAAATATATATATATTGTGTTTGACAAAAAGATGTTTTTCAATGACTGCAGACAAATAGCTAAGAGGTGGTTGTTCCATTGCAGGAGTGCATTTACCCTTAACTAAAGTCTCTGAAGTGCTCAGATGAATAAAGCTATTTACCTCTGGTGTTATTGTTATCATCCCAAATGTGAATAAGATTCCTTAGACATGCTGAAAGAAAGGGCAAAACCATTGTTGAGGCTTTTCATGTGATTCCACGCCCTCTGGGTGCCCCCAACCCCACACTCCCACCCAGCCCCGCCTCCTCCTCCAATTCTGGAGTTTCCCTCACATGTATGCACCCGGCAGTCACAGGCAGAGACAGGCAGAGTGACTGCTGCGAGGCACAGGAGTCTTGTCTGCTCAATCCTCGCAGGGCCAAGTTTTCCTACTCTGGGGAGCCTATAAATATCAGAAACAGTCTCCTCTCCCTTGTCACCTGTTTCTTGGGCCACACTTCCCAGCTCCTTACATCCTCATTTGACACTAACATCCTTGGCTTCATAATATATGGGGTGTAAAATTGAAATGTATTTTGCCTTTTATTTACATCCCGCTTCACACACACTAAATATGTGTCTGACTGTTAAAAATTGGTTAAAATTAGCACAGTGGAACTGGAGCCATGGCCCAGCAGTTAAGAGCGCTTGTTGCTTTTATGGAGGACTGGAGTTTAGCACCTACACCAGATGGTAAAGCATTCTATAACTCCAGCTACAGGAGCCTACATTCTCTTTTGGCTTTGAAGGGTTCATATGCAGAGACACATGTGCATAAGTAAATAAGGAAATCTTTTCTTAATTAAGAGTTTTCACTTCTGGACCCATATAAATTCAACATTCTTTTGACTCAAAAAAAGGTTTTTTTTACTATTTACTTTTAATTTCTTAATTTTATTTATTTATTTGTGTAATGGAGTGGGGCATGTGAGAGGGTATATGTCTGACAGTCTGAAAACAACTCTTGAGAGTTCATTCTCTTGCTCTACTATGTGGGTCCACAGGGTCGAACTCATGTCCTCAGATTTAGCAGCAAGCAGCATCTTTATCCACTGTGACATTTCATTGCCACCCTCCCCATTCCTGATATTTTTGGTAAAAGGTTTTCATCTGCATATTCTTCTATTCTCAATTAAGTAGGGAAAAAATCCATTATATTTCCATAAATAAGAGGCAACTCAAAAAAACTGAGATAGAAAACATTTCAGAGGGTATCAGATTATGAATAGGAATACCATCGCAGATTACAATATAATCCATTCTTTACAGGTGAGTTTGACTTCCTACTCAGTCATGATCACATCACAGAAGATGGGCCTGCTCTGAGTGGCTGTTAATGAAAAGGTAGTGACTGCTTTTGAACCATAAGTAATCCTGACTTTTGGAAAAAGCACATCTTCTGATAACTTTCTGTGCCTATTTCTTTCTTCCAAGTAACTTCTGATGGTTGGAGATGTTTATTCCTTCAGTGTGATGTATGTCTTCTCAACATCTGCTAGGAGAAAGGCTAGTAGGTTAGAGGAGATCGGTGGAATTGTACATAAAATTTGTTTTGTTTATTGTTTTTCTCTTTGTTTCTTTGGTAACATGAATATGGGGTAAATGGCATTTTTAAAATTCTTTATTAATTACACTTTATTCACCTTATATACCCCTGTAGATCTCTCCCTCCTCCTGTCCCAACCCCTCTCTTCCTCCCCCCTCTGCACCCATGTCCCTCCCCAAGACCACTGATATGGGAAGTCCTCCTTTCCTTCCTTCTGATCCCAGAAGCTAAGACTTATGGCCAACACGTGGGCAGAGTGCAGGGAATCTTATGAGGGGAGTGGGAAATAGTGGGATCTGGAGAGGACAGGAACTCCACAAGGAGAGCAACAGACCCAAGTGGTCTGAACACAGGGGTCCTTCCTGAGACTGATGGTCCAACCAGGTACCATGCATGGAGGTAGCCTAGGACCCCTACACAGGTGTGGCCCATGGCAGTTCAGTGTCCAAGTGGGTTCCATGATAATGGGAACAGGGACTGTCTCTGACATGAAATGATGTACCTGCTTTTTGATCACCTCCCCCTGAGGGGGGAGCAGCCTTGCTGGGCCACAGAGGAAGACAATGCAGCCACTCCTGATGGGAAATGGCATTTTTGTCTGATAGAGATGATAAGATTTTGAAGCACAAACCTGGACCTGAAGTAATCTCAACACTTCAACCTTGCGTGTTTCATATAATGAGGGATCAGAAAGTGTTTTTAACGTGTTCTGAAATAGCATCAGTTGGGGCTGGAGAGAGGATAAGAGGACTGGCTGTTTTTCCAAAAGTCCCGAGTTCAATTCCCAGCAACCATCTATAATGAGATCCGGTGCCCTCTTCTGTCCTGCTGGCTCAAAGGCAGGTAGAATACAGTATAAATAAACATTTTTTTTTAAAAAGGAGGGGGGCATCAATCATATGAATGAAATAGCTAATGGTTCATTACTGGTCTCATTGTTCATATAAGTAATTGGAAGTATTACTCTCTGTTAATGTCAGAGAAGGAAACTGAGAACCTTAGAAATGACACCAAGACTCACAACAATGATGATTTTACTCTACTTTCCTGAGTGAACATCTGCTTCATGATTTAAGCTAAACCATAGAAGGGGTCTTGGTCTAAGCTGGACACTTCATAAGACTAGAGAGTAAGATGTGTTGAACCACAAGATGTGATTTTTTAAGCAACTTAATATATCTCCTCCTTGATTTTATTTTACAATTCCCAAGACTTCTGTGTCCTATTTTGGAATGTTGGAAATACCTTAGTTTTGTATTTTTGTCTGAGTCTGATAATTTATTCCTAACTTGCTTCCCTCTGGTTAGAAAGAAAAAAAATATTTTGATAAATGGGTGTAGCAAAAAGAAAAAAAAAACATACAGGAAGAGAAAAAATGCCTCATGTCTACAAATAAGTCAAAGCTATGAATCTCCCAAATGATACAATGACTAGCAGCTTGAGCATGCAATGGTCCAATTTTATAGCTCTTCTTACAATTAGTCGTGTTCAGTGACTTCAGCACTATGTCAAACTATATGTCATGAGTAGGACGGTTTGAAATTTACTGAGATTTGTTTCTAGAAGACAGTGTACCTTACAAATAAAAGAAAATGATTCTACATCATCAGAGTGTAAAGAGAGCTGGCCAAGGGGAAAGCACTCTGCTAGGCCCCAAGGGAGTATTTGCTAAGCTCAGAATAACCAAACTAAGGCCTTTTTTTTTTTTTCCCCAAAGAGGTCAGAGTCCAGTGGAGAAATGGGAATGAATATGAATCATGATTACACAAAGTCTGGCTTATGTGGAAGGAACACTGTCTAAACAGCGATTCGTTCTGACAGGGGTAGGGGTTGAGAAAAGCTTCCCAGAGGAAGTGACATTGGCTTTGGCCTCAGAGGATCAATTAAGCAGAGAGAGAAGGAAAAGACCCTGAAGGCTGGGATTGGATGGTCCAACAAAGATGTATACTCTGAGAAAAAAAATCAGTATTTAAACAGCAAAACTCCTTTTTTGTGAGTGAAACATAGTGACGCAGAGGAGGATGTATGCCCAAATTAAAGGAAAGAGTGAGACTAGATCCTGAGCTGCTGAGCTGGAAATAAAACTCTACCATTTAATAATAGATGCCCTGAGCTGGAAAACCAGGTATTTTGTGTTTAGGTAGGATGTTTCTGGTGATGGTATCTTAGTGCCAGGCAAACCAATGAGGACTCATTCGCAATTGTTTAGGGAAAAACAAATGATGAAAGCAGGCCTTGGCTGTCCAAGAGACAGTTGGGGAGAGAAGACCGCAAATGGCTCAAGAAATCTGGAGAACTCTTATCCATGAGATCTAATGACAGACATCACTAATGACAGACATCACAGATGGAGGAAAGGGGGGGGGGTCAAATATAAACCCTAAAGATGACCACAAGACATGAAAGTGCAAGGAGCGGCTGATTAAGAAGAAGCAGTGTTCAGCAGGCATGCAAGGGGGACAAGAGGGTGATGGTGAAAAAAACATGATGGAAACATATGTACACGCATGACTTATCCTAAGGAAACTCTATGTATAATTAATATACACTAATAATCAAAAATACGTGTATGTTGTGGAGGATATATGTATATTTATCTTCCATAGGATTGTGGTTGACTAGCTGGATAGGGAATAGATACACGTTCACCACTGTGACTTAAAAACCCCTTTGTCTAGAAGAAGTCTATCTATATTTAGATACTCTAGCCCTCTAAAGCTTGAGAGATAGCAGCAGTATTCAAACTCCCACCCCACTCAAGGGTCTTGTAGATACAGCGAGAGGCTCTGGGAGGCCTATTTCACAACAACACCTCTTCCACAAAAGCATTTCTGAGTTTTACTGTCCTTACGACTACTGTTCTAAATTAAGCTACTTCATCTCTCTACTGAAATCAGTGAATTTTCTAGGCCATCCTTCCCACATCTTCCTCTTTGCTTATACCCACATTCCACGCTAAATGCAGAGCCATTGCTCTCAGATACAAGTCAGATCATTATACTCTGTGCTGTTCAACAATCTTTATTTTCTAGTTCTCACAAAGTAAAATTCAAATTCTTTATTTGGTTCAAAAGATCCTATATGAAACCAGGCATGGTGGCACACACCTGTAATCCCAGCACTCTGGGAGATAGAGGCAGAAGGTATCTCTGTGAGTTCGGGGCTAGCCTGATCTACAAAGTGAGTCCAGAACAGCCAAGGCTACAGAGAGAAACCCTGTCTCAAAAAATAAATAAATAAATAAATCCTGTATGAATTACCTTCTTCCTCTGTGAATTTGTCTTTTATATTCTCCTTTTAAGATTCTTCTGCTCCTGCTATACTGGCCTTCCTATATCTCCCTCAAAAATGCAAATCTCTGCTTAGGTAAGGTCTCTGAACTTCCTCATAGAAAATGCTAGCTCCAGTTGGCTAAGGGTAGCACTTCCTTGCCTCTGCTCAAATGGCAGATGAACAGAGAAGCACAGTACTACACAGACTGGGTGTTCTCCTACTCACTTCTTCACTCCTCTTTGTGAATTTCATCATTAAAAGGGATGCTGACTACTGTTTTCTCTGTTTCTGCTGAAGGGAATGCAGACTCATTTGGGGCAAAGTCATGGGCATGTTTTTGTTTACTGTGGACTCTCTATCACCTACAATAGCGTGTGGTGCATGGTGGCTTTTGTATAAACATTGAAAGAGAAGTCAGATGAGCTGTAGCGCCACCTTTCATTCTGGATTCGGAAATTCCAGGTCACCTTATATCTCCAATCGAAAGATGTTCCATATTCCTCTTCTCTGAAATGGTATTACTCACCAGGTCAGAAAGAAGATGTGATGACTGGTGGTTCATTGGAAAGAAGATTAGCATACAGCAGTGTCATGGTTTTCAATCAGATATGGGCAGGCACCGTGGAACTCTCCACGGGGTTCTGCTATCCTCTGGGCATATGACGCACAACATCCTGTATAAGAAGGAGTGAAGATGGTGTAGACAGGAGAAGATGGAAACTTCCACGGTGTTTTCCTAATGCCTTAATAAAGCCAAGTTTCCATTGTGGACCAAAGAAGAAATACTAGAAAAGCAATAGATCATTTCCTGTCACAATGGAGGTAATGTTGATGACAGTAATGAAGAGGATAATAATAGGTCTTTTGCATTCCCAAGTTTCCTCTAACCCTATCAACAACAAATTATGCTGTGAAAAGAGGACAGAAAAAGAATTGTTTCATTTTCTTCTGCACCCAATTAGGGTTTTTATTAGTTATGTTCTTGTCTGTTATCCAAAGGAATGCATACAAAGGAAATTGAGCATTTTCTGCACTGAAGAGGATGGTACTGCTTTCTAAGAAGTCCATGGCTATCTGTTAGGGGTGGAAAGAACATTTGTGACAATAAGAGTATATTCTGGCAAATGTTCTAGGACAAAGCCTGATTGAGCATACAAGTTATTAACTGTATTACTTTGGACAACATGCTTACCTTTTCTGACGGTTTGAAAAGAAATGTCTCCTGTCATCTCAGGCACTTGAATGCTTAGTCCTGAGTTGGTGGCACCATTTGTCCACCAGGAGGTGTGGCTTTGTTGAAAGTAGTGTCCCACTTGATGTGGGCTTTGATGGTTTAAAGACTTGTGTCTTTTCTAGTTTGTTTATTCTTTGTCCTAGAGGTTCATGATGAGAGCTCTCAGCTGACTGTTCCTGCCACCATGCCTAGCATTGGCTGCTATGTCTCTCTGTCATAATGACCTTTTATTCCTCTGGAACTCTACGCTCAAACAAACCCTTCCTTGTGTAAGTTTTTATGATCAGGATATTGTGTCATAGCAATAGAAAAGTAATTAATACCTTCTTTGTCCTTCCGTGTCTGGACTGAAAACCAGAGAAACGATGATTGCTTCATTTACATGACTAAGCATAGGTAAATAAACATTGTAATCATCTAGTGGAGATGGAAGGGATTCTAAAAACAAGTGTCACATTAACACAGACTCTTGAGCTACTAGTTGAGAGTTACTAGTATTTTTAATGTCTCTAAATTTTCCCTATGAATAAAAGCTTAGCTAATATTATTATTACTTATTTTGTTTTCTTTCAGCATGTTTTATGTTGTTCTAGATGATATATATGTTTTTAATGCAAGTAGTGTGGAATGATGATAAATAGAAAAAAATTGATGATTATTACAGGACTCTAATATAATGAATAGAAAATGATCATGTTATTACAGTATAGTTTTCACTAAAAATAAAGGCTTGTGTGACTCCTATGATCTTTCCTGATGACTCATTACCAGCTATCCTTGAAGAAAGACTAGAACATTTGCTCTACCAAGTTCTCATTACAGATTTATTCTACATTTCCTTTTAATAAGACATAAAGTACTTGAGAGAGCGAGAGAAGAGAAAAAAAGCATGAGTTATAATCCAGATTTGATTCCCATCTGCAACTGAACAGCTACTGGGTTAAGATGTTCTTATTTTGACAATTGCACAAAAACAGACACTGGACTGAAGAACACCACTTGTTAATTCTACAATTGAATCCATCTTTTTCAATGTTTAATGATTTGAATAAAGACTAAGGTGACAAAGAAATCTAATCTGGCAGTACCGATACGAATGGCAAAATGATGAATAGCACTCCTGAGCCACTGGAGAATTAAAAAGAGTAAGGCAACCTAGATTGTTACTAAAACAAACTAAAACAAACTAACTGTAATAGAAAATAAATGTAGAATCATGTTTGTTTGTTTGTTTTAATATAGGATGTGAATAGTAAAATTCCATGCAGTGCTTAGTTATTCATTCTGGTCCTTTGCCTGGAAGCACAGATATTTAAAAACTAAATTTTATATTGGTTCCTGGTCACTCAACAATGTTCATCTAGCTGAGGAGAGAGAGCCACAGGAAGAACAATGTGACCACAGATATGTACACACATACACACAAGGGTAAGTATTGCAGTCACCCAGTAGAGCTTTCAGTGAAAAGAGGAACATGTCCCACTGAAATGGGATCTTGACCTGAAGGCATGAGTAAGCTATGGAGATAAAAATTGTGATGGATGCTAAAATTCTAGGCACTAAGATATAGGAAATGGTGAGAGAAGACACGAGAGGAACAAAAAGATGAGTTATGTAGTCACTAACTTATTATATTACAGTAACATGGCTTTATCATATAGACATGAGGAATGGACACAGATATTAAACCAGGGAGCAGCCTGCTCATATATATGTTACAGGTTGGTCAGTCAGGCAGTAGCACAGAGGATGAACGAGACACAGAGGAAGGAGGACTAGATATGAGAGGCAGACATCTGAATAATGGCCAGAGATTCAAGTACATTCATTATCATTGTGCATACTCCAGGATTTAGGAGCCAAAAGGAAGAAAGAGAAATCTATGAAGACCTAGGACATGAAGATCAGAGAGAGTTCCCTAAAAAACTGTAAGAGCCGCGGGCCACAGAAGCCATTGAAATAGAGCTTCATAAAGAAGTGATTTTCAGTACTGAATGCAACACAGAAATCCTTTAAAATGAGGACTTCAAAATGATCCTTGAAATTTCACAGGCAGGCTGATTGTTCAGCTTAATGGATACACCTTCAGTATAGGGGCTGAGGTGGAAGACAAATTAGAATGTGTCTTAAAAAATAAATGAGAGATGAATACACCTAGCTAGAAAGCTTGGTAGGGAAGGAAAGAAACAGAGCAGTAACTAAAGTAATAGAAGTGATTCGACTTGGTTTACAGGAAAAGAAGGGAAAGAGAGTGGAAGAGGATAGAATTCTAGGGCCCAGGGAGAAAAAAGAAAGAATGGATTTTATAGGTGGACAAGTTAACTTTGGTTTTAAGTAGGAGGGCTGTGTATCTCATATTAAATAGTATATAGAGAAAATGTGGGATGTGTGGCTAAGCTGGTGGGTGAAGGTGTCAGAAACACTAATGGTGAACAGGTCTTCATCAAGATCTTATTGTTGTGATGGTAGCTGTCTAGGTAGCACATTTCTTATTCTATGGCTCAACTTCATGAGACAATTCATTTGCAGAAGGTGATCTGAGAATTTCTGCTCATGGAGAGCAACCACACGGTCTGCTTCCTGGGGTACCATCACAGGGGATGGAAGCAGAATCCCCAGGTAACCAGAGAGTCAGATGAGAGCAGGCAAGGGCTTTGGGGTCTGATGGGGCTCAACAAAGAGGTTTCTATCTTGTTTTCTTCTGTGGTCCAGGCTTGACATGAGGGGAGTGACGTCAGCTCCTGTGCAGCCAATATTCCAGCATACATTAGTCTTGCTCGCCTGCTCGGCATGCTCAGCCCACCAGTCACATGAAACATGCATATTTTCACCGGATCAGTGTTGTTGATGACAGTGTCACTGAAAGATGCAAAAACGTGGCAAATGCGTTTTCTCCTTCTGCCGCCCGTCTGAAATTGATGGCCTGTTTTTCCTGCCTTTCTTTCCTTGTGAATGATGTTTCTTTAGGTCATCTGAAGACTTGTCATTCCCACTCCACTCCCCCTCCTTTAACAGCATGACGGCCCATGATCATGACCGATAGCCTGAGAGGGAGAGAGAGAGGGAGGCAGGAATGAAGACCACCACAGGCTACAGGTGAGCAAGGACTGATAAAAAACAGACTGCCTCAAGAAGTCAGGCTTCTTTGAGCAGCTCCTTTAACTTGGGAGGACAAAGGCTATTTAAACCTCTGAGAAGTGCGTAGAGGCTCTCTGGGTGATTGTACAGCATTGGCCAGGGCCAAAAGGCTGGGAATGCTTCATTTGCATAAAGAGGAATTCCAGGGGCTTGCTGGACATGACCTTATAAGGAGAAAGAAAGTTTTACCTGTAAACTGGCCACTAGGCTACATGACCACCTCAAGGTGGCAGAGCCGGGGCTGAAAGACCACCTGTACCAGGACATGCAGGCCCAAGGCAGGGAGTGAAGAGTCCTGCTCTTGCTAGTATCAGAACAAGATTTTTGGAATTTGGACATGCCTTGACCTCACATTTGCCCCAGGGCTGCTCCCCTGGCTCCAGACCCACATAGACTGAGGCACTGAAAGCTGAGGCTTCCCTTGCCCCCCCCCCTTTTTTAAATTTTAAACCATACTAATACAAAATTCACACTCAGAAGCTTGCTTTTAAACCATGCTGGAGAATACAATGTTTGAAGAAAATCCTGGAGCCAACAAGATTCTAGAGGTTTTAACAATGTAAACATCCCTGTGGGTAAATAATCAATCAACTTGCTACTTACTATGTTCTATTTTGCAGGGGTGCTTTGCATATATGTTGTACAATAAGGTCATGTTCAGCAGACTGTAGAATCTAAGTTACCTACCTGGCACAAACAGGTGGAGAGGCTTGGTGACTCTAGCTCTAGGAAAGGAAACTGCAGACAAAGCTACTGGGAACACAGAGCTGGACACTTTTTTTTTAATTTGTTTTTATTTTATCTGCATGACAGCTTTGCCTGTGTGAATATCTGCACACTGAGTGCATGCCTGGAGCCTGTGGAGACCAGATGAGGGCTCTGGATACCCCGCAACTGGAGGTAAAGACAGCTTGAAGTCACCATGCAAGTGCTGGGAATGCAACCCAGGTCTAATGAGTCATAGCTCCACAGCCTGTGTGTTTGTTCTTATGAGAAACACTTAAGACCCAATAATAAAATACCCAAAACACTTTTTACACACTGAACACTGAGTTTGCTCACAATGAAATAAGGTGTCATTATTTTCCAGTTTACAACAGGAATAATTACTCAGTGTCATTGCATATAAGTGGCATGTTATTTGGATTAACATTTTTATTTTTTAATTTTTTTATTAATTACACTTTATTCACTTTGTATCCCCCCCATAAACCCCTCCCTCCTCCCCTCCCAATCCCACCTTCCCTCCCTCTTCTCCATGCATGCCCCTCCCCAAGTCTACTGATAGGGGAGGTCTTCTCTTCAACATAGTTCTGGAAGTCCTTGCAAGAGCAATTGAAGGAGATCAGGGGGATAGAAATCAGAAAAGAAGAAGTCAAAGTATCACTATTTGCAGATGATATGATAGTATACCTTAGTGACCCCAAAAATTCTACCAGGGAATTCCTACAGCTGATAAACACATTCAGCAAAGTGGCCGGATACAAAATTAACTCAAAAACTCAGTAGCCTTCCTGTATACAAAAGACAAAAGGCTGAGAAAGAAATTAGGGAAAGAACGCCCTTCACAATTGCCACAAAAGACATAGAGTACCTTGGTGTGACCCTAACCAAGAAAGTCAAAGACTTGTATGAAAACAAAAAATTCAAGTCTCTGAAGAAAGAATTAGAAGAAGATATCAGAAGATGGAACTATCTCCCATGCTCATGGCTTGGCAGGATTAACATAGTAAAAATGACCATCTTACCAAAAGCAATCTACAGATTCAATGCATTTACCATCAAATTACCAACATCATTCTTTTCAGACCTTGAAAGAAAAATTCTCAACCTCATATGGAACAACAAGAAACCCAGAATTGCTAAAACAATCCTCTACAATAAAAGACCTTCTGGAGGTATCTCCATCCCTGATCTCAAGCTGTACTATAGAGCTACAATACTAAATACTGCATAGTACTGGCATAGAAACTGACTGGTGGATCAATGGAATCAAATAGAAGACCTGAAATAATTCCACACACATATAGACACCTGATTTTTGACAAAGATGCCAAAACCATACAATGGAAAAAAGACAGCATCTTCAATAAATGGTGCTGGTCTAACTGGAGGTCTACATGTAGAAAAATGAAAATACTTATCACCCTGCACAAAACTAAAATCCAAATGGATCAAAGACCTCAACATAAAACCAGACACACTAAACCGGTCAAAGCTGGGTACTTGATGTATGGGCTCCATGAAGCAAGTTTTGGATGCAACAAAGAGGTCAACTTTTAAGAAAGGGAATCCTCATTTGTGGGGTTGTGCAAAATGAACAGTCTATAAAGGGGTCTCCTGCATGAAAGAAAATCTGGATGTCTTTAAACTCTTAGGTTTTTGTACTGTTTTGAGCATCCTTTAAGTGTTGAACGCAGAGCATATGATGAAACGCAGAGCATATGAGTCTAAGCACCTGATGAGATGTTGGATGCATTAAGACAGAAAAGTGAACTAAGCTTAATTATGCCACAGTGATTTGGCATTGCATTTTGAGAACTGGTTTAACTCTATAAACAGTAAATCAATTTACTATTTAAAATAATGAATTCCAACTCATGGTAAGAATGTTGGAGGATAGCTAGAAGGTTTTCAGAACTCAGATTTTGATTAAATGCAACAACAAAAAAAATGCTATTGATGAGACCCTTATAGCAGTCATGAATGTAGGGAGGGTAGAGGACATGTAGGTATGTAGAGACATGGATAGAAAGATGAGAAAATAAGTATGTGATAGAGAACCAATATCTAGCTTTATCACTGAGAGTGAATAATAAAGAGATGTCAGGATAGAGTGGGACACTAGGTACCCACAGAAAGTGGTCCATGTGCACAATATCTTACATAATAGTTGCCAAGTGACCTACAGATGTCTGCTGTCAATCAAGGAGGTAACTGATTATAACTACCTGATAAGTGAGTCTAGATTAAGCACAAACATAGTTTCATGACATAGATAGGAAAATGTCTTAAGAATCAGAGCTTTAGGGAGGAATTTGAACCCTAAACAGGAATATTTTTGAGACTATCTCCTTGATTGTCCACATTTACCTCAAACTCTGCTATTTCCATCTTTGTCTACAACCCAAATTCTTTTTTCAAACAATAGTAATTGACCTAATTTTTGTCATACTCATCAAGTCTCTGGCTAGTTGGACCCTCACGGATGGAGGTAGGTAAAAGCTGTTGACAGAACAGGGATGGAACAAAAGACGATATGCATTCATCAGATGAGAATCCATACTTTTCTAGTATACTTCCATGAATTGTTAGACTCATCCAAACCACAGAAAGCTACAGAACCAGGAAAGTGACTAATACTATAACACCGTGGTGTCTTCAGGTTCTGCATGTGAGAAGTATTGCCTTTGTAATGTGGGGCAACCTGAGGCCTCTGTTGTGTTTTTGTCTGTCGACAAGAAACACCAGCTTCATTACACATGGTAGCAAAACCTAAGAGTCAAGGCAGTGTTTGTCATAGAACATTTTTAATCTGCTGAACTGAGATTGCTGCAAGTGCTTCAGATTCTACCCCACTGGAAGCTAGACAAGAATCCTTTTAGCCCCACTCTAGGTGTGTCCCAATAACACAAAGATGTGTCTCTGCTTCCTCTCACTCTAAGCCATGGTGTTTTAGCTTAGCTTAGGATATGGCTCTTAGTGACACAAGAGGCAGGCTTCAGCTGCAGCAATCTCCTTCCTTTGAGTGGTTGCACCCTAAATCTCTTATGCTCCCGTCACAGGTGTGACCATCAGAGATCTCCAGTGCCTCATTCAATAAGCAATGTCTGGCCATGGGAAAAAAGTCATCCTGGGATACCATGTTCTTCATCAATCATGGAATGTGTGGACAAGAATCAGTGAAATGTCTTTGTTTTATTGTTTGTGCCAGTGTTTTCTGATCTAGACTTGCACGTGAGCTATGCTAACTGAAGGCAAAGGATAAATGTTACTCTTAGGACATGTAGGTACCTTGGTCCTGGAGCATCATAGAATAACAACGTGATACTTTGGAATGTGGTTTTTAAACTTTGTCATCTGAGTCACCTGGAGGGCTTGGGAAAGCATAGATCGCTGAGCTTTCATATCTATAGCTTCTAACTCTATAGGTCTCTGGTGAGGCTGAAGATTTGGCACTTCTAACAAATTCCCAGGTGATGTCCCTACCACTGGTCCAGGGAGCGAGTCCTTTGAGATCAACATGTTTCTAGAAGTAATTTCATTTAATGCTGATCAGCACTCTTTGAGGGAGGCCTTATGTTCTTCAGGGTTGAAAGAAAATGCACACAAGAATTTTAATACTTGCTTTTAGCGTCTACTACAAATTCTAGTCTGAAATTTTATTTTTATAGCACCAAGCTTCTTTCCATCAGCTATTTGGAGTCATGTTAATGGCCTATATTTATAACCTGGTGAAGACAAGCAGTTAATGGCACATCTCTAATTTCATCTGTGTACCTATGGGAAAAAATGCTATCCTTTTGAGTACAAGACCTATGAGATTTTTTATACTGGGGGGAAAAAGTGAGCATGATATGGTTTGTTTTTCCAAAAGATTCATGTGTTGTAGACTTGGTCCCCAGTGCAAGGCTCAGAGATAGGCTTAGAAAAGTAATGAGCTCGTGGGGAACTGACCTAATCAGTGTAATATCCACTGATGGGTTCATAAATCTGAAGGTACTATTAGAAGGTTCTAGAAACTGTGGAAGGGGGATCTTGATTTCAGAATGTGGGTAGATGGTGAGAAGCCTTGATGGGTGTACCTTGTTGCTTTCCTTCCTCTCTGTGTCTCTCTGTTTCTTTGTGGCCTTGAGGTAAGCAGTTTTCCACAATCAGGTTCTTCCACCATGTTTCTGCCTTGTTTCATGCCTAGAAGCAACAGATCAAGCAGGGTGCTGACTGAAGTCTGTGAAACCATAAGCCAAAGTAAATCTTCCCTTCATTAAGTTGCTGTTTGCCATAGTGAGAAAGAAATGACTAGCACAGGAAATTCAGAGCTTTTTTAATGCATTTATTCAGTGCACTTTTATATGAAAATGTGCATGGTCCAAGCTTGCAAAGAACATTACAGCATTAGTAACTGCCTTAGAAGATTAATTTCATTTCCTGTAGCTAATGCTAGTTTTTAAGTTTTTAGCTACCTTTCAACTTCTTCCTTGTATTAAGAGCTAAAGTTTTGTTGAAATGTTAAGTTTTTACTAGATAAAAATTAGTTTCTCTGTATAATTTCCCTTTGCAAAACCAATTTCTTCCTGATATTCCTTCAAAAGTCCTCCTCGCTGGAGAGTACAAGAGTTCTACAAGGAGAGCAACAGAACCAAAATATCTGGGCTCAGGGGTATTTTCTGAGACTGATACTCCAACCAAGGTACATTCATGAATATAACCTAGAACCCCTGCTCAGATGTAGCCCATGGCAAGTCAGTGTCCAAGTGGGTTCCCTAGTAAGGGAAGCAGGGGCTGTCTCTGGCATGAACTCAGTGGCTGGCTCTTTGACCACCCCCCACCAAGGGAGGAGGACCTGTAGTTTCTTAAGGACACATGTAATCTAAATTGTCAAAACACACTAGCAGTAGTATATTCAGCGAAGAAATTCTTGGCCCATGTAAACTGTATTCATAAAACTATTTTCTGCACATTTTCATTTAGCAAGTATTTGTTTGGCACTTGTTAAGGACTAGGCATTCAGAGTATCAGACCAAGAAGTTGGCCATACCAAACAAAACAACAACAAACTACAGAAGATAAAGTAGCATGGAGTAGCACAACTGACTTTTAAAATAAGGGCATTTGAAATTACTGGCCCTGAAGTTGCCAAAGCCATTTTGATTGACTGGGAGGTGGAGAGCAGTACTTTCTAAGTGTTTCTGTGGTCAAATGATGGAAATGGGAGAGGGAGCAGAAGCAGAAATGAGACAGTAATGAGAAATTACTACCTACCCAACATACTCATACTTATTCATTTCACCACAATGTAAACCAGAATATAGATGAGTCTTCCTGTTCTACAAACATGTGCTACCAATGCCCATACGTGAGCTAATTAGAGAACCTAATTACACCTCAGGTGATATTTTTTCATATGCATACATACAATAAAGTTTGGTTTACAAATTAAGAATAGTAAAAAACTAACAATAATAATAAAAATAGAAAAATACATTGACTTAGCCAGTGTTCTATAGATGTAAAGAGACACCATGACCACAAAAAAATTTTATAAAGGAAAGTACTTAGTTGGGGCTGCCTTACCGTTTCAGAGATTCAGTCCATTATCATCATTGCAGGAAACATGATGACATGCAGGCAGACATGGTGCTGGAGAGGTAGCTGAGAGTTCTACATCCGGATCTGGAGGCAGCAGGAAGACAGAGAGAGAGACTAGGTCTGGCTAGGGCCTTTTGAAACCTCAAATCCCACTCCTAGTAGGAAACTTTCTCCAACAAGGCCACACCTCCTAATCCTTTCAAATCGTGCCACTCCCTGGGAACCAAGCCTATAGGGGCCATCCTCATCCAAACCACCACATATATTAATATATTATAATAATGTTGCATGAATAGGTTATATCATTCAAAACAGCTTATTATTTTATATTCACCTTTACTTCTGTGATGATGTGGGATGCAATTTCAAAATGTTCAAATGAAAGTAGGTGAATGACATGGGCATTGTAACACCACAGTGTATTAGGGAATGGACCAAAGAGTTCTTGAACACAAGTATTGTGACACCACCAGTCAGTCTGATAAACAAGAACACAAATATCTAGTGGGTAGGTTGTATACACCACATCGATACCCTAGACAAAGGAGTGATTCATGTTGCAAGTAGGACAAAACAGTATGACATAAGATTTTATCACATTACTAGACATGAAACTCAATTTAAAACTTAGGAATTGTTTATTTCTAGAGTTCTCTGTGTTTTGTGAGGTTTTTAAATTTAATAATAATTTTATTAAGCTCAACATATAAACTGTAACATAGTCAGTCTAAAATTAAGCATTAACTTTTTTCTTTATTTTTATCCACAGATCCATTCATGCCAAATGTCCAAAGTCTGAATGTCAGACATCTGTAGTGGGCCATGACCAGGAAAATGTTTGTGCTAGAAGGCTTTTTCAGAACATTTAACACCACACACTACAACATGCTTACATCACAATACAGTTACAAAAGGGAGTTTTGAATATATGTTTTGCATAATCTCAGTTATGCAAAATAAGATAACTGTGGACAAAAGAGCCAGAAGGCCTGTAAAAATGTCTAAGAATACTTCATTTGCGAGGGCAGGTCATGTTTTCCCTACTGCTTTGCATTTTGTTGTTCCTTTTCTTCATTTGCCTTTCAATATCATATATTAATTTGACCATGAAGGAAAGAAAGTGAGTTAAAAGTTGGAAAGAAATGTCATAAGAAAGTTCTCTCCTAAAATGCTGTAGTCTACAGGGAAAAACCACAACTCCCTTGCTTCCTCGGGGATAAAGTTTTGTTCCCAGCCAGGTGGATTATAAGGTCAGAACTGTGAAGAGAAACTGGATGTTCAACTGGCTGCTGCTTCTCTGAGGATAGATGACCTTCAGTTCCCTTTCAGAATTTCATTTTATCCCCCAGAGCAAGCAAGACCAAGGAGCTTTTAACAGAGTAGACAAAAAAACAGCGTCAGCCACCCAAGCCTGTAGCCTTGAACCTGTAACCGCCACAGGGCCTGAGTTCCTACACAGCACAGCCAATATAGAACCTCCAAGTCCAAAGCATGAGCAGACGTTGCTCTGAGACTCTTGTTTTCACTGAGTGTCATGATGTTGGCTGCCAGAAAGTTTGTATCACTTATGACATAATAACATGGTTCATTCCAAACTGTGTTCACAAAGGGAGAAAAAGGGGAAATTCTCAAAAGTAACCAAAATGTAGAAGGATCAGAAGACAAAGAGAAGAAGTCATACTAAAAGTATATGCCTAAAAATTGCAATTTTAAATTGAAATGTTTAAATATTTAAGGAAATAAAGAACAGAAAAATAATATTAAACCAATTAATTATTTGAAAACAAAGGATCCGCAATTTTTAAAAACTGAAGTAGACATTCTTGAAATAAAAATTAAGCCAGGCACAGCTAAAGAGAGAATATGTAAATATAGATCAAAGAAAATCACTGAATGCAGGTGAAATATTTAATAGAAACTTCAAATGTTGGAAAAAATATTCCTGGAAAGTTTTACAGGACTTGAATTACAGAATGAGTTATTCTAAAAATATATTTAATAAGTGTTCCAGAGGAAGTTAAAAACAGGAAATAGTGAAATAATTGTATTTTGAACATTTACTTCAATAAATAAATATGTGAGTGTCAAGCTGAAAGGGGCTGCCAAATACCAAACAGAATAAATAAAGGTAAGTCCTCACATATTGGTGCCTAATTCTCAATGAACAATAGAATGGATTTAGCAGAAGACCCTAAACGCTATTAGGAAAACAAGAAAGAACAAGCCAAGCAAAGGCAATCAAGCAAGCATCAGGGTCCTTATTGCCAATAGCGAGCTTCTCTTCCCAGCAAAGCTGGCACATAGGAATGAAGATAAAAGCAAAATGTCTTCCTTCTCTCTCAAAGGAAGGCAGGTTATTACTCATCGGTCCCCATAATAGAATACCACTGTGCATTTGGTGTCAAGAAATGAATTGAGCCTTGAGCATGAAAAAGAGAAGAAACAATTAATAAATTAATGGATTACGCTAGAGAAAATGTGACATTTAAACATCAAACTAAAACTATAGAAATGTTTGTGATCTGTAAGACTTTTTCTCTAATTTATTTTTATAGTTTTTTTTAATTAATAAGGATTACCAAATAGCAATTGAATATTTGAAAACAGATGTCATGTTCTACGCACAGCACACTCATATTTCATGGATTTTCTCAGTTTTCTTTTTGTAAGAAAAGTTGACTTATTACTCCAGTTTTGTAAATGGAGCAAGTAAGGCATCAAGCAGCGAATTCTCCCAACATTCAATAGTAGTAAAATAAGAATAATGAATTTACGAATTCTAGGAAAAATTAAAACTCAGTTTCTTAATTTAAGAAATGAATGTACAAATATTTGCTCTGGCCATTCATAGTGGTTATGTTAAAAGACAACTAATATGTGTTATAGTGTGTTTAGAATTACAAAATATTATATAACTCAAAATTACCATAAAAGTAAAACAAAATACGCATACCAAACTTTGAGAATTTTGCCAATTGCTAATAGTGTGAATAGATGATGGACTTTTAATTCATTCATTCAATTATATTTTAATATGGCTTCAGTAAGTAACCTTAATCTATAAAATGTCTTTGTATGGTTGTTTATTTCTGGCCCATCTCACCTCACAAAAAAACTAACAAAAGTATATAAAAATTTTAATAAAAGAGGTCTCATCTTTTAAACATATACGTGTATATGTGTGTGTGTGTGTATATATATATATATATACACACACCCTTACATTTAGTTTCCTAATATATACATACTCTGAGAAAACTACTTGTTATTAATTTCAAATGTAACTTCATTTCATAATACTCCATCAACAGTCCCATATCTTAAAATGAATGTAAGAAGCAGGGAAAGTTCCTATTGCCTCTTTTGAGAAATTAAAATGGGTAATTTTCATACCGCTGTGGCATGGTTCAAACTAATGGTGTGATAATGTGCTATTAAGGTAGAACTCCTGCAATTCCAAGGGCCTCATCAGGAAGCTGACCTCACAATGGTGTTGCTAGCATGTTAGATTTGAGCTGATTTCCATAAGTAAATGGAATCTGAGACTCATTGCATGTTAATCACATAGTTTAGTGAGTCCCATATTTATTTTGAATAAGCATTGCATTCTCAAATAAGAATTATGTGGAGGAAGACGGGCCAGAATTTGATGGAGACACTGGTGGGTACCCACTTCTTTTGGCTCCCATAATGAATAGAGATTTTTAAGCCTATAGAAAATGAGAGCAGATGTGGATAATAACATAATTTGTTATTTATGAATGCAGGTTTTCTCTGAAGATTGAGGAATTATCATGAAAACTATTCATTGAATCTCAAAAAAATCAATAAATATTAATATCAGAATGCAAATGTTTTCACTATAATTTAAAATATGAAGAGTATTTACCCATTTATGCCTCTGAACAATTCAGGGTGCCCTGAATACTTATTGACTGTGTGTCATTGCATGATTCAGAGCACTTCTCTGAACTGCTTAGAATTCTCAGCAAATTGCTAAGAACACATCTGAAAAAGAAAAAGCTGCACATTTGTTTCCTGACTCTTATGGCTTATGGAAAAATCCCCTGAGGATGTAATCAGGAAGCCTGGGCTGGCACATTTAAAAACCATGTGACTTCAACTTTCTCAAATATGAGCTGCATTTTCCAAATCTATAAAATGACAACAAAGGCACCAACCTCAAAGGGTTATTTGAAGATAAAGTAAAAGCAGAATCCACAATATGCATTATTGACAATTTTAAGTCTGATTTAGAATTGAGGATCTTCCACAAAAACAGTAATTATTAATAACATCATTTGATGGGTACGAATCTGGTGAAACCATTATTGTAAAAATGAAGTGAAAGACCAAACATATATATCCTCCTATATTTAAAGTTATAATAGCTAAACAACTGTATAGGATGTTACTAAAAATTTCTCTATATGCCAAACTATTATGGGACATTGATTCAGTCTTTACTACGGTGAGCGCTGAACAACTGATTGGGTTAGTGGAGCGGTATGAACAAGAAATGTCTCCCCAATGGAATACTACTCAGCAATTAAAAAGGAGAAAATCATGAAATTCGCAGGCAAATGGTGGGACCTGGAAACGATCATCCTAAGTGAGGTTTCTCAAAAGCAGAAAGAAACATATGGTATATACTCACTTATATAGACCTATAG
>CM053766.1:73703298-73742369 GCA_028658305.1 Pachyuromys duprasi
GGGAGTGGGCGGGCTGCGCATGGGATGCAAAGTACCTAACCTGTGATTGATAACAAAAAATAAAAAAAAGAAAAAAAAAAGAAAGAAAAGAAATGTCTCCCATTGACTCCGGTACTTGAACATTTAGTGCGCAGTTAGCGCCAGTGTTGGGGGTGGTTATATAACCCTAGTTAGGTAGAGCCTTGATGAAGGAAGGACATCTTCGGGGGCGTGGTTTGAGAGTTCATTTGCTGCTTACAGTTTGTTCTCTTTGATTCCCATTTGGGCTTGAAGCTATGGTTTCTCAGCTTCCTGCTCCTGCTGACATGCGTGTCACGTACTGCCATGGCCTCTTACCATGATGGACTCTTATTCCCTGGAATCATAAGGCAAAATAAATTCTCTCTTCCATAAGTTGCTTTTTATCACAAGGAAAAAAATAAACTAATACAGTCACTGAACTTGTTAATTCAGCAAAATAGATTGCACACATCTGTTACATTATTATAAAGACTCATTTGTCCGATTCTGGAATTGGAGAATTAAACTATTTAACAAAAGATCAGCTGCTTAATTCGCTACACAAACAGTGTTAGCACAGAAAACTTTCTCAGGTGTCTTGAAATCACCTTCTCTAAGCTCTGTGGTACCTCAGGCAGACCGAGGAAGTGGTTAAAGAGGAGAACAAGATCCTATTTTGCTACTTTAACCAACTCACCAGCTCTGTTTCTATGGGTTTCAAACACTAGGATTTTGTCTCAGATTCCATTTTCATAAAAGGATACAATGGTTAGTTTTAACTGTCACCTTGACAGAACCTAAAATAACCTGGGAAGAGAGTCTCAGTGAGGAATTGGGTAAGTGAACTTGGCTTATGGGTATATCTGTGGAGACTGCATTATGTATTAAGCGATATGAAAATGCCCAACCTAAAAAATAGACCACAACATTCAGGCTTATGTCCTGGACTGTATAAGACAAAAAGAAAACAAAAACAAAAACCTGAGCATGAGCATGTATGCACCCATTCTCTCTGCTATTTACTGTGGGTGTGAGTTGCTTCAAGTTCCTGCCTTAACTTTCCAGAAATGGTGAGCTGGGACCTGGAACTATGAGATAAATAGACCATAAAGTTGTTTGGTCAGAATATTTTATTATAGCAACAGGAAACAAAATCTAGACAAAATGTTTGGTTACTACAAAGGCGCTTAAATTGACCAATGGCAGTGGTGCATGCATACAATCCCAACACTCACCTTATCAAAACCCTCAGCTCTATAGTGAGAGCCTTTCTCAGACAACCAAAAGAAGATAAGTTTCAACTGGTGATTCGATTCCACATTCCTCAGATTAGAGATGAGGAAGTTGAAGCCCAGAGATGGTAGTACCTAAGACAGCAGTCAGCTCTTAAAGAAAGAGCATCATGAAGTTCTCCACACACTTGACTGATGTTATTTCGCCCATTATCGTCATGTGCTGCAAATCAATCACCAAGCCAGTCATTCTACCTCTACTTTTTTAAACCCAAAGAACTCAATGACGGTGGGGGTCAGATGTGGGGAGAGTGTGGATGGGATGCCAGAGGGCTTGGAGAGAGAAGAGAAACTGAGGAGGGGGCATCTCTGAGACAAGTTGGAGACCTACAATTAGGGCAGGCTCCTGGGAAGGTATAGGGGTGACTCTAGCTAAGACTCCTAGTAGTGTGAGTCATGGAGACTGAAGAGGCTGCCTTCTAGCCAGACAGGACTTCTAGTGGAGGAAGAGGAACACCAACCCGCCCCAAAAACTTCAACCAAAGCTTACACAGCCTACAAGATGTGCAAGGATGAGGACAGAGCAGAGATTGAGGGAATGCCCAACCAATGCCTCGCCCAACCTGAGACCCTCTTCATGGAAGAGAGCCAACCCCTGACACTATTAACAATACTGTGCTATGCATGCAGATGGGAGCCTAGTATAGTTGTTCTCTGAGAAGCTCCATCAAAATAGATGTTGAGACTCACAGCCAAACATGCAGTAGAGCATGGGCACTTTGTGGAAGAGTCGGGGGTGAGAGGGTAGAAAGACCTGGAGGTGACAGCAGCTCCACAAGAAGACCAGCAGTCAATTAGTCTGGACCCAGGTGGGGGCTTACAGAGAACACCACCAACCAAGGATCATGCATAGACTAGACCTAGGCCTCCTATACATATGTAGTCTTCATGTGGGTTCCCTAGTAAGGGGGACAGGAACCTTGTTGCCTGTTTTCTATCATTCCTTCCCCCCACCCCCACCCTCCCTTTTGGGCTGCCTTGCCCAACCTCAGTGGAAGATGCATGATGCACCTGATAAGACTTGATGTGCTGGGATGGGTTGTTGGGGGAGGGGTACTGCCCTTCTCTGAGGAGCAGGGGAGGGGAGATAAGGGGATGAGGAAGGAATGGTAGGGCTGGGAGGAAGGGTGGGAGGGGCCTATGATAGGAATGTAAAGTGAACAACAACAAAAGATTCTCCTTGGTTTTGTTTTGTTTTGTTTTGTTTTTGATGTTCAAGAATGTTAAGCAACTCAAACAAGCCCATCTTCAATTTCAGCAGAACATGAAATCCTGCACCTGTGTTTAAGTTAAAGCAAGAGGTTTCTTGTTGACCAGCAAAACAGCAAGCCATCACAAAGCACATAGACAACTGAATGAGCATTATATAGTTACTGGCCAGATTTTTTGCAATACTCTTTATCAACACTGAAGCACAATAAATATGAATTGTTTTCATATTTGTCTATGCTTTAATCATTTCTAAGCTTATGTGATTATTTTATTTGGATAAGCTTATGACTTTTCTACTTTTTAGGATATCATGTTATTAACCATGTTAATTTATTTCCTGGCTCAGGAGGTGCAATGCTTATGCTGTGTGTGTTATTGTAAAGATGCTTTCTCACCAGCGTGTTCAAGTTTCATGCTCAAATCAATTTTCTTCAAATACAGATAAGTAAAGTTGCTTCAGTATAATTGTAACATCATTGTGGTTTTGGCCTATTTTGTACAAATTATAAATCTGCATCTCAGTTATCATGGTAAAAATATATGTGTAGTCCCTCTTTAAAATCTCCCAACAGTATGAAATTATTGAGGACAGATCTAAGAGACCCAAAGGAAATAGTAATTCCAACCTGACTTTTTTAACATAGAATAAATTATATATATATCGTGGCATCTGGCATTGATATATTGTTTATAAAAGTAGAGATGGGGAAAGGGAGGATTTAAGTTGCACAGTGAAGAAGAAATACAACACATGAAGTATTCGAGGGGAGGGGAGGTACTGTAGATGAAAGGCTACAATGCAAAGAGAGGGCAATAGAAAGATAGGATGAGAGGGCTGGAGGGGGAAATTAAACTAAAGTGATAAAGGATGTATAAAAATGCCACAAAGAAATCGGTTGTTTTGTGAACCAACTAAAAAATATTAATTAATTTTAACAGATTCAAGAAATTTCCATAATATATATTTACAAATATTCATATGTGTGTCTGTTACATTAAAAATGGACATGGCTTACAAAAAGAAAAAGGAAAATCAAAGGAAAAAGAACCAATTGACAATAACTGCAGAGTGAGGTTATCAGAAGGAGGAGTTGTCTGGATTTACTACTGTTTTAATTCTTTGCGAACTTCACAGCAGTTGCCCTGAGGTTTAACATATACTTCCTTAACTAATCAAACCTGCTTACAACTAGTAGAAGGCTTCCCCAGTGGTGTGAACTTTGAACCAGGCAACCCACAGCCCCTTCTTCCGACTGTCTGTGCTGTTAGATACCACACAAGTTCTGTACACTAAGAAGACCGCCACCACTTGTGATTACTTAGGCAAATTATTTATTGTTTTTAGACAGATAAAAGAAATACAAACTATTTTAATATTTAACTTTATTTGCCCTGTCTTCAGAGTTCTTCACCTGTACGGAGACCCAGGTTTCCCTGGAGTGTCATAGCCTTCTCCCAGAAGGACTTCCTCCGACATTTTTAAATTTTTTTTGTAATACAAGAAAACAAATTGGTTTTGTTCACTTGAAAAGTTCTTATTTGCCCTTGGTTTTTTGAATGGTAACTTCTAAGTAACAAATTCTGCATTTGCTTCTCATTCCCCAGCATATGAAAGACGCTTCTGGTTTATAATCGTTTCAGATGACAGACGTCTCTGTTTGCTCTTGCCCCTTGCGCTTCTGTTTGCAATTCCTATTAAGTGCTTCCTAGACCATTTGATGTTGTCCTGTGGCTAATAATGCTGTTCGCTTGTATTTTTACTTTGTTCTTTCTCCTTGTGTTCCATTTCGCTCCATTTCTATCAGCCTATTCTAAAGTTTGCTGATCCTCTGCTCTATGTCAAGTCTACTGACAACACTGTCAGGTTATTCCTCTTCTTTTACCATGGTTTTCACTATGTTTGATTTTTTTTCATAGAGTGTGCATCTTTTTAATGAAATTTTCTCCCTGTTTATATTTATTCCCCAATTTCACCATAACCACTTACAAAGCAATCGTAGTAGTTTTTAGTTGCTTTTCCAGTATTTCTGAAATCTAACCATATCTGAGTTCTGTGGTGGCTCTGTCTCTTAGCCCTACATAAATTTTCTTACTTTATTTTGCATCTTATGCGTGTTAAAGTTTTATAGAAGTAATGAGAGTGAGTACTACATGTGCAGCAGCTGGTTAAGAGTATTATGTTGAAGTTTTCCTGGGTGAAGGTAAGAGGGTTCGGGGAGGGTCAGTGAGTCACTCTAGTTGGTTGAGTTGGGGTTTGGTGCTATGTTGCTATCACTGTACTCAGAACAGCCACAATTTCAAATTCCCTTGGTTATTTCCTTGGGCTGAAAGTAGTTTTTATAGGTCCCTCTCCCAAACTCAGCTTTCAACTTCTTTGTGATACTTGCCTCAGGGAGAATCTTTCTCTATGTTCTTGTCACAACCAAGGTGCTGTACTGGTGTGACTTGTTGCTTGGCACTTACCTGATTTTTGAGTGACAGGTGGGAATTTTTCTCTCATTCAGATTTACTGTCCATCTTAAGAAACGGGTGAGTTCCAAGTCCCTGAAGCTGCTGCTGTTTTGTCAATTCTTCTGGCCCAGTGGAAGCTCTAATGTTCTGGGTCCAGGGTGGGTTTGTGCTCATCACTCAGTAATGGGGGATTGTTTTCCTTACTATGATCTCTTCACCTGGAAAAAATGGGCATTTTGCTCTTCCCCAGTGACAAAAGGTTTTTTTCTATAGGAGACCCATGAGAGAAGGGTCAGAGTCTATCTTTGTGTCTTTCTACAGTAGTTTCTGCTCTTCTCCAGCCTCCTGCACCCCTGAAAAGGGATGTTTGGTGTCTTATCCTTCCCTCATTCTTTCTCACACAGTGAAATCTGTGGAGAAGAACGTGTGCAAAGGCACAAATCCCCTTGTACCTCTTGTTCTCATGAGCTCTACTCACACACAAAGGCAGTCTTTGCTTTCAACAATCCAACTGAGTTTTTTTTCTGAAATATTTTTATTCACTTCTGTGACAGATGCCTTACTCCCATGTACACAAGTAGCCGGAAAAACAGGGACTCAGCTAAGACAGTTCCTGCACCTCTGCTTCTCCTTCTCTATGTTTTTCTTCACATATTTGTCAGGTTCATTTAGTCACTGTGAAGTTCAAGAAAGTTCTAATTTTGAAGAATAACTTTGTTTTGGCTTTGTGTGTGTGTGTGTGTGTGTTGGGGGGGAGGCGGGTAGAAATAACTACCCAACTTGCTGTGCTCTAACTAGAAGTCAGAGTGATTCTGATATAATTAAATGTACAGCAAATGAACACATAGACATGTATGTATACATACCTAGGTACATCTACATAGGCAGATCATGAGTAAGAGACCCTCTATAATCCAGAAAACTCCCCCTCAAGCTCATGGTCCTCCCATCTCGATTTCTCAGATTCTGAGTTTATAAAATATGCTACCACACTTGAGGTTAAATGTTTAAGATTCTAATCTTTTCAGTATCTATTTTCTCTTCTTATTTTAAAAGATATGGCCAAGATGATAACACCACTGTATTATGGTGAATTTCAAATATGTATTTGGCCAAACTGAGGAATAGTCATGGTAGGGTGTATCCATGCAAACGTTTCTGGAGACGGATATTTAAATCAGTGGCATGTATGGAGAACAATCTGCCCTCAGTCAATGTCACTGGACCTCATTAAGTTGACTTTGGATGTGAATGCAACAAGAAGGAAGAAGGAAACCAAGCTTTCTCTCTTTGGGTGAAGACTGATGGTTACATGATTTCTTTCCCTGAGTCTGGAGGCTTTCTCCTTGTACAGAGCATCCTTACCAACTTCTCCAGCCTCTAGGTAGCTTCTTGCAGGAGATCTCAGACTCCCTGATGTAATCAGCCAAATCTCCTAACATATCCTCTCTTTTCACATCTGCTTCTATTAGTTGCCTTTATCTTCACTTTGACAAAACACTTGATCAGTGGTGCTCTAAGTAGGAATGAGGTTTTTCTGGTTTCGTGAACTCTCAGGCCATGATGCTGAGAAAGGCACAGCAATGGGCCTGTTTCCTGTCCATGAAAGTAAAGTCTGTAAGACATGTGATGGCAGCCAGCCAGGAATCAAGGAGGGCTACACAGGATCTGCAGGGAGACTGTAACACTCCAAGACAGGTTACTTGTAGCCTATGTCTATTAACTAGGTCCCACTTCCTAGGTCCCTCCACCAGCTGGAGACCAAGTATTCAAACACATGAACGTATCCCATTAACACTGTAACACTATCTAATCTTACAACAACAGCTAGGCACTGGTAGCCATGCTTTTAATCCCAGCACTTGGGAGGAAGAGGCAGGTGGATCTCTGTGAGTTTGAGGCCAGCCTGGTCTACAATGTGAGTTCCGGGCCACACAAAGGAACTTTGTCTTGAAAAAACAGCAGCAGCAACAACAACAACAACAAAAACAAAACAAACAAGCAAAAAAATACTATCTAATCTTTCATGTCTATTCCACGGTGCTGCTTCTCTTGAAAACCCTGATAAATACAGTCCATAAAATAAAACTTCTTAGTGCCCTTAACCGAGGTTAAGATAGTAAAATACAGCAGTCAATTTTGAGCTTCCTACTAGTGAAAATAACTGGAAAGGAAAGTTGAAATATTTTCTGAAAGGACAAAGAAGCTCACTACATTCTTATTAGCTTAGCTGTCAGGGAATTACTAGTTATATTGGTCTGTTGTTTTTGTGTCTACAAGCCTCAGCTAGGAACATTCACTAAAAATACAACATATATGCTCTGGTAAAAATACTTTATTTAGGGACTGGAAAGAGACTTAGAGTTAAGAGCACTTGTTGATCATGCAAAGGATCTGGGTTTGGTCCGTTGCACGAGGCTCCCACCCATCAGCTCACAAACTCCAGTGTCAGCATGTTTCTGCGCCCTCGTCTGGCCTCTCCAGACACTGTGTGCACATGATACACATATAGACAGACAAAATGCTGGAAACCAGCAAAAGAAACTTACTCTAATTTCAGACCCCATTTAATCATAGGACACAACTGAATTTAAAGCCCCAGGCCCTAGGGGAACTGAGAGCTCCCCAATATCTGAACAGTTGCTGTTGCAAGAAAATAGTTGTCTGAGTCCAGACATCTCAGGGACAACTTATAAGGAAACAGTTGCCCAAGTCCAGACATCTCAAAGACAATTTCTCCATCTTGTTGGCGGGGTCAAACAAGTTCATGTCCCCAGGCCCACAGGCCTACTCTTATCTTGATTGGTGGAACTTCCTTGCCCAACTCGTTATATCAGAATATGATTGGACCCTGCTACAGCCCACCCCACTCCCTTGCTCTATGGTTTTCACTCTTCAAGTATGAAGTATAGCTTCCCTTCGGGGACACAGTAAAGAACCCAAACTGGCTGTTCCCCTGCACTCAGAAAATAAAGCTTTCATTTTAAGCTTTTACATCTGAAATAAAATTTTCTCAGCGTCTACCCTGAACCCAACACAAAACAGTCACACACACACACACGCAAAATTAATATCATAATATACTGTATTTAATGAACACATAAGGAAACTATATTTGATAAGGATCTAGGAAGAAAGCGAAAATGTAGGCCAGTCAGATGGTTCAGTGGGTAAAATTACCTCCGGCCACGCCTGATGACTTGAGTTGGGTCCTGTGGTGACTGGAGCAAGAATAATCCCATAGGCGCATATACTTGAATAGTTGGTCCTCTGCTGACCGAACTGTTTGGGGAGAATTAAGAGGAGCAGCCTTGATAGAAGAGCTATGTCACTGGGGGGAGGACTTTAATGTTCCAAAAATAGATCAGGGGTCTTTTATGAGACTGTCTCTCCAACCAAGGACCAAGTATGATTATAACCTAGAACCCCTGCTTGTATGTAGCAAATGGTAGCTCAATACCCAAGTGGGTACACCAGTAAGGGGAACAGGGACTATTTTGGACATGAATACAATGGCTGGCTCTTCAACCTCCCTGCCCCCTGAGGGAGGAGCAGCCTTGCTAGGCCACAGAAGAGGACATTGCAGCCATTCCTGAGGAGACCTGATAAGCTGAAGTTAGACGGAAGGGGAGGAGGTTCTCCCCTATCAGTGGACTTGGAATTGGGCAAGGGGGAGATGAAGGAGGGAAGGATGGGATAGGGAGGGAATGGGGGAGGGGACTATGGCTAGGATACAAAGTACATAACCTGTGATTAATATAAAATAAAAATGTTAAAATTTAAAAAAAAAAAGAATTATTTGATTACCGGTGTCCTCTCTCTTCCTCTTGGTGTGGAACAAGATAAGAGCTCCCAGCTGTTCCTTTCCTGGGCCATCATGGACCATAACCCTCTGAAACTATATGCCAAATTAAAGCATTCTTTTAAAGTTGCTTTGTCATGAAGTTTTATCAATAGAAAAGTAACTAAGACAGGTCCCAAAGAAAGACTCACATTGTAGAAAGAGAGAACAGACCCCCATAAATTGTCTTCTAATGTCCACACATGCACTGTAGCACCTATGCACAAACATGCATATGCACACAGAAAATAAGGAAATAAAATGTAATAAAAGTTTTCATTAAAAAAAGATTTGTTTACTTATTTGTTTGCTTGGGTTTTTTTTTTTTCTGAGACAGGGTTTCTCTGTGTAGTTTGGCTGTCCTGACTCCCTTTTAGACCAGACTGTCCTTGAACTCACATCGATCTGCCTGCCTCTGCCTCCCCGAGTCCTAGGATTAAAGGCGGTATATGTCACCATGCCTGGCTAAGATTTGTTTCTTACCTTCTAGAAACTCATAACTATGTAAAGAAAACCAAAAGAATTGAATGTAATTGCTTTTTTATTAAGCTAAAATAATTAAAATTATAATTAAATAAGTTGGCTGACATAAACAAATATAAGTTTTCAAAACTGAAATAATTAATAGTCCTCAAATTTGGCTCAGAACTGTCTTGAGTGTAACAGCATAACTGAATTGCACTTAGAATTTCATTAGCAATTGGTATTTTTATTCATTCCACTATTTCTAATAATGTTGGCAATATTTAACAGAAGATTAAGGTTATAGATGCAGCGTCAGTTTATGCAATCTGTTACTTAAATAGCTCTCAGTAGATACAAGGTACCATGAAACTTCTTGAACCAAATTAGATGTATACCCCACGAATACTGAGAGAACCGAACCCCACGGAGGTCAGGAACAGGAAGAACTGCCATTTTTTGAGGGTGGTGCCACCTTGAAGGATAGTTTGACAGTTGTCACCAAGCCAAGTGTGTTCTTGGATACTGTTGATATTTATGTAAAGGAGTTTGAAAAGTCACTGTGTATTCATATATCAAACTACACCTGAACGTTTATCACAACTAAACTCATAATTGGCAAAAGCTGGAAGCAATAAAAGTGTCCTTCAGTAGGTAAATGGATAAATGAGCTGTGGAGCGATGGATAATGGGATTCAGCACTGAGGGGAAATGAGCTAACAAGCCAGGAAAGCATAAGAGGATCTTAAATGGATATTACTCCATAGAGCACTCTTGAATGCATGCTGCCACATAAAATGATCTCATCTGAAAATGTTGCCATGGCTTGGTTCTAACTACAAAACGTTCTGGAAAAGACAGAGCTATGGACACAATAATAAAAAAAAAATTTTTTTTTAAAACTGATTTCCCAGAGTAACAGAAAAGAGAGGTAGGGAGGCAGAACAGAGATTTTTAAGGCAGTGAAATTGTTCTATATAATATGATGATGGTGGTTGCATTTGCAGTTTAACCAAACTCACAGAGGCAACCATATCTAAGCTGAAAACTGCCAACCTGGTCGATTTTCCCTGAGGAATAAATAGCGTACTTGTGAAGAGCATCTGGTACCAGGTTTACCTCTTGGCTGCAGGCTGCTGTCATCAGAGGCAACTGGGGGTGGTGGGGACTGGGGTGGTCTCTGTGCTTTCTGCTCCGTTGTTTTGTGGCTCTGTAACTGCTCTGAAATTAAAGTGGGGGAATGGAAGGGTTGCAACATCTAAGATTAAAATTCTAAATACCAGGGCAAGTAAGATGGCTTAGTAGGTAAAGGCACTTGACACCAACCTCAGTTCCATCTCTAGAACTCACCTCATAGAAAGAGGGAGCCAATTCCTCTGAGTTGTCCTCTGACCTCCACACAAGCATCGTGGTAAAGAACCCTGCCACATATACACACTAAATAAATAAATGTGAATATTTAAATGAAAAGAATGTAAACAAACGCCGGAACAAGCCCCTTGCCTTACCAAAATATGTGATTTAAAAAAAAAGAAAAACACAGCTGAGAAAATTGAAAATTATCTGAAGAAAACCATAAAGCCAGGAAAAGGTAACACACGTGTGGAGAATCATGAGTAAACAGAACACATAAGTATATCCTGGGATCCAGGAACCAAGGTCAGAGGAACAGGGAAATCACACCAGTCATCTAGGGCTACCAACCAGAGATGTGCATCTCTAGTACCAACTGAGCACCTCAATGCACAGGCAAGGAGAAGGCCAAGTTCAGAGACGCAAACAAGATGACTCAAGAGCTGTGTGCTGGCTTCTGTGAGAGACAGAAACACAGGACATAGAGATCTTTACTGTGAGGCCTGGGACTAAGAAGGGCAAATCTGTAGTAGGATGCCCGCAATGCAAATAGGGAAAGTTGGGAGGTACCGCAGACAAATAAGTTAGGGGTGGATTGACTGATTTGATCTGAGTAATGACGGAAAAGGAAAAATCAAGCATGCGGGGTCTCGCGCTGAGCTAATAGTGCTGCAATTTTCTCATTAGTGTCTCCAATCCATCTTCTCCCAAGAGCTTTCTCTGTTCTGCTTTGAAACTTCCCCATGCCAGAATTAGCATAACTGAAAAAAGGTAAAAACATTTATCCCTAAAATGTTTTTGAGGTAAACTATTCCTGAAGTAAGAATTTGTTTGCCATCCAAAGCTCACTTTCTATTCAAACTACAGTTTAAACATTCTGTCCAAACATGACAGATGTTGGAATCAATTGGTTTGTAGGTCTTATTCCCCACACCCCTTGTTTTCAATGGATAAAATCTTTTTAATTTATCCTCCAGCAAATGTATTTACCAAGCTCTTGTAATGCAGATAGACTTTTATAAAGGTAACTAAGAATAAAATTTTTGGCCTTCAACAGAAAAGAAAAGGTAGTGTGGACATAGCTTTTTAAATGGTTTAAAAATGCAATAGTGTTCCGGGCAAGGAGCTCCACAAGGAGAGCAACAGAACTAAAAAAATCTGAGCACAGGGGTCTTTCCTGAGACTAATTCTACAAACAAAGACCATGCATGGAGACAACTTAGAACCCCTGCACAGAAGTAGCCCAAGGCAGCTCAGTATCCAAAAGGGTTCCCCAATAATAGGAACAGGGACTGTCTCTGACATGAACTCATGAGCTGTCTCTTTGATCACCTCCCCCTGAGTGGGAGCAGCCTTACCAGTCCACAGAGGAAGACAAAAAAGCCAGTCCTGATGAGACCTGATGGAAGGGAAGGAAGACCTCCCCTGTCATTGGACTGGGGGAGGGGCATAGGAGAAGAAGAGGGAGGGAGGGTGGGATTGGGAGGGGAGGGGCAGGGGGCTACAGCTGGGATACAAAGTGAACAAACTGTAACTAATTTTAAAAAATGGAAAAATATATACACATTACACAAACATTTGTGAACATGTGCACACAGATACACACACACTCATATTCACGTACATACATACATGCACAAACATATACATACACTTGTGTACATACACTTGTGTATACAAACACAGATGCACATATATACACATATATACATATACACATCTGCACACATGGGTGCACACACACTCTCACTCACACACACACACAACATAAAACCACTTTTCTCTTTAGTTCCCTAAATTTTACTAACATTGTTACTTAAGGTTTTGAATAAATTTGAAAATTCTTTCACGAAAGATCCTTTAGGATTCAGATATTTAAAATGCCACCTGTTCGTGTCACCTCAGGAAGTTAGAGTCTGCTAAATACTACCTGCATGAATGAGTGTGGAGTTGATTCTGTGTGTTTCATGAGCAATAAATACTCATATTTTCTTTCCTGGAGCTGCTGAGCACAACAGGCTAAATCCAATAAATATAAAAGCAATTGAGACGTAAACTCAGCCTGAAGACTTCTGGGCCTCTCTCAGCCTACTTACACATTAATAGACTGGTTTTCATTCTAGAACCTAGCACTTAGGACTCAGAAGACCAAATAATATGTGCATATACATAGCACATGTAGGCAATTGGCATACATGTGCCATTCACAAAGGAAATGGTCAGTCAGTCAATATCATCTGTTAGTGTTACTAAAAAATATTCCTTTTGTTTGTTAGCTATTTATACTTATTTTCTAATATGAACTCTGTTCACTAGCTATTAAAATCTTAAGAATTTAACTCCAAATCTATGTGTTCTTTTAAGTATTAAAATATTCTATCTTGTTTACATGTATTATACAATCATTTCCAATCTCTTTTTTGAATCTCATTTTTTAACATAAGACATATTTTGAGACAAGATCTCATCATGTAGCCCAGGCTGGCATGAACCTTACCATGTAGTTAGGCCAGGTTGACCTACTCAAAAGTGAACCTCCTGCTTCAGCCCCTATTCACTGAGATTACAAATGGGGCTACAATGCCCAGCTCCTAGGTTCTGTTTTGATTTGCTACTTCTTTTAATCTTCTTGATATTTACCATGGCTTTAAAATATAGAAAAATCTTTTCTGCTCTACAAAGAGGTAGCCATATATATATCTGGGTCTCTTTACTCCCAGCAGTTAAATATTTGCTCTCTGTTTAGTACAGATTGAACTGAGAGGAAAAGAATGAAACAGAGCCTAGATTTAATTTGTCACAAACGCTGTCCCATGTATTGTGTGGCCCTGCCCTTCATTGTTCACCTGAATTGAGTTGAGTCTGGCTTGCTGTCCTACAATAATATTTAGAGGGCAGCTGGATCCAAGATGGCAGCGCAGAGAGGACACTGTGTCTAAGGAGCAGGGCAGCAGTGTCAGTACAGCGAACAGGAGATTGAACTCTGGGCCCGAAAACACCAGCTATTGTGATTCCCAGGTGAGAGGAAATTCTACGATGTGGGAATCAATCGGGACTGACCTCAGGTCACCCAGTCAATCCCTGGAAAAGGTTCCAGCAACCAGCCTGTGCACAGCTAACAGCCCAGAGTGGGGGTCCTCAGGGGGTCCCAGAGTGGAGCATTCCGCTGCCAGCACAGAGACCTGCTGGGAGCCTGACTCACCGTCCCAGACAGAACTGTGGGCCCTAGGGCACCAGAGACTGAATTTCCGTGTCGGGTGAAACCCCAGAGCTAGGGAATCACCAGGTCCAAGCTTAGAGCTTTTAGCTGACTGCCCTCCCCCTTCCCGCCCCCCACACACACATGGAAAAGTTCTTGGGAAAAGCTTCCAGGTTCCTGCAGGTACCCAGTCTTCAGCTTGGAGCCACCACTACCTGCATACTCTATGCTCCACTCCAGATGGAACTGTGGACCATAAACACCACACACAGGGTCACCCTGTTGGGAGAAAACCCCACGGTAGTGGGGTAAACATCTGGTACAACCTCTGCAAACCCAGCCCTGGAAGTTTCTAGGTTCCCGCAGGCTCCAGGCTCTAGCTCCTGCTGTATGCATGAGAGCTGTGCTCACCTGCCACTGATTACCGCTTGGGTACTGGGTCACAGAGATCCAACCTCACACCTACAGAAGCCTGGGATCCCTGAGATCAGCCCGCAGATACTGCTCCAAAAGGCAACCAGTTATCCATAACTAAACTGACCAACATGGGGTTCCCAGGTTCTTCAAGAGGGCTGTGCCTAGAAAACAGTGTAACAACAGCAGCAGCTCACTAAATTCACAGTGAGAAACGGAGCAGCAGGGCAGCTGTCTCCAGGACTTCTCCGGGTGAGAGGAGAGCCCCCCTGTCTAACAAAGACCACAGCTACCACTCAGGTCTATACACCTGAGGTGAGCAGCGGCAATTCCTGAGAAACACGGCCATTCAGTGACCATACACAAAAAGCAGAGGCAGCCTCCTTCAGGAAAAATCATCTTCCTGCCTTCTCCCCACCACAGGATTCCAGGAAGCACCAGAAACTAACAGCCAACACCTAAGTTATATCCCAATGGGTAGAGGCCAGCATAAAAGCTCAACCAACAAAAGGCAGAAAAATATGGCATCTCCAGAACCCAGTTATACAGGGGCATGCAGCGTTGAACACCCCAGCATAAATGAAATTCAAGATGACCTCATATCTTTGCTAGAGGATAATAGAGGAAACAAATAAAATGTGTAAAGAATTAGAGGAAGATAAAGTCAAACAGATTATGGCCATCTGTAAAGAAATGGAGGAAGATAAAGACAAACAGATTATTACCATCCATAAAGAAACACAAGAAGATAAACCCAGGAAGATAAAGACAAACAGAATATGGTCATTCGTGAAGAAAAAGGGAAAGATATAGCCAAACAGTTTGTGGCCTTCAGACAGGAGATAATTAAATCACTGAAAAAAATAAAAGAAACAGAAGAATGTTCAAACAGCTGAAGGAACTAAAGGAAAAACAGGAAAATACAATCAGAGGGGTGAAGGAAATAAACAAAACGGCTCAAGATCTGAAGATAGAATTGGAAAAATTAAAGAAAACACAAATGGAGGAAAATATGGAGAGGAAGAATTTAGGGAAGAAAACAGGAACTATAGAGGTAAGCATAACCAATAGACTACAAGAGTTGGAAGAAAGAATCTCAGGTACGGAAGATACAATGGAAGGAATCAATATATCCGTCAAAGAAAATTTTAAATCCAAAAAATTCCTGACACAGACCATCCAAGAAATCCAAGACAATATGAAAAGACAAAACCTAAGAATAATAGGAATAGAGGAAAAAGAAGATTCCCTCCCCTAAGAACCAGAAAATATTTTCAACAAAATCATAGAAGAAAATTTCCCCAACTTAAAGGAGAAGCCTATAAGAATACAAGAGGCCTACAGAACAACTAATAAATTAGACCAGAAAAGAAAATCTTCCTGCCACATAATAATCAATGCAGTAAGTATACAGAACAAAGAAAAAATACT
Organism: Pachyuromys duprasi; assembly: GCA_028658305.1. NCBI lineage: Eukaryota > Metazoa > Chordata > Mammalia > Rodentia > Muridae > Pachyuromys > Pachyuromys duprasi. The sequence continues at coordinate 73,718,954 of CM053766.1, forward strand.
AAAAGCTGCAAGGAAAAAAAGCCAAGTAACATATAAGGGCAAACCCATCAAAATCACACCTGACTTCTCAACAGAAACTATGAAAGCCAGAAGGGCCTGGACAGATATCAGGCAGACCCTAACAGAGCATAGATGTCAGCCCAGGCTAATATATCCAGCAAAACTCTCAGTCATTATAGATGGAGAAAGCAAAATATTCAACAACAAAAACAAATTTAAACAGTACCTAACCACAAATTGAGCATTACAGAAGATACTAGAAGTCAGGAAAACACATGAAGCAAATAACCTCACTACAGCAAAACTAAAAGTAGCCAAGCACACAAACACACTACCACAGCCAACAGCAAAATCAGGCATCTAACAGCCACTGGTCATTAATCTACCTTAACATCAACGGAGTCAACTCTCCAATAAAAAGACACAGACTAACAGAATAAACAAGATCGAACAATCTGTTGCATACAAGAAACACACCTAAGTCACAAAGATAGACATTACCTGAGAGTAAAGGCGTAGGAAATGGTTTTCGAAGCAAACGGACCCAAGAAGCAAGCAGGAGTAGCCATTCTAATATCTAATAAAACATATTTTCAACCAAAATTAATCAAAAGAGATGGGGAAGGTCATTTCATACTCATCAAAGGAAAACTCCACCAAGAAGACATCACAATTCTGAACATCTATGCCTCAAATACACCCACATTTGTAAAAGAAACATTAATAAAACTTAAGCCACACATAGATACCCTCACATTATTAGTGGGAAACACCCCACTCTCAACAAAGGATAGGTCAACAAAACAGAAATTAAAAAAAGAAACAATGACTTTGACAGAGGTCATGAATCAAATGGACCTAAAAGACATCTACAGAACTTTTTACCCAAACACAAAAGAATTTACCTTCTTCTCAGCACTTCATGGAACCTTCTCCAAAATAGACCATATAGTTTGTCACAAAGCAAGCCACAACAGATACAAAAAGATTAAAATAATCCCTGTATCTCATCTGACCACCGTGGACTAAAGTTGGACCTCAAAGACAACAGAAATAGCGAAAGGCCTACACAGACATGGAAACTGAACAACTCACTACTCAATGACAGCTTGGTCAGAAAAGAAATAAAGAAAGAAATTAAAGTCTTCCTAGTAATCACTGAAAATGAAAGCACAACATACCCTAACTTATGGGACACGATGAAAGCAATGCTAAGAGGAAAGTTCCTAGTACTAAGTGCCTTCAAGAAGAAATTTGAAACATCTTATTAAAGCAACTTAATGGCTCACCTAAAACCTCTAGAAAAAAAAAAAAGCAGACACACCAAAGAGGAGTAGATGGCTGAAATCAATAAATTAGAAACAAATAAAACAATTCAAAGAATCAATAAACCATGAGCTGGTTCTTTGAGAAAATTAACAAGATAGACAAACTCTTAGCCAAACTAACTAAAAGGTCGAGAGACACTATCCAAATCAAGAAAATCAGAAATAAAAAGGAGGACATAATGACAGACACTGAGGAAATCCAAACAATCATTAGGTCTTACTTCAAAAGCCTATATGCCACAAAATTTCAAAATCTAAATGAAATGGACAATTTTTTTGGTCAATTCCACTTACCAAAGCTGAATCAAGACCAGGTAAATCAATTAAATAGTCCTATATCCTCTAAGGAAATAGAAGCCATCATCAAAAGTCTCCCATGCAAGAAAAAGCCCAGGATCAGATGGTTTCAGCACAGAATTCTACCAGACCTTCAAAGAAGAGTTAACTCCAAATCTCTTCAAACTATTCCACAAAATAGAAACAGAAAGAACACTACCAAACTCATTCTATGAAGCCACAGTCACCTTGGTACCTAAACCTCACAAAGGCCCAACAAAGAAAGAGAATTTCAGGCCAATCTCCCTTATGAACATTGATGCAAAAATACTCAACAAAATACTTGCAAACTGAATACAAGAACACATCAAAGATATCATCCACTATAACCAAGTAGGCTTCATCCCAGGTATGCAGGAGTGGTTCAATATATGGAAATCTATCAATGTGATCCACCATATAAACAAACTGAAAGAAAAAAAAACACATGATAATATCCTTAGATGCTAAAAAAGCATTTGACAAAATCAAGCATCCAATTTATGTTTAAAGTCTTGGAGAGATCAGGAATACAAGGCACATACCTGAACATAGTAAAGGCAATATACAGCAAGCCTATGGCCAACATCAAACTAAATGGAGATAAACTTAAAGCAATCCCACTGAAATCAGGGACAAAGCAAGGCTGCCCACTCTCTCCATATCTCTTCAACATAGTTCTTGAAGTCCTTGTTCGAGCAATAAGACAATTAAAGAAGATCAAGGGGGATACAAATCAGAAAGGAAGAAGTCAAAGTATCACTATTTGCAGATGATATGATAGTATACCTTAGTGACCCCAAAAATTCTACTAGGGAACTCCTACAGCTGATAAACACCTTCAGCAAAGTGGCTAGATACAAAATTAACTCAAAAAATATCAGTAGCCCTCCTGTACACAAAAGACAAAAGGGCTGAGAAAGAAATTAGGGAAAGAACACCCTTCACAATAGCCACAAAGGATATAAAGTACTTTGGTGTGACCCTAACCAAGAAAGTCAAAGACTGGTATGAAAAGAATTTCCAGTCTCTGAAGAAAGAAATAGAAGAAGATGGAAAGATCTCCCATGCTCATGGCTTGGCAGGATTAACATAGTAAAAATGACCATCTTACCAAAAGCAATCTACAAATTCAATGCAATTACCATCAAAATACCAACATAATTCTTTACAGACCTTGAAAGAAAAATTCTCAACTTCATATGGAATAACAAGAAACCCAGAATTGCTAAAACAATGCTCTACAATAAAAGATCTTCTGGAGGTATCTCCATCCCTGATCTCAAGCTGTACTATAGAGCTGCAATTCTAAAAACTGCATAGTACTGGCATAGAAACTGACTGGTGGATCTATGGAATCGAATAGAAGACCCTGAAATAAACCCACACACTTCTGGACAACTGATTTTTGACGAAGAAGCCAAGACCATAAAATGGAAAAAAGCTAGCATCTTCAACAAATGGTGCTGGTCCAACTGGATATCTATATGCAGAAAAATGCAAATAGATCCATACTTATCACCTTGCACAAAACTAAAATCCAGGTGGATCAAAGACTTCGATATAAAACCAGACACACTAAACCCGTTAGGAGAAAAAGTGGGGAATCACCTTGACCTCATTGGCACAGGAGACAACTTCCTGAACAGAACACCAACAGCACAGGCTCTAAGATCAACAATCAATAAATGGGACCTCATGAAACTGAAATGCTTCTGTAAAGCAAAGGACACTGTCATCAGAACAAAACGACTGCCTACAGATTGGGAAAGGCTCTTCACCAACACTATATCTGACAGAAGGCTAATATTCAGAATATATAAGAACTCAAGAAGTTAAACAGCAACAAATCAAGTAATCCAATTAAAAAATGGGGTACAGAGCTAAACAGACAATTCTCAACAGAGGAATATCGAATGGCAGGGAAACAAAGAAATGTTCATCGTCCTTAGTCATCAGGGAAATGCAACTCAAAACAACCCTGAGATTTCACCTTACACCCATCAGAATGGCTAAGATCAAAAACTCAAGTGACAATACATGCTGGAGAGGATGTAGAGAAAGGGGAATCCTCCTCCACTGCTGGTGGGAATGTAAACTTGTACAACCACTCTGGAAGTCAATCTGGTTCTTTCTCAGACAATTAGGAATAGTGCTTTCTCAAGATCCAGCTATACCTCTCCTAGGAATGTATTCAAAAGATGCTCAAGTATACAACAAGGACATTTGCTCAACCATGTTTGTAGCAGCTTTATTTGTAATAGCCAGAAGGTGGAAACAATCCAGATGCCCCTCAACTGAGGAATGGATACAGAAATTGTGGTACATCTACACAACGGAATATTACTCAGCAATAAAAAACAAGGAAATCATGAAATTTGCAGTAGATGCTGGGAACTGGAAAAGATCATCCTGAGTGAGTTATTCCAAGAGCAGAAAGACACACAAGATATATACTCACTCATAAGTGATATTAGACATATAATATAGGATGAACATACTAAAATCTGCACACCTAAAAAAAACTAATCAAGAAGGAGGACTCTGGCTAAGATGCTCAGTCCCCATTTAGAAAGGCAAAGCGGATGGACATCAGAAAAAGGAGAAAACAGGGAGCAGGACAGGAGCCTGCCACAGAGGGCCTCTGAAAGGCTCTACCCTGCAGAGTATCAAAGCAGATGCCGAGACTTATGGCTAACCTTTGGGCAGAGTGCCAGGGAACCTTATGAAAAAAGTGGGAAATAGTAAGACCTGGAGAGGACAGGAGCTCCACAAGGAGAACAACAGAACCAAAAAATCTGGACACAGGGGTCTTTTCTGAGACTGATACTCTAACCAAGAACCATTCATGAAGATAACCTAGAACCCCTACACAGATGTAGCCCAGGGAAGTTCAGTGTCCAAGTGGGTTCCCTAGTAATGGGAACAGGGACTGCCTGACATGAACTGATTGTCCTTGAGGGGGAACAGCCTTACCAGGCCACAGAGGAAGACAATGCAGCCACTCCTGATGAAACCTAATAGACTAGGATCAGAAGAAAGAGGAGGAAGACCTCCCCTATCAGTGGACTCGGGGAAGGGCATGGGTGATGAAGGGGGAGGCAGTGTAGGATTGGGAGGGGAGGAGGGAGGGATCTACAGAGGGGACACAAAATGAATAAATTGTAATTAATAAAATTTTTTAAAAAAAGATTTAGAGTGGTTGTGACCCCTCTGGGAGTTGAACAACCCTTTCACAGTGGTCGCCTAGGACCATCAGAAAACACAAACATTTACATTACAGTTCGTAACAGTAGCAAAATTGCAGTTATGGAGTAGCAATAAAGATAATTTTATGTCTAGAGGTCTACACATGACATATTAAAGGGTCCCAGCCTTGGGAAGGTTGAGAACCGCTGCTCTAGAGGCAGAAGAAAGTCCAGCTACCAAACCTAGTTCTACCTTTCAATATATCCCAGGTTGTTCTGATCTGGGCGCTCGGTGGAGTCCACTCCTTCATATTGAAATTTCCTCCTTCTGTGGCGACAACCACCAAGGTTGTAACATCCTGCTCCAGCTTCATTTGGTATGTTGCTCCTTTTTTCACGTTCATGACAACATATTTAACCCTAACCAAATAAACCTAGAGAAGGGTTTATTTTCACTCCCGCTTGAAAATACAGTCCATTCTGATGAGACAGGCATTGTGGTGAGAGCATGAAGCATCGGTCACGTTGCAACCACAGACAAGAAGTAGAGAGAAACAAATTGCTAGCTATCATCTTGCTTTCTCTCCTTACCCTTCATTTTTTATTTAATCTGGGGCTTCAGTCCCTTGGATGGTGGGCCTTTCCTCTTCAATCTAACCTCACTGAAGATATCCTCCAAGACATTCTAAGAGTTGTCTTTTAGGTGATTCCAAATCCAGTCAAGTTCACAGTGAAGATGAACCATTGTACTTGTTTCTACTGACAAACCTCCAGTGTCCTGTGAGATGTTGTACAGACATGGTACCTACTGGCAGGATGGACCCTACCACATCTGCTATTGATTTGTCAGCCTTTACAGGCACCAAGTCTTCTGAACTGGGAGTCCATCGATATCTCAGCTGTTGGGGTGAACTCTACGTTAATTTAGATTGGAGACATCATCAAACCCAAAGCGATGATTGCCTACCTTTCTAAACCCTCACTCTTAAGGAATTCTTTCCAATTCTTAATTAGCCTTTCCATACTTTTATTTAGCCTTTCCATACTTTATTTAAAGTGTTCCATATTTTCTATTACTTCATTTCAGTTGTTTTCAGCCTGCCCTTACCAAATGTAATCTAAGTACATTGAAGTGCATCCTTTCCAGGTGTGTGTGTGTGTGTGTGTGTGTGTGTGTGTGTGTGTGTGTGTGTAGTGTATGTAGGTTTATATATGGGTGTGAAGTGTTGAAATCAGAAGACAATGAGGGGTGGCATTGCCTCAGTGCTTTTTTTCCCTTTTTCTCACTAGCCTACAGCTTGCCTAGTAGGCTGGTCTGACTGAACACAAAACTCCCAGGATCCACTTGTCTCTGTCTCTCTTGCTCCAGAACTGCAAATCAGACCATCAGAAAGCTTCAGACAACAAAAATAGCCAAGGAACTCCAACCCTAGAATTTTGACTTTTAACTATTACATTTCTGTAGGTAGAGATATGGCTCTGTGGCCAAAAGCTCTAGCAAGCCTGGCCAAGAACCCAGGTTAGAGTCCCAGAACCCACCTGACAGTTCATAACCTTCCATAACTTCAGTGCAGGGAGATCTGATGACCTCTTCTGAGCCATGCAGGCAACCAGATATGCACATGGTATACACACATATGCAGGCAAACATTTATACAGATAAAAAATAAATTAAAAAATACATTTCCTAATATAAAGTATTTCTTAACATAAAATATCAATGATCATACAATGATTACAAAAAGGAAGAAATTTTGATTTTATGTATAATATATGGTTATTTAATTCCAAAATATTTATAAGGCAAATGTGAAGAAGCAAGCAGAAATATGAAGTCTGGGAGTCAGAGGAGGTACTGTCACTGTAAATATGATTTGTTTTTACTCTCCAGTAAGACTTTAGGAATAAATTAATTTATGTTCTTGATCTTATTAATGGTACAGACAACTTTATGATGGCTCAAATGCTTGTGAAATCATGATTATATACATATGTGTGTGTTGGTGTGTGTGTGCATGTGTGTGCACACATATTTGTCACATGTCATTACCCTCTACTAAGCCACAGGATGACGAAGAGAAAAGGACTTGTTAATAATTTTGAGCATGTGTAAGTGTATTGCTTAGACAGTACCTCATAGTAGGTAGCAAATAAAATTTTAGTAGATGAAGGAGTGTGCAATATGTCCAGAGGAATAACAACTGTCTCTGTCCCTGGAAATTTAATGTCTACATAGAAGAATGAAGAATGAATAGTCTCTATTAGTTTGACATTAACTGCATATCAGTTTCCATTCATTAGATCATTTATTGCTTGTAAGGAACTTATGAAATGAGTTTTAATACAATAATCTTGGGTACCACTATAGTCTCTTCAGGATGAGGAACTGAGGCATACAAAGGCCATAGAGCTTGTATGTAGCTACACTGTATTCAAATAATACAGCCTGTTTTGACTAACTTGATATTTATGATCTTCTTTATGACAACTGTCTCTGAGTAAAGTACATAGAAATGTATAACTTATTAAGCTAAATTAACCATGTACAAAGATAGAGCTGGAAAGATGGCTCCATGGGAAAGGACACTTGCAACAAGCATGAAGACATGAATTTAGATCTCAGCAACCATGTAAGCTGGTGTGGGTTACCATACAACTATAACACTAGCATTGTGGGTAATGGAGACAGGAGGATTTAGTGGCTTACTGCCATGAGTCCAGGTTCAGTGAAGAACCTGTCTAAGAAAATATGGTGGAGAGTAATAGAATACCCAATAACCTTCTCTGGCCAGCGTAAGCATATTCATATAAGTATGCATCCATAAACACACATGTACACATTCAATATGAACAAACACAAATATGTATACACACACTCTCACACACACAGGAAGTAATAAGGATGAAATCCATGGAAAGGAACTATACTAGCTTCATGGAGGACTTCAGATCTGTGTTAATTCCTCAAGTTTGGACATAAAGAGCAGAGCAAAGATCATGTCTGGTCTAGCAGGTTCAAAATTTTCATCAAGACTATGTGAAGTAAATAATGGTTTTAATAGTATTGGCTGATTAACACTACAAATACTGTGGAGCTTAAAAATGGCTTACTCATAGAACACACAGCATGACCCATCCGCATATGTTGGCATATAAAGGATGAAATTTGTATAATCTTAACTTCTGCCTCTTAAGAATCTCCTGAAAAATAATTAAGTAGAAAATGTTCATAATATTCATACAGTCCTTTCCTAATCTAAATGATAATACTCAATATCAGAGGCTATGTCGTGTCTAATGATGACTCCACAAAACACCGTGAGGAGCCAAAGACATGTTCTGATCCTTACAAGGAGCTATCATGGTAATTTTGCCACTTGATGAGAAAGAGGATGGCTAATTGTTCAGTGCAAAATTGGCAATAACCTCTATGATCCTTTCCACTGACTAAACTCTCTAGCTTCAGATAAAGTATAGGCTGGCCTCATTCATTCAGCTTCCTTCCTTCAAAGCTTCCTTCAAAGCTTACCGCCTTTTGCTGATTTGAGGACCCCCGATCTGGCTGTTAATGAAAACTTAATGGGCTGACATAAACAAGCTGATCTGAGCCAGCCTCACTCTCTAAATTACTTTTTCTGTTGCCTTCCAGACTGTTGTTGGGTCATTGAACACTGATATCATGCTGGGGTATGAAAGGAAAACTGGCAAAGAACAGGAAAGAGAAGTATGCCCAAACTAAAGTCAAACAAAGAGGTCCTCAGCTTAAGATGAATCATTGGCTCCACTCTAGGGGTAAGGAGTTGGGTTAGGATGAGGAAAGCCAAGCTTAACTATAAAGGAGCACAGAAAGCTGTTGGAGTCATGGAAGCATCTTTTACTTCAATCACATCTTTTACAGAATAATTTACATGTTGGTAGCGCTAGTTGCTAAACATTACAGAGCTTGATAAAACCAAATACAACTTTATACTCAAGTATATTTTATTATGCATAAATGATACCTAACTACTAGGATTTTAAAGGAGGGGGACATCTCATGTGAGAATTTATCCTTCTCAGGGTCTGAGTTAGACTGCAAAGCTAAAATGTTCATTAATTAGCTAGCTAGGTAAATGAGGGAAACTAGCAAGTATCTAGTCTTCACTAAGATGCATTTTGTCCTGCATCCATGGCAATACTTTGCTCTTTCTGATTATTTTAGGTGAGATGGAACAATTCTCAATGGTGGGCATTGCAAGAATGTTGGTTCATAATATGTCTCAGGTGGTAAGGTAATTTTGGCTTTGGCCAATGTGTGAGATACTTTTTACTCTCTCTTAACTGGGGGTGGCTCTAGTTAAAGGATTGTTATAGAGAAGATATAACATACTTTTCAAAGGAACCATAATTGTCTAGACGGTCAACCAGGCAAGGTGGCACACACCTTAAATCTCAGAAGTCTGGGATGCAGAGGCAAACAGACCTTTGTGAGTTCGAGGCCAGTGTGGTCCACAAAGTGAGTTCAGGACAGCCAAGGCTACATACACAAATAAACCTGTCTCAAAAACAAACAAACAAACAAAAACAAAACAAAACAAAAAATATAGATTGTAAATAAATTGTACCTGTAGGTATTACTTTTCTGAAGTAATGTGTATCAGCTCTGGAATTATACCATAGATACCCTCATTTTGCAAGGAATCAATAAGCTAACACATCTGTAATATGCCAGATGGGTATCCATTTGACAGGATGCCAAGGAATGATGGAAGATGCTCTTTTATAGGCTGGTTTAGAAGCAGATGATCTACAAATATATATGACAGAAAAGGAATGGGGTTATGCAAGAAGTCACAAGGCAGGAAATGTTCCAGTTAGAGATAGAGCATGGCAAGATTTGATGCAGGGGCCACTAAGTGTGTTTGGGTATTAACCAGACCTGAAGAGCTGTGCGCATTGGTTTTTGCTTGTTTGTTTATGAAACAGGATCTTTCTATGGAACCCAGGCTCTTCTGAAACTCACTATTTAGACCAGGCTATCTTCGAACCCATAGAACTTTTTAATGGACTTTTTAATCATCAGGGATGATCGCGTTCCCTCAAAGAATCAAAGACCACCTAACAAAAACTCCAATACCTGACATGAAAAAGCCCTCTTTTTAGAGTTGTAGGCCAGGGCTGTCTAACACAGTCCAAAACATATAGCCTATTGCTGCTGCCTTTGGTTTCTACCCAGGGAAAGTCTCTAGTGCTGAAGACACCACATACTTTAGAAACAGGGTCCAGAAGTTCCTGAGCTAAAACTGACCTGAATGCCCTCTTTCTGACTAGCTTCATGGTGACAGAAGTCTCCAGGCAATCTTGCAAAAGAGTGCAGCAACTGTCTAACACAGCTATGACACCCATGAACCTCATCAATGACCAGCATGGGTGTGGTAATGGCACACATATCTTAGGGGTAACCAACAGCTCTCTAATTGGACTTAAGACCCACTCAACAAAAAGAATACCATGCCTGATGCTGAAAACCTAGCTAACTAATCAGTGCTTACCAAGCTATGATTTTTTTTAGGAGAATCTATAACCACTAATTTGCTAAACTAGCATAATCCCTAATAATATAGAAGCACTGTCTTTGAACACACACATAGCTATAGCCTTCTCCTCCCCCCCACCCCCCATCAAGGAAACCTCTTTTTGCAAAAGACAGAAACCATAACCAATCAATATGCAGAGTTGTCAAGCCCAGTCTCAGTGGACACATCTACAAAACACTTCCATGTCTAAGGCCCCGGGGAACTTTGGGAAAGATAAGGCAGAACAATTATAAGACCCAGAGAATCAGGAACTTTGCTGTGAGGTTGTGTCCTCTACTAACATCAAAAGCTAAACCCATAAAACATGACCACCCACATGTGATCTGAACAAGGACATCATGAACACGCCAAATTGCACAAGGCAAGAGGTGAGGAACCCATAAGGAGTCAACCCTACACAAAGAACTACAAATAACTGAGTAAAACCGGGAGCGGGTGTGGTGGCCCTCCCCGGAAAGGAGCATTCTGATTGGTCATCCAGTGCTAACCGGTCAGCTCTGAAAACATATACAAGTAACTTTGCAACATATACATGGACTCAACAGGTTATATTTGGGAACATATATGTATAGAAAATGCAGTAACAACTACTGAACAGAGGTCATGAACTTTAAAAAAACAGGGTATATGGGAGGGTTTGAGGGAGGAAAGGAAAAGAGAAAATGTAATTAAAATGCAATCTAAAATAAGCAAACAAAAAATTACACGGGAATATATTACAAATTAGGAAAGTTTATTTAGCTCCTCATTAAACTCTTTAACTTAAGAAAAAAAAAACCTTATTGTAATTATAATGCTTAGCTAATGCCCATGGAGCCAGAGAGTTGTTTCTCAGTTACACATATCTTATAAATTTAAGCTTTTCTTAAAACAAAAATACCAATACTTGTCAGATCAGTGTAAATTCACATACCTATCGTGATAAAAAATAACAAAATTCTAAGGTGCCATCTTCCATTAGCTCAGGAAATAATATTTTCTACTCCCATCATGTACTAGGAAGGAAAAAAGATCATGGAGACTGAAGACAGTGTGTCCTGTCCCATGTCGTCCTCTCTCCCACTCCTGTCCCACTGTGCCTCAATCGATCTTTCTCTCGTGTCTTAAGAATGAAATGCTTGGCATTGTGGGTCACCACACTTCTGCTCCTGCCTCAGCTGTACATACCTCACCATGTCAGGATTCCCAATGAAGTACCAGAAGATAGAGTCCACCCTGGACCAACTCAAGCAGTTCATCACCTTGGAGACTGACATGGATGACTTCAACTTGATGAGTACAAGCCCCAGGATGCCACTACCAACCTGACTATAGCACAGATGCCCGCCTACCAAGAGCTGCTGGAGGAAGCCATTGCTTATGTCAAGAAGCTGAATGGACCACTACAGGCTCAGATTTAAAAATGCTATTCATAAACTTTTTGTGCTGTTTGAAACAGAGCTACTAAAGAATATTCCAGGCAGTGTATCCACAGAAGTGGATGCAAGGCTTTCCTTTGATAAGGATGCAATGGCTGCCCAAGCCAGATGCCTCACTGAGCTTTCCAAAGAAGCTGAGACCAACAAGGAAAAGAATGTCAGTTATCCTCAGCCTGGGAGGGAATTCAGGTTGGAACGGAGCTAGAGGAGCTCCATTCCCCTGTATCCACTGCAACATGACGCTGCTATTCTCCTTCGTCCAGGCTGTGGCCTGGGCTGAAACAGATGTGATTCTCATCTCTCCCTTTGTCAGGTGCATCCTTGATGGGCATGTGACAAACACAGACAAGAAATCCTATGAGCCCCAGAAGGACCCTGCGGTAAAGAATGTCACCAAAATCTACTACTACAAGAAAGTTGGCTCTAAGACCATTGTCATGGGTGGCTCCCTCAGTAACACAGGTGAGATCAAAGCACTGGCAGGCTGCAGCTTGGGAGATGCTCAAGGGTAAAAACACCACGTTGGTACCTGTGCTTCCTGCCAAAGCAGCCCAGACCAGAGCTGTGGATAAGATACATCTGGAGGAGAAGGTCTTCCATTGACTGCACAGCGAGGCCCAAGCGGCTGTGGAGAAGCTCACATTGGGTCTGCAAGTTTGCTGGTGACGCCACAGAGTTAGAGAGGACCACCGCAGGACAAATGCTTAGCACTGAGAAGGGAAAAGCAGTACAGCGCCTGAGGCTGGACCCAAACCTGCACTGCCTTTGAGCTAATTGCACATAGCTTGTGACAAATATTGCATTTTTTAACGATTGGAGAAGGGGTGCATCATAGGTTTCTGATTTTATGTGACATTTTGTCTGACTCATTAAAACAGCCATTTTTCAAAGGAATGGATAAATGAATAAAATGCACAGAATTCAAAAGCACTCAAACGTCGTTTTTATTATCTCCACTATCCTGTGTTCATCTAAATCCATAGAGTAGGGTGGAGAGAAATTGGACACCAACGTCACCGCTGGCGCTGGCGGAGCTGCAGGTTAGCATCAAGGCTGAGATAACCCACAAACACGCAGTTTTCGCGTGAGTGGTATAACAAGCTGTAAACAGAGTCACAACGGCAGCCAACATTTTCTCTCACTCTGGGCATTCCAGTCAACCAAGGTTTAGCTGCAAGAGAAGTCTTTATAAGACAAAGACTAGAAAGACTTCCTCATCTTCCAGAACCAGGACAATCCAACTGAACGATGGAGTACCTCAGTCACAGTCTCTGACACAGAAGACAATCCCACAAAGCCTCAGGAGTTTTGCCTGGGGACTGTCCAGTCACAGAAGCCCAGCATGATTTATAGATACAGGCAGATTATTAACTGACATGACCCCTCTACCCCTCTAAAAAAAAAAAAATCACAAGAAAAATGTCAGTGGGAAACATGATGGGGTGAAGCCAGTCTGTGAGGCCCCACACAGGGGTCCCTTCAGGCAGTCTTCCTTATTTCATGGGAGGAGTCTTCGGTAAAATTCCTCTTAAAAAGCTGAGAGAGCTTTAATTTAATGGCCACATGCCTTCCAGAGGCTCTTCATGGTTCATCTCATTCACACTGGGTAAGCTTCAATGTTACAACAGCGAACATCAGTTGGGTTACTAAATACTCTGAAGAAAACAGAACTGAGAAAGAATTCAGGGCAGGATATAATTCTTCCACGGAAGGGTCACTGAGTATTTCGTCAGCTCAGCCCACTAGCCTAGACTAAACATTAAATAAACAGCTTGAAGTTTATTTGGCTATTGCTGAATCACACTAACACCAAGCTGAAGTTGAAACTTAATTTTAGACAAGCCTGAAGATAGGGGACTGCTTTGTTTTTCTGAGGGTCACAGGATGTCACCTACACGCATCCCACACACGGGCCAATTCGTGGTGACCACACACGTTTCATAAGAGATGGCCACCAAAGACTGCTGCTGAATCTGTGTCAAGAGGAGAAAAGAATAACCTCAAACCAGAAACTCAGACGGACTAGAACTATCATAGGTGGTTTCCTACCGTCAGGGCTGTCGCCTCTACATGACACAGATATAAAATAGAGAAGGCCTTGAATTTTAAAATTTCAATTTGAAATTTAAAACATATTCATCACAATAACGATTTATGGCAATAGGGCAATAGGTAGCGTGGATGGACTTTTATAGGCACTTCACTCATCTCTTACTTAAAATTGCCTGTGCCTGTCAGTGTTTTGGAGTTTTCAAGTATTGCCAGAGACAGTCACTCATTGATTCTTCACAAAAAGCTTGAAACGTAAATGTCATTACCCTTGGTTACTACCAGCCATTCTCCAGGGCAAATCAAGATTCTCAGACAGTGAATTATTCCCCCTAATTTCTGCAAGCAAGCATCAATGGAGTTTGAAAAAAGGCCTCTAGCTTCAAAACCCCTTTCAGTTGTTCCCATTCTGTCTTTTGTAGAAAAACCTCAAAGCGTAATTTAATGTAAATAAAACCAATGAATGAAGACTCTTCCCATATGCAAAGCAAGCTTCAAGACCTTCAAATACTAAATACAAAGTTACAATTGTTTTGAGAGAGAAAACTGACTTCAGCTCTTGTGCTTTTCTTTGCATGTACCCCTGCTTTTGTATCTTAGACCTACCTATTGCCATTGTCAAACCCTCCCCCCAGGAGACCAGGGGACCCCTCAACTTTACAAAGTTTTGTGCTAAAATATGTTGTAAAATGGGTTTTGTTTTGTTTTTTTTTGGGTCTAATTAGCACATTTCAAGTCTGATTTTACAGAAGCAAAGGATACAAGATCAGCATTTTTTAATTAACTTCAAATATACTTTTAAATACGTCATATGAGTAACAAGCTTCCAGCTTCCTGCCGTCACATGTATAATAAGTTAAAAAGAACACTGCATTGCCACCCGTACAGAGAAGGACAATCACAATCTACTCTTACTAATTGGCAGTTGCCTGCTAAAGTACCATATAGTAAAGCACTCTGAGACCAAAACCAAAGCAAAGAAGTGAAGGGAAAAATGAACAGTGTCTGCATGGCTGCGTGAGGAGGGGGAGGTACCTACTTCCCATCTTGAAGTTATTACTTCTTGCCAGACTAAGAAATAAAATATTAAAATGCCTTTCATTAAAAGTCAAATTCATAATTTACATGTCCGTCTATAAAAAAGAATTCCATACTTATTTCTAACTCTCTGGACTTTTTGGATGGGCTCCCACGGATGGTTTTAATCAATGGCCTATTGGATGGGTAATTTTAGAGTCTGAGACAGTCCTGTCTGGCATCTGACTGGGTGGGTTTCAGTGTTTCAATATGTCAGCAGTAGAGCAGAGATGTTGAGAAGGAGGAAAGGGAAGACAAAGGGATGGACTTTGAGACTGATTAGATGATTAGAAGTGTGCTAACTACTGGCAATATCTCATGTGGCACTGTGATGTGAAAGCTCACTGCATCTGGGGAAAACAAGCATGGAGAGTCGCCTTCCATCTCTGCCTCTATGTTGTCTCTCCCTGGGCTCTCTCCAACTCACTCATGGGCTTATGTGAATAGTAGGGACCCATCAAGAAGGTCTGACAATAATATTAACGTGTAAAACTGTTCAATAAGTGAAAATCACAAATAATGCTCTTTTATTTCTGCCCTCTTTTTTCATTAGCTACATCTGTTTGGGGTTACTTTTGTGTATGCATATGTACAGGCAGCCTTTCATTTCATTATTGGTTTGGACAGGCAATTGGTTATTGGGTCATAATGTAACAATTAGATCAACAGAATAACTACAATTTGAACAAATATGTAAGTGTCCCTTTTTAATTACCAAGAAACTACAAAAAAAAAAAAAAAAAAAAAAAAAAAAAAAAAACCTCTGCTTCTGCTTCCCCTCATTTATGATTCACCAGTAGAAGCTGAATTCTCTTCAGGAATTAGTGTAAAATGGAGTCATTGGACTGTACCTGCCCTAAGCACTGTCTCAGAACTCTGTCCTCCTTCAAGCATGCTGGCCTTCAAGATCTGCTGCAGACAGTTATAGGAATATTCAGCACACAGATACCATCATTCCTGTTCATGAAACTTCGGGAGGGAAAACAAGCGACTAAGTCTCCCTGCTATGAATCAAGACTTGAAATATATTTAACCAATGAAAAGGTGAACCACAGAAAACACAGTGGCCAAAGGATGTGTGTTTATCTTGGCTGGAAAGACACTGGGACATTAAATGCCTGGAGTTAAGAGGAAATTTCAGAGCTGTCGCCTCTGATTAAATTCCAGGCAAACACTGTCCTTCCTCCTTCCCTAAGCCAGACAAGTCTTTGCAGTGATTATTTGGTATTCACAGCCCTCTTCTTTTCTTCATCATACAATCATCTTCAAGAGAGCAGAACCCCTGAGTCTCACCGGAAGGTATAAATAAAACTAAATCTTTCCTTCGCAAAGAGATCCCTTCTTGATTCGGAAAATAGTGTTATTTCATCCCATCTCAATCCATGTGACCTTTCCTTACAGCAGCTTCCCATCATTCTTGGATGATAATCCCTTACCCCCTACGTCCTCATTCTACATATCAGCCTCCTCCAATAGAATGTAAACTCCATGGGGACCAAGATGATATCTGTTCTGTTCAATGTTACCACCCCGTCCCCTACCCAAGAGTGGTTCCTTTCATTTAGGAAGCACTGAGTGAGCATTTACAGGGTGGATGGATGAACAGATGCAGGAGCTGCAGGCAATTTACAAAGGATGGCTGACTCTTAGGTTCTGACTGATTTTGAAGAGGGGAATGAATCCATTTAGCTAGCCGAGAATAAAGCAAAGATTTGAAACCAGTCCATCCAGAAAACATTTGGACCGTAACATGCGGCCCCAGAATCTCTGTGAGTGGACTGCCTTTGTCTAATGTGTAGTTTGATTAAAGGTTAGGCTTGAAGCTGAGGCCAAGACCTGGATGTTACTTGATGCTGCAAATTCAAAGGAAGGGAAAACCTTGTCTGAAAACAAACAAACAAAAATACCAGGATAAATTGAAATACAGGTGCCTGGGGTATTAAACCAAGGTATAAGAGATGAGGTAAGAGAATGGACAACAAGATGAAGGACTGTGGAAGTAGGTCATGCCTTAAAAGGTTTGCAGCACAAAATTGTGGATCTGAGCTCAGTCACCAGCATATTTGTGAGTCCATGACCTGGGGAAGCAGTATGCACCCTACTTTCAGGTCCCAGCAAAACAAAAACTCAGTCCAGGAAAAGAGAGAGAGAGAGACTGCCCCTGATGTAGAATTTGACTCTAGGTTGACCTCTGTCCTCCAAATGTGCACACACACACACAAATATACACATCTGCCTATATATACAATGAAACAAAGAAAGAAAAGTATGGATAGAGAGAAGGAGGGATGGCAGGAAGGAAGAAGGGAAGGAGGGCGAATTTAAAAGGATGGTACTGTGATTTGTGTGATATGATCCCTTCCTGTACTATGCCTCCCCTGCTCTTCCATCCCCCATCCCCAGTTAGTCTCAGAAAAGTCTACTCAACTTGGAAAATCTTTGGTACCATGTTTAACTTGGGAAACCTTTGGCACTGTGTTCATTTGATAGGTCCATGGTAACAAAGTATCAATACAGAAACTTATTGCTAGTTTTAGAGGCTATCAACTCAAGATCAAGGTATTGGAAAGATGGCTCCTTCTGAGTTTGCTGAAGGGAGAATCTATTTGCTACCTTCTCTTCTGACTTTTGATAGTTTTCTGGCAATTTCTGGCATTCTTTGGTGTATAAAAAGCTGCTGTCCTCTGTCTTCATCTTCATCTCTCCCTTTGTAACCAAATTTCTCTCTTTTTTGTTAAAGCCAAAGTTGTATTGTATTAGGTGTGACCTCATCTTAAGTATTCATCTGAACCAGCCTTATTTCCAAACAAGCACCTTCTGGGGAACTAGAGGTTAGGGTTTCACCAAATGGATTTTTGTGGTATATAATTCAGTCCCCTAAATAGTATGCTTTGGATTTCTGTATTATTCTGTGTGAAGATCGCAGTCTTCACCTGAATTGACACGGAAACAACTATCATGTGTGGAGAAAGTCTGGAGTAGCCCAGAGCTTCTTGAATTTGAAAACCTAGATGCAAGAGAGGTCAGAAGCAAACCTACTCATGTCTCAAGGGGTGGGAGACCCACGTAATATGATGAGAAGAGTGTCCTGAAATGATGTGAATTCAAGGACTCCTGTCAGCCACTCCCCTCTACTGTGACCTGAGGACTATCTTGGAATGACTCTCTCACCCTGTCCTCTCAAAAAAAGAAAATGTCATCACCTCCTATAAATCTCAAAGTGCATTAAGAGACAGTATTTTGTCTACATCTTTCATGTCCTTTAATGTGTACACAGGGAAATATTTTGCTGAACATTGATTGAGTTTCCACAAGGCAATTCAGAATGTCCACAGGGCTTGTGAAAAAAAAAATGCTATTTAAGGTTACGGCACTGCCATGGATAGGTAACATTTCTCGTGATATCAGGAATAGAGAAAGATAGACACAGGCTGGGAAGATGCTGCAGTAATTCAGAGCATACCCTGTTTTTCCAGAGGACCCAAGTTCAATTCCCAGCACCCACAACAGATATCATAAATACCTCTAACTCTAGTTTCAAAGAAAGCTGACAGCTCCGGCCTCTGTGGGCACCTGCGCTCTCTGGCCTCTGTGGGCACCCGTACTCACAGGAACATAGTGACATATGCATAATTTAACATAATAAAAATCAAAAAAAGAAAGCCAGACAATAACCAAGTTATAGTGTCCTATACTTAGGTTTGTTTTTTTTTTTTCAGTCCAACTCAGTCACTTTGTAGTTTCGTTGACTCTGGACAACCCATTTAATCTTTCTCTGCCTCAGTTCTCACATCTATAAAACTGTATAATAATAGATAATAATAGATTTCATCTTAATGGAGCCTTGTGAAGCATAAATGAACTGAACCAAGTGAAACGCCTAGGATGTCAGTGCTCATACAGTAAGTTCTCAATAAACAGCAGCAATGACGGCCACCACTGCAACTTCCTTTCACACGGTCAAGGTGTGATGCAACTCGGAACAGTTATAAGAAATGAACAAATTAGCTGCAGCACATAAAAGCAAAGAAGGCAGAGGAAACGGCCTGTTTACAAGACTCAGGCTAACCGCTGAGTGAAACGTAATTCAGTGAGGGGCCAAACAATGTTTACTACATGCTTAGCTCACTGGATGTATTCCAGGTAGAAACCTACTGCACCAGTATCTGTGTCATCAGACGCTTCATAATCATCAATAAAAAGGCTTGACTTGACTCAGACCTGTGGTTTAATTGTCTTTGCTCCATTAACATCATCAAATGTGCAAAAGGGAGAGTTAAGAAAAATAAATTCTAGGCAAAATTTCAGAGTTAGCCATCATCTGTTTCTCCTTCTCAAAATGTCTTGGAGGTCTAGAAAGATGGCACACAGATGCAGTGTTTGTCATGGGGGGGGGCAGGGTGGGATCTCTGACATCCACAAAGAAGCTGGACAGTCATGGAGGCTCTCTTGTTGTTCCATCCTGTGGAAAGTGAAAGCAGGAATCCCCGGAGCAAGCAAGGGAGGAAGCGGGAAGCAGTGAGCTCCAGGTTCATCGAAAGGCGCTGCCTCAGCGTACATAGTGGAGTGAGATTACACAGAAAACACAGCCAGCATTGGTTCAAGGCCTCCACAAGTACACACACAGGTCCATTCATATGCACCCACACATGTGACCATGCATAAGCACTTGCACACCAGACACTGTATACCATACATGCAAAGACAGCATGTGTTGGAATTCTGGGACTGTAGCCCAGTTAGGTACAATGTTTTTCTAGCAGATGTGAAGCCCTTGTTCAGTCTTCAGCATAATAGTCTCAGCACCCAGGACCAGGAGTTCAAACCTGACCTCTACCTGAAAGCCATGGATACAGGAAACATTATAATAGAAAAATTTTTCTCAGAGCCAGAAATGATAGTACATGCCTATAACCCAGCATTTGGGAGGCTGAGACAGGATGATTACAAATTCAATCCCAGACTGACATACATAAAAAGACCATGTCTCAGAAAGGAATGTCCGGGAAGGAAATGAATGAAACTTTATAAACAATAGATGTTGTGAAGTATTAGGGTAAATAAAAAATTAGTGCTGGCTGTTTTTATATCACTTGATAAAAGCTAAAAGGTGATTTAGTAGCTAAGTTAGGCTTAGAGGAAGAATACCCTAACATGCTTTTTCTTGGGACAAAGTGTCCATGCTCTCACATTTGTGGAACTGCCCCACCCCAGCTCATTGAAGGTACCAGAGGGTCTAGAAGCAAATGAGTGACTATATATAAAGGCAGAGTGAAAACAGTGAAATGTGTATGTAGTATGTGTTAATATACATATAAAAGGAATTATAATTTTGGAAGCACTAGCTACTTTTAAATTTAAAAAAATATGAAGAGCTTTGTGATGGATGCTTGTAATCTCAGGCGCCTGAAGCAGGAGGATTCCAAGCTAAATGTCTCTGTGAGACAGGGTTTAAAAATTAAAACACAAAAATGAATGAACTGAGGGAAGTGTTCAAAAGGAGTGACATTACCACATCACACAGAATTTAGTGGAGAATTCTTATACTTATTACACCTGCTCCTTCTCATGAACACCTTGGAGAGGCAGTAGTCATACATGTTATCTATCTACTAAGAACCTTGCCTAATCTCGAAGAAACAAACAGAAAGGTCAAAATCAGTATCAGAACATTTCTTTTTCCAGTCTCAGATCTTGGCCTCATATTTTATACCTCTTTTGGGTAAGGAATGCTTACAAGCCCCTTCTTTTGTTGAACAAATCTTTTTGTTGCCCATAAAATAAAAATATACAAGCCAACTTCCTCCCTTATTTCAAAATAATGGAGGAAATAAAATAGTAGCAGCTATAAGATTCCCTAGGATAACTGACCTAACTTGCAGGTAGAACTCCAACTGGAATCATTTAATGGGCACAGCTCTAAGTTCAGAAGGCTGCCCCCTGCTTAGCTGTGCTACAGAAGAAAGCACCTGAAAAGAGGTGGTTTTATTGAGCACTTACTGCTCTTTGAAAGCCTGTAGGGTACCTGAGAAGTTTAGATAATCAGCTCACTTTGTGCATCAGTGCTTGGAGGTACATTGAAGGATAGCTACAGACTTGTCTATCTTGGCTTCCATTGAGACAATTTTCATATTTTTGATCCTTCATCTCCAGAAAGATAATACCCAGCTTTTTTTGTTTCTAAGACAGAGTCTCTCTGTGTAGCCCTGACCATCCTGGAATTCATTCTGTAGACCAGGCTAGCCTAAAATTCAGAGATCTACCTGCCTCTGCCTCCCAAGTGCTGGGATTAAAGGCATTTGCCACCACTGCTTGGATTCCCATCTTGTTCTTATGAGAGTGTCAGGAGTCTGAGAACTTACAACTGACATTCTGTTCCTCTCTGATGCAGTCAATTGGACCCAGCAAGTCATGAAACTAACCCAGAGAGACAGGAACTGAAGGGTGAAATGCCACCTCTTTGTATAAGCCTAATATTTACATAACAAAAAGGTAGATGGATAGAGATAGTTGGAGGACTAAATTATCTTGGCAAGCTTTCCATCCTAGCTATAAATGTGTTATGTCACAAAGAAGGAAAGCCAAGCATATTAACACGCACCCGTTACACACTGCATTGATTCTCTTGTCACCTTGAAGCATGTTAATCAAGTAAGTGGTTCTGTGATAAATTATAATAATTTGCACATCTTCTATTTCCAGCATTTGAAATTGCATCACACAAATTGTAGGTATTCCATAAAATAATTAATAATGATAAAAGAGCTGGTAGAGGGGAAATTACTGTAGTAGAAGTCAGAAAAGCAGCTGAAGTGCAATTTAATCACTCAAAATTGCTCATGCAACTCCAGCAACTCAATCTCCCTAGAGTTTTTTAAAGAGACTTAGGACTGGTTGGTCCCGAAATTTTCTTTTATTTGTTTTAAAATATTAAGGTAGGAAAATTTGGGAGATTTCAAAGCTCAAGTCAACTCGTGATGGAAATAGGCTGAAACAAAGTCAGTGAGAAACGAGACCTCAGATCTAGTTCAGGCCCAGGTATCACTCTAAGGCAGTGGTCCTCACCCTTCCTGATGCCGGGACCCTTTAATAGAATTGTAATGTAAATATGTGATGTGCAGGACAGCTACTATGCAACCTCCACCCTAAGGCTCTGCGGCCCACAGGTTGAGAACCACTGCTATAAGGTGTTGCTGGGCCGTTAAAGGCTAGGCTCACAACCAAAAGATAAGTTAAAAAAAAAAAAAGGAATTTGAATGAATGAATGTTAGCTTCAGGAGTGGACAATGAATGATTCTCCCAGGAGACACGGGCTGTTAAATAAGAACCCCCGTGTCAGGCATAGAATACCTCCTCCCTGTGAGTTGTTGATCAGAGAGGCTCCACAGGCCCCAAAACAGCGCAAGCTATTGGTGTTGTTCTTGGTGATTCACAATAATTCGATGGTAATATCATTTTGCTGAAGACACCACTAATTTTTGTTGCAGGACACAGAAATCAAGCTGAAATTTCTTCACTGCTGCTAGCTTCCTTAGTGCCAAAGGCTACCCAGGCTACTGAGGACGAGTGAGCAGCAGCAATCTAACTTAGTTGTGGCCCCTGTTTGCTACACCACCAACCTGCAACGAAAGATATACCCACTAGTGCAATACTTGCATCACTTGTAGGGTTGTATTAGTTAGGGTTCTCTAGAGTCACGGAACATATAGAATGAATTTATCTAAGGAGATGTTAGTGGATTGACTTACAGGCTGCAGTCCAGCTAACCCAACAATGAACAGCTGTGAATAGAAAGTCCACGAATCTAGTTGTTGCTCAGTCCCACGAGGCTGGGTGTTTCAGCTGGTCTTCTGTCTAAGCTGGACACCCTACAAAATAGGCTCCAATGGATGAGCTGGCCAAGTGAGCACAAGCAGGCAAAGAACAAATGCTTCCTTTTTCCGTTGTTCATAACCAGGCCTCCATCAGAAGGCTTGGCCCAGATTAAAGGTGTGTCTCAAGATCTGGATCAAAAGCCTGTGTCTTCCAGCCTCAAGATCTCAATCAAAGGTGTGCCCTCCACTTCTAGACTCTACTTCACTCCAGACATAGTCAAGTTGAGAACTGAGAACAGCCATCACAGGGTTTACCAACCATTTTCAGATTGAATTTCAGGAGCATTTATATCCAATAGTATAAACCAGATCATAAGCCAATGGCTGGGAAAGTCACAGGACCAAGGGTGAACATTCTTCTGTTACTTGATAAAGGGGTATGTTATCAAATTTGTCTTCTAATTATGTTTATACTCACAAATTAGTGATGCTTTAACTTCTTTTGAGTTAGTGGCTAATGCAGAGATTCTTTTTTTTTTTCATAGTTAAGAAATATTTTTATTTATTTATTTATTTATTTATTTATTTATTTATTTATTTATTTTTATCTCAATCACAGGTTGGGTACTTTGAATCCCAGGCGTAGCCCCC